>OFHU01003083.1:0-243676 GCA_900245905.1 Lacerta viridis
ACGTTGAGCTCTAACCTGTGTCCGGTCGGATTCAGAATGGGTTTTCTGCCACCGGCGCTCTAGCCGTCTCAACGATTGTTTCATCGCCCTCAGCTCCGGGGAAAACCACGGGGCTGTCCGGGCTCCATGCAACCGGAGAGGGCGCTTCGGAGCCAAACAGTCAATAGCCCTGGTTAGCTCCACATTCCAGCGGGCCACCAGGGAATCGGCTGAAAGGCCATCAACATGGGATAAAGTATCCCCTACCACTCTCTGGAAACCATTTGGATCCATTAAGTGGCGGGGGCGGACCATCCGAATTGGTCCCACCTCCCTGCAGAGGGGAAGGGTTGCGGAGAAGTCCAGTTGCACCAGGAAGTGATCTGACCATGGCACTTCTTTAGTTTCACTTTTTTTTAATGTCAGATCACCAACATCCATAGAGGTGAATACCAGGTCTAAGGCATGTCCTCGGCTATGAGTTGGACCAGACTTATTCAGGGTCAGCCCCATGGAGGCCATGCTTTCCACGAAGTCCCGAGCGGCCCCTTGTAAGGTCGTGTCGGCATGGATGTTAAAATCCCCTAGGACAACCAAACTAGGTGTCTCCAGGAGAACATCCGCCACGACCTGAAGCAGCTCGGGCAGGGAATCCTTGGTGCAGCGGGAGGTCGGTACACCAAAAGGAATCCTGTACTGCCCCTATTGCCCAACTTCCAGAACATGCACTCAGAAAACTGGGTCTTCCCAATAGGACGCCTGGTGCAAACTAATGACTTCCTAAAAATCACTGCAACCCCCCCTCCCCGCCCACAAGGCCTGGGTTGCTGTGCGTAAGAGAAACCTGGTGGACAAGCAGCGGCAAGGACAGGCCCATCTGCCTCGTCCAACCAAGTCTCTGTTACACATGCCAGGTCAAGTCCACCATCGACAATCAAGTCGTGGATGGCAGTGGTTTTATTCAACATTGACCTGGCATTGCCACCCCTTAAGAACAAAATAAAACCTATATAAAAACAGAAAACAAAACACAACAATACAAACCAAAAACTATAAAAATTACAAATAACCAAAATTAAACAAAACTCAAAACCCCACTAAACATCTATCCCACCCCCACAACAAGAAAACTTAAAAAGATGAAAAGAAATAATAATAATAAAAACATTTTAAAACATTTAAAAAAGAGCTGGGCAGCAGCAGCAATGGCAGCAGTCCTTTTGAGGCCTTTCAGGCCCCGCCCTGGGCCAGGTGGTGAGTGGCAGGAACGGGGCCCTCAGGCACTCAGGCAGGGGAGCGGAGCTGGGCCATTAGGGGACATGCCCCAACCGGGCGGAAAAGCGGCGAGTGCTGGCCGTGACGAGCGACGACGTTCTCCCTGTAGAAGATGAAAGGAAATGAAGCCCGGTGGTTGTGAGTACTTGACTGGATTAAATTTGTGGACTTAACGATCCGGGAGGTTTCAGGGAAAGGAAGTCTGCCTCCCTCCCTTCGGTGGCAAGAAAATAACGGTTTATGATACTGTTGCTACCAAGATGGTTATAATGTCTGGATTTTTTCACAAGTGAGACTATTTAGATCTCCCTTTGGGGAGGAAGAGGATGGAGAATATCCCTTTTTAAAGTTATGGTCTTTGCGCCCTGGTTTCAGGGAAAATGGCTGCGAAAAGTCCGAGCCGAAGTGGAAAACTACTGGTATAAGATGGAAAACATTGAAATAGAAACTGAAATTTGATACCTATGCCCGTTCTTACCATGTTGGGCTTTGTTTTTGAACTTGTTTTGAACTCTGGACTAACTGATGAACAAAGGATTATTATTTGAAACTGGAACTGCTTAATCAGAAATTGAAGGTTTTGAGTGGGGATATGAAGAAAAATTTACTTCCCACAGAGGAGACCTTTCAGGTATTCGATACTATGGAAGAGAAGCCTTGGCAAAGAGCTGAAGGGGATGATTGAAGAACTGAGAGAGATGGCTTGGCGACTCCCGGAAAAAGAAACGTCCTTCGGCGGTGGCAGCCCCAGGACGGTGAAGAATGTTATATCCAGCCCCCGAGGTGAGAGCTCGGGAGTGAAGGGCAAAAAATTAAGATATTTACAAATAGAAGAAGAATGCAGCATTGAATGGGAGAAGCTGAAAGAAGATGAACAGTGTACCCTGAGGTTCGATGCAAGGACTGTTGGGGACTGTGTCTGGATCTGTGGACGCACAAGGAAAGAGGACAATTTGAGGAGTGGTTCCGGTGTAAGATCGAGAAGGACAATGGATAGAGGGGGGATAGGGTGAAGTGTATTAAGGGCAGAATATAAATGGTTTGTTATGGTAATCTGAAATCGGAGGGTTAAGACATTAAGTTTTATTTTATTTTCTAACAAGAAAAGGGATATTTTGAATTTTTTGTTATTAGCAGCAGTTTAAGGGATAGAAGAAGTTTGCTTAGATTTGATATAAGAATAATTTGTTAAGATATAAAGCTTTGTTATTAATTATTATGGATTAAGATGATTGTTTAGATTTGAATTTTCTTTAAATGAATTCAATTTTTAGAGAGATGAAGTTATTAAAGTAGAATCTGGATTTGGAACCGAAGGAGAGAAGGCAGGGGAAGTCAATTGTAAAGATTCGGAACTAGATTTTTTTTTTTTATGTGTATAAACAAGAAGAAGAATCGTGGTTATGTCTGTATTTGTTTTGTATAAATGTGGGTGGGTGACGGTATTCTTTGTTATGAAAAACACCAATAAATTCTGTATAAAAAAGAAAAGAAAATGAAGTTGGCTACTCCTTTCAGCAAACCTGTAAGTTGCATGCCAAGAGATGCAACTGTGGCTCAACCATCCTTTGAAAACTGGGAAAGGCTACCTTGGGAGAAGGCAATGGGGCTGGTAGTGGTGAGCACAGCCCAATTGTCACTTTGCCATCACATGCTGCCCTTACATGCATCTTCACTGCATGGAATAGCCTGAGCCTAGATAGATAGATAAATTAAAGATTTCTTGGTTTGCAAAAATACGTGCATTGTCTCTTTTTTCGAGTTGTGTTTTCTACAGATGAGTTTCAATTGTTGTGAGACATTAGTGTTGCATGCAGTATTAGGGAAGAAAAGAGGGGGAAAGAGGGGGAGGGGAGTGGTGCGTGGGGTGGGGTGGCAATGCTTCTATTTTCTACTTAGTGTATGTGTGGGGTTTTGTGTCAGCGTCACTTGTGTGGGTTCTCTTTCTATTCGCTTGTTATATTTCCTTGGTGGTGAGAGAGGTTGGGGTGGCCTAGGGTTTGGTTGGTTGTCTTTGGTTGACTGTAGTAGTGAGATTTGTTTGTGTGTGAGAGAAGATGGGTTTGGGGGTCAGGTTAGCCATATTGATTTGTATGCTGTTGGCGGATTCTTGTTGTTGTCCTGTTGTGCTATGTATGTGATAAAGGGGAACCATCTTCTATTTGTTCCCATGTCAATTTAAGTTTATTGGTTAGTTTTTATAGTAAGGTTTTCCCCATACTATTTGATATCATTTGTCCATGTTTACTCCTGACAGGTCTCTCCAGTGTTTGGCTATGATGCTTCTTACTGATGAGAGTAGGTATGAGCTCTTTATGATGTGAGTGGGCATTATTATCTTGGAAGATGTTCAAGCAGGGCCAGTTGACTTCTAATACTTGTTTAGTTATTTTGCTTATTTCTTGTAGGACTGATGTCCAGAAGAGTTGGATTTTGGGACATTCCCACCATGTGTGGAGATATGTGCCTGTGGAGGTGCATCCTCTTCAGCATATTGGTGAGGTGCCTGGGCATATCAGCGCTAGTTTCCATGGTGTTAGGTACCATCTGTAAGTGGGTTTCAGGGTGAATTATTCTCTTTTAGCTGAGATGGATTTGAAGAGAAGTTTAGACCACATTCTAGTCCATTGGGTGGGGTTAATTTCATAGCATATGTCATCCTCCCATTGTTTTATTGCATTGAGGGGGTTTGTGGGATTTTGGAGCAGTATTTTGTAAATTGTGGATACCACCCCTTTGCCGTGCCCCTTTGTTGTTAGGAGGAGGTTTTTGAAGGTTGTCAAGCTCCTAGTTGCTGCTGATTTTACTACTGGATTGTTTAAGAAGGCATGTAATTGGTGGTATACTAGCCAGGGCATTTGGGTGTCCCCAGTTTGTCTTGTATTTCTTGTGTTGGTGTGGGTTTGTTGTTTTTGTAGAAGTCTGCTAGGTAACATAAGCCTTTGGCTTGCCAGGTTTTTATCTGGAAGTTTTGTGCTGCGTGATGGAATAGTGGGTGGTGAGCCAGGGGGATTAGTGGGGGTGGGGGTGGGGAAATATTGCCTGCTTAGCAGTATTTAGTTAATTCATTTTCCACATGTGTGTTTTCCTCTTGAAGCTGCTCTATTAGTCTTTCTTGCATTTGGTTCTTATTTTCTAGAGCGGAGATGGTGCTAGTGAGGATTTCCACTTTGAAGGTCAAGTCACTGATTACTGTCTTCAGGGGAGTCACTGTGTTCTTCAATAGTTCTTCTAGTCTCAGTTCCATTTCCCTCAGGTTCCATTCTGTTGTTGGGTTGTTGTCATCCTGGGGGAGGGTGTTGTGGTCTCAGTGCTGTTTGTCTTCTCCCTGGTTGGTGCTATCTCAATCTTCCTGGTGGCCTTGGTTTCAGATGTGTGTGGTATCCTTTTGGAGTGGGGGGTGGGGTGTTGGAGTTTGGAGTTTTGTTGGTGGAGATTCCTAGGTGTTGTGGAGTTGCTGGGTTGTACAGGTGTTATTGATTGGTGGCTTTGGCTGAGTGTCAGGACTAGACAGCCATTTTAGTCACGTCCGGGCTGTGATTTCTCTTGGGTCACTGAGATTGCCTTGGCAGTGTTGACAGAGCAAGAGGCAGATGGATAAGCAGACCAACAGAGGGACTACCAGGCAGGGATGTGAGAGATAGATGGGGGGGAGGGGTTGTGTGTGCACACAAACGTGCGCGCACACCTACATAGAAATGGAAATGTGTATCTGAAGAAGTGTGCATGCACATGAAAGCTCATACCAAGAACAAACTTAGTTGGTCTCTAAGGTGCTACTGGAATAAATTCTTTTATTTTGTTTCGACTATGGCAGACCAACACGGCTCCCTACCTGTAAATAGAAATGGAAGAATGGAAAGAGAGAGAAAAGAGGAAGAAAGGGGGATGTGTACATGTGTGCAGAGAAAAAATTGACGTGGAAAGTAATAATGTAGGAGTAGCATTTAAAATTAAGACTAAAAAAAATAAGAGATCTGAAAGTAACAGGACTAGCTAGATTGAGGGGGAGAAGGTGAAAAAATAAAAGTAAAAGTAAAAATGGTTTCCAGGGGTTCAGTAATAGTAAAAGTTATTATTGTTTGTCCTTTAAAAGAGAAGAAGGAGGAGGGGGGGGTTGGGACAGCAGTATTCTATTAATAATAAAATAGATTAATTGTTGAAAATGGATGGGAGGTATACGGATATGGATATATAATATTTTTAAAATTTATTTATTCAAAAGAATAAGTGTTTAAAAGAAAAAGGGGAGGGGAGGGGAGGGGGATATAAAACATAGTGACTAAAAAGTTAAGAAAAAATAGAATCTTAAGTTGTCGAAATCTAGAAAAAATAATGATAATAAAAATGAGAAGGCAGGAATTTTTTTAAAAAAAACAAAGATTTTTTTTAAAGGGGGAAAGAAAAATGAAATAAAAATGAGTAGAAAATGAATAATAACGAGATGGTTGAAAAGGAGATTTGTATATGTACCGGGTAGTTAAAAAGGGTATTGGTGAGGGTCTCTGGGTCAAGGCTAAGTGGGCACTGCCCTTACAATTTTTCAAAAAGGAAAAAAAATACTTTCTTTTGTTTATTTATTTAATAAGAAGGGAGGGGACATAAAAAATTCAATAATAATAATAAAATCCTGGATCTTTGTTGTGCCCATCTCTGGCAGCCAGCAACACCCCCCACCTTGGCTCTCCTTGGGCCCCTGGTTGGGCCCCGGATTGCTCTTTTGGTGCCGGCTGCCGGGCTGGGCTGGGCTGCGCACTTCCTTGCAGCCTCCCTGGCTCCCCTGGTCCCCTCCTACCTTTCCCCCTTGGTGGCGGTGGCTATGGCAGTGGCGGCAATTGGTGGGTGCTCTGCTTTGTTTTTAGTTCAGCTCGAGTCTCTGGGTCCTGGAGCTCCACTGAGTCATCGCCAGGGGGCTCTTTGTCACCTTTGGGGGGGGGCTGGGGACTCTGTGGGTCCTCTTTGGTTTCTGCGGTGGGCACCCCTGGCTCCCAGTGGCAGTGGCTGTATTGGCGGCACAGCTGGTGCTGGCGGTCCTTATGAGCTCTGCGGGGCTGTGGTGCTCACCATCTTGAACCTTGATGTGGTGGGATGGCCCCCATCCAAGAGCTGGACAGCATTGAGGATGCAAGGTCAGTCTCTTTGACTAGCCATTTTTGCACAAGGAACCAGACTGGGCTGTTTACTTTGGAGAGCAGCCCACTGAAGCAGCAGAGAATCCCCAAACAACACACAGTGAATGGGAAAATGCATCTCTTCAACCCGCAGGGATGAAAAAGTGATCTGCTCAGGCCTCAGCAAGAAGACCAGGCTGCTGCCTGCAGCGAGGGAAGAAGTTCTCTCTCTCCCGCCCCTCTTCCCAGTGTCACACTTCATGATCATAATTACATTTCAAAATGGCTAGAGACAGGGAGAGAGCCCTGGTTTATGTACTGCAGCCTAGGTCGTATAAATAAGCCACACACTAAGCTAAGGTTTATGTCAGGAACCCTGTTTTCAATGCACATATCTGTCTGAATTTTATGCTTCCAGGGATACATGCATTTTTATACGTCGGAGGAGGAAAGAGATCATTCTCCGATACACAACTCTGCAAGAGGTGGCTTTTCTCCCACCTTGTGGTTCAATGCACAACACTAGACAATGTGCTATTATAGACAGGCATGTATCAGAACCCAGTGATACAAACTAACACAAACTGCACCCCCTCCTTTGTGGAAGGGGGTGGGTGGAAATAGTTTAATTTTTACAATAACTTCCAAAGGACACAGTCAAAGCTGCTTTGGTCATAAGCTTTAAAGTGACATTTTAAAGTCTCTGTATATTATGACTAATGATGGGCAACCAGGTTGGCAGGTTTAGTTCAGAAATACAGCTGTTTACATTCCACTTATTTTTGTTCCTCTCCCAGTCCATCATTTGCGGGACTGGTAATAGATTAAGGTTATGTTCTCCAAACTGTGCCATAATAATATATTCTAAAAAACAAGGCTGTGATGTATTGATTTCATAGAACCATAAAAGTATAGAGTTGTAGAGTTGGAAGGGACCCCCAAGGGCCATCAAGTCCAACTCTCTGCAATGCAGGAATCACAGCTAAAGCATCCATGACAGATGGCCATCCAACCTCTGCTTAAAAACCTCCAAGGAAGGAGAGTGCACCACCTTCCAAGGCAGTCCATTTCACTTTCAGACAGCTCATACCACTAGAATGTTCTTCCTAATGTTCTGCCAGAATCTCCTTTCTTGTCCTTTGAACCCATTGGTTTGAGTCCTCCCCTCTGGACCAACAGAAAACAAGCTTGCTCCATTTTCCATCCAATGGCCCTTCAGGTACAGCAGAGCCATGAGAAGCAGTTATGACCATCACAAGCATGGACTGCACTTGAACAATTCCATTTGTGGGGCTGTGGATCTCCAATACATCTGGCTAAGCCATTCCACCCTCCGCCCTACCATGCCTCCCGAGGGAATGCAGCACCATCAGCACCATGGCCAGTCCGGTGCATCAAGTATCCTCTGACCTGTGGCACTGAGGGCAGTGCCCTCTTCAGGAAGACAGTGAAGTGCCTGGCAGAGGACGAGCAGGAGAGACCTTTCTCATCTAAGAGGCTTCCCTGCATGTTGTTTCCCTCCTTAGCCAATCAAACGTTCCTTTGCCATTGCTAGCTTCCAGTATTTAACCAGGAAACCCCCCCCCCCTCCATAAAAGATGCAGGATGAGAGCGCATTCCCAGGAGTTGAATAGCATCTTTGGGGGGTAGATTTGGGAAGGATGTCTAAGGAAGCCTTGCACAGAGTCAAGCCGTTGGTCCATCTTTGGACTGCTGGTAGGTCTTTGCCATTGTTGAAGCAGAAATGGCATTTACTGAACTTAACTTGGGGAAAATTGGGAAAGTGAGAGAAACAACAACAACAACAATAAATTATTTATACACCCCCCCCAAATCTGGCTAGGTTTCCCCAGCCACATTAACGGGTTCTTCACCACCCTGGAAAAAAGTGACAAGTAGGGTGCCGCAGGGTTCTGTCCTGAGCCTGTTATTGTTCAATGTCTTTATAAATTACTTGGATGAAGGAATTGAGGGGGTGGTCATAAAATTTGCAGATGACACCAAACTGGGAGGGGTAGCTAATGCCACAGAAGACAGAATTGGGATTCAAAATGACATTAACAGATTGGAGAACTGGGCCCAAATTAACAAATTACATTATTCTGCAGCAGCAAAATAAGCTAATGCACATGGCATGGAGGATAGAGCAAGGTTTTTTTCTCCTGCTCTGGAGGGTCAGACTCAAACCACAGGCATCAAATTATAGGAAAGGCAATTCCGACTGAACATCAGGAAGAACCTCCTGACAGCAGAATGGACTCCCTCACTTGGGAGGCTGTGGACTCTTCTTCAATGGATGACCCTTGGGATCCCTTCCAACTCTACAATTCTATGATTCTGTGAAATAAAAACTGTGAGAGCCTTATAGCAGCAAACAGGGGCTACACAAGATCAGGGAGGAAGACAAATTCTGTATACCCATGTGTACCTATGCCTGCAATTACAGAGCAGGGAGACAGATTGTTGGCCAAAATTATTTGATACCCAAAATCTTGGAAAGAGATGGAATGTGGGTGGGGAGGCAACCATATTTTATTTTTGTAGTGTGTGTGCTTCCTTGGCAAAGAGTTTGGATTCATTTTTTAATTCTCTTGCCTAATGGTTTTATGATCATCTTCATCAACTTAATTGTCTTTTGTCAGAATAGAGAGGATATATTTATCTGCATGTGATGGAGATAAATTTCTAAAATAAAACTGATTCCCCTGCAGCCCCTGCCTCTCCACCTCTGCCAGGTGCCATATATACCAGCGGCATTGTAGTCACCAGCTAGTCAGCTGTCCTGAGCACACACTTGGGTCACACACCCAAGCTCCACCCCAACAGCCCCATATGTGAGGGTCCCATACATGACAGCTTCACTCCAAACTGTCTCCCATTGGTGGTTCTGGATATAGTAGGCTGCAAATAGTTTTGGCCCCTTGGTGGACATCACCATCCTAGGACCAAAATATGCTTGCTATGTGATATACTGGGGGGAGAAAGATTGTGTTCTCCAGTTGTTGGGCTATGACTCCCATTATCCCTGACTGCTAGTGATGCTGGTTGGGGCTGATCAAAGTTGGAGTCCACCAACATCTGGTGGTCGGCAGGTTCCTCTTGCCCACACCCTTAGTATGCGTCATTCCATATCAGTTCACTTAATGAAAGGGAGAAATGTCCTCATGCCCCACCACAAAGACAACAGCATTAGCCTGGGCAACCCACAAGGCAAGACTGAACTGAGCCAACTCATCAGCAGGAGAGGTAAATTCCATGGGACTTGTTGCCAGGGGAGGCCAGGCTTGTAAGCAGGAGATTACCGGCAGAGTGTGGAACACTCCTTGACATAGCTTCTACAGAACTTCAAGTGCCAGCTAATTATGTTTGCAATTACAGCTGCTCCTCAGAACCCCCAACTCCCGGGGGTACAGCACGCCTTCCAAGAGCTGACAGGAGGGCAGAGAGATAGCATACTTTTCATTCTTCCTGCATAAAGAGCCTGGGTACATGGCAACGGAGCTATATGTGCTGCTATGGAGGGAACAGTTGAGGGCAACAAAGGGGAAACTTTGTGTTAGCAGTTGGATTAGCCCAGGAGAATTAGATGCCCCTGTGGAGGCAAAGATGAAAGGGGCTACATCAGCCCCAAGCTAGTTAAGGAAGTTCACTCTGGCTCACCTCATAATTAACTCATAGAGAAAATACCACTCCTGTGTATTCTAGGTCTCGCCTTCATGGAGGGCACAAGTTCTGAGTTCAAGGCTCATCACACTGTTTCTTGAGTCAAGCACACCAATGAGACTGACCTGTCTGCCGCTAACTCTGCAACTGGCATGGTGGTGAGGGAGGTTTCAGGGAGGAGGTACTGAACCCTAAGCAGATAAACAAGGAAACATAGTCATGAGATGGTAAAAGCCTTGAACCTTCTCCTCTCCACCATCCATACAAATTCACACTGTCTAGAGTGGCCCATGCAAGAGCATAGCATGGGGTAGGGACTACCAGGGAGATCACCATGGGCACATTTTTCTGGGGGGCATGCTGCTCATGCCACCCTCCCCAAGCCAGCCCTGAAGCACTTTGTGAGGCTGGAATCTGATCAGAACTGAATCGAGGCTCTGGGACTCACCAAGGGCCCATCTAGTCCAGCATCCTGGCTCTTCTTATGGCTTGTAGCCAACTGAGTTCCCCTCAGATTAGACCCATTGAAATTAACAAACCCAAATTACTCATGTCTATTACTCTCCTGCCTCCCTGAACATTCCCACAGTTGGTGGCTGCAGCCATGAACAAGGAGACCTAGCAACTAGTTGCAATTGTTCAGAGATGGCGGAAGCAGACTTGCAGCCAATGAAGTATTAAGCCATCACATGTTATTGTGCGTAAACATTAATACAATCAGTGATAGCAATAAAATAAAAAATTCCTTCCAGTAGCACCTTAGAGATCAACTAAGTTTGTTCTTGGTATGAGCTTTCGTGTGCATGCACACTTCTTCAGATACACGAAAGCTCATACCAAGAACAAACTTAGTTGGTCTCTAAGGTGCTACTGGAAGGATTTTTTTATTTTATTTTGTTTTGACTATGGCAGACCAACACAGCTACCTACTTGTAAGTGATAGCAATGACACATGAGAATTGCCCATTCCAGGACCAACTCTAAACCCCTCCACATCATCTCAGCCCAGTTCTGGGTCACCTTTTTTTACAGATTTTCACCCTGTCCACTGATCTCACGAAGAGTCTTACCTGTGGGGTATGTACACCATCATACAAAAAGCCTGCATCTAACCACTTTATGAAACCATTCTATTTGTCCTTGCAGATGTCACTTAGCTCCACTCATCCCTGAAAAGTAATTGTTTCTATAGTAACCAATGCAGTTAAAAACATTTAAAAGAAAAGGACAGGAGAATGAACAAAGGAAGGAAGGGTGCCAAGTGTGGTGTGCTGGTATCAACAGGGGATAAGTGGTTCAGTTGAATGGCATTCTGGCAATCCCGAAATCTATATCTTGAATCAGCTTCTTTGTGGTGTGGTGTGTGTGTGTGCACATACATGCACAGGCATACACAGTGCAATTAAAATTTATGGCTACACACATTGCCTATTGTCTTGGCTTTCAGGTTTATACCTGTACTAGCTTCCTGGGCTCTCTGCTTCCTTTTCTGCCAACACCAGCAATCAGCATAGGCTCACTCAAGTCTCACTTCCCCCTGCCCAAACCAGGCAAGCCCTTCTCTCCCAGCAATGGCACTGGTCATTCTTGGAACTCTGCTGACTGACTCCTCTCTTTCAGCAATTAGAATGCTCATGAATTTTCTGTGATGTGACAGGAGATCATCCCATTGCTTGGCAGGGGGCACACATACTGTAACTATATTGCAATCAAAGTAGTCACACATACTGTAACTATAAGTGAAACATATGATCATAGCATCTCCAAGACACATCTTACCAATAGCACATACAGATGTGTCTTTGGTCATGTGCACATGTGTCTGTATTAAAAATCTGTCAATTTCACAAAAATTCTTCAACATTACAAACTCCCATTATATTAGGGGAAATTGCTTAAGAGAAATTTGCACTAAAATGTTCACCAAAATTCATTGATATTTTCATGCACATTCCTCCTAAGCAATTTTTCTTAATATAATGCAAGTTTGCAAGTTTGTAATATACACATTTTAATTCAAGCTTTCCTCTAGCATGCATTTTTGCAGACTGTTTTTTGGGGGGAGCGGGTGCTTTGGCTGAAGAGCCATCACAAAATTCAGAGTGAGGAATCTGCAGGAGCTCTCTGTTCTTCCTGAAACTGAGCCCTGCAACCATGGAGCACATTTTTTAAATCTGCCTTTCACATCTACAGAATTATGTAAATAAAAAGGAGGTCCCAGTGAATGCTAGCAGGATATCAGCTTGCCTGGCACATTGAAATACATGGATCTGCATGGTGCTGAGAAGAGGCATTTAAAACAAATCAATTCCTAGAGTGCTGGTCCTTGCAGAAACCTAATACGGAATCCTGAAAGGCCCAAGAGCTTCAGCAGCAATCACGGAAGATTGTAGTAGAGTGGCTAGAAATAGCTACAATTATCTAGTATTTTTTCCAGGCACCGGCAGCTCACGCATGCATATAAAGACACTCTCTCCAAGACTGGTGTGGTTGTTGGGGGTGGGGGAGGAAGGAGCTGAGTCTCCAGGAGAAATCAATTAATACTTCTGCATCATGCTACAATTTAGCATTAGATGCACAGCCTGTCTCAGTCCTAGGACATAAGAATTTAGGGTTATACTCCCTGTGAGTACTGCTCAGAGAAGACCTCTTAAGATTAACAGACATGAGTAATTTGGGTTCGTTAATTTCAATGGGGAATTTAGGGGAACTTAGTTGGATACAACCCATAAGAGGAGCCTGGCTGCAGGATCAGGCCAAGGGCCCATCTAGTCCAGCATCCTCTTTTCACAGTTGCCAACCAAAAGCTGCCAAAGCAGGATGTGAGTGCAGCAGCACTCTGCTTGAGAGGTGGTCTTGAGAGAGGCTTGCACTAGGCACAAAACAGGGACAGTGTGTCAAGCACCAGCAGCGGAGCCATGGGTGGTTTGGAAGAGCACCAGCCCAACACCTATAATGCCTTTTGGGTCACATGCAGGTTGTTCCCAGTGCATTTCTGACCAACTCATTGACTACACATGGAGTGACTTTGTATTAGGTCAAGCATGGGAGGTCTCTCTCTGGCCCTCAGGAATATTCCCTAAGCTACACAACCCTCATCTGGCCACATTCTTCACTGGTCCTGCACAACAACTATCTCAAATGGTTTTTCTTCTTCTTGCTGGATCATGTCCTTGGACTGCAACCATCCCTCTTGCTTGCCTGCCTGCTAAGTGGGGCTCTCTGCCTCACTTATCAGGTTTGGGGAAGGTTATGCAAGGCCAAAGGAGGCCTCTGAGAGATATTATAGTGTTTTAATTCTATCAGAGTTTAATTGCTTTTTAACAACTATCTTTTGTAGGTTTTTAGCTTTTTTATATTTTGTAGGGTTGCCATATTTCAAAAAGCAAAGGACACCTTTGAAAGTTATTGAGCTTTTTAAAGAAAGACCCCCAAAATTTTGCAAAATTCCTCTAAAACATGATTTTTTTTATTGCCTTGCCTAAGATCCAGGATGAAGCGCCACCTTTCGGAAATTCACCCTGGATGTCAATTCTCCCTTTGAATTCCCGGCAGTGTTCAGGAGAGCTGAGACTTATGGCAGCCCTAATATTTTCTCAATTTTTCAACATTTGTGTAAGCCGCTTGAAGTCCTGGTCTGGGGAAAAGGCAGGGTATAAATAAATATGATGATATTAGCAAAAATAACGTCAATACTGTAATGATAATTGTGCCAAGATTCCAAGCAATACTGTATGAGATAAGACAGCAATTCAGTTTGTTAATATTCCTGCAAGCTTTTTCCAAACAACTGTGAGGCTTACCGTCAGGTGCTCAAAAGCACCTGCATCCAGTTTGAAAAGACACCCCACAGAGGGAATGTATGGAGGGTTTATTTAACAAGCATGCACACAGAGCACGGCCCACCAGAGACCTCAGTCAAAATTAATTTGGTGGTCCCCATTCTCCTGTTTTAATTAGTGCTCTCCCAGGACTCTGCAGAGTCTAGAAGCTGAGTTTCTCTCATCCCCAAACCACCACACACAGGCACTCACAGCTACCTCTTTCAGGGTGCTGTGGAATTTATGTACTCAGCAAATTAAATGAACAGGTGCAGGGGAAGATGGCCGGAAGGATAAGATGACACGTTTTCATTTGGTGTGTTAAAAAACATTTTATGGTGCTTGTTTGCTCTACTTATGCCACCTCTTCCTTCAGTCCTTTCCTGCCCACTTGGAACTGGAAAATGCTCTTCAGGGAAGAGATCTGCTGGATTTGGGCCTAGATGTGACTGTGGTGATGATCCTGTATTGAGACTATGGCAGCTGAGAGAGCAAGGAGGGCTCTGGTGCTTCAGTGCTATTTGATTCAACAAAATAAAGAAATTGCTGTCTGAAAAAGGGAGTAGCACTGTCAGCTAGCTTTCTTTAAAGTAAAATAAGTTTTAGGGGAATCGTTTCACTTTCAGTTGGCGCAGCCCAATCACATATTCAATCTCACAAGAAAAACCAGGTTAATGTGCTCCTGCCATAGCCAAAAGAGTCACGCAGTGGATGATGCAGTGATTACTGTGGAAAGAATATCACGAGTTGGACTCATCCAGCACCTTCTCTCCTCCAGGCTAAGCAGTGCAATCCTACACATGTCTACTCAAAAGTAACCCCCATAGTCCAATGGGACTTGCTCCCAGAAAACTGGATGCCGGTTTGCAGCTTCCCTCTGTGGTCTTTCTAACCGGGCCTGGAGGAGGAAACTGGGGTAGGAGGAGCCTTCTCCTGATGCAATTTTATTCATGGATTCTGGGGTTCTGAATTACGTGGTCTGATTGATGAAGCGGCACCACAGCACCAGCACCCTGCCCATTTTTGCTGTTGTTGATGATTCCCAGGCATTGTGTGTGCAGAGTTCTGGGTTGCTGTTTTTAAGGGGGAGGCTTCCAGATGGCACAAATGCCTTTCCCCAAACCCCATGAGCCATGTTAATCACCCCAGCTCCACCATCAGTTCTCAGCTCTTGCTCCTCCTTCCCTGCCCTGCCCCCTGCCGTCCCTGGTCCATACTCACTGCTTCCTCAGGGTGTCCCAGCCAGTCAGGGATCCCATGAGGAGCAGACTGATGTCACAGCAGCATGTAGCCAACCAGATTGGCTGGCATGATTATGCCACTGAAGGCTTAAGGGAGCTGATGTTTTGTGACCACTATTAAAGTCATCCTAAATGAGTGCAGGGAGGAGAGGGAACAGCCCTGTTGCTAAGCAACGGCCCTGTTCTCGCAAGGCAGGCAAGGAACATTTTCACACCTTTCTCAAATCCCTGCCTCAATGATCACCAGAAGAGGGGGATGCTTTTCAGAGCAGAGGGGGGTGTTTGGGAAAAGCAACCCCCCCCTTCCCATTTTGGATCAGTCCCAGTAATATGACATGGTAAGACAGAGCCTGTAAGACGTTGTAAGATGGAGAAAATGCAGGACCATGAGATCACTGCAAAGCCAAGGCTTCTGCTTTGCTGCAAGCTTTGACACAGAAGCAATAAATAAGCCAAGTCAGGATTTTTTTCTGTAACCTTCACAGCAAGGACTGTGCATACTAGTGAACACGTAATTACCTGTATAAATTGTAACAAGTGGGCAGGCTGCTAAGGAGCCAATAAATCTTGATTCTTATGAACCTCACTTCCCTCCTTGCACTCAAGATTGACTGCAGCCACTCTTAATTGCAAAGCATGGAACTGCATGCCCCACATGAAAAAAGCATTTCTGAATGAAGCACAGCAGAGAGATCTTCAGCACATTTCAGAACCTTCCAAAAGAACTGGGGCCACAGAGGTGAGGAAAGGTAAATGCTGGGATGTAAAGGTTAGAATGTCAAGCAGCAATTAACTGCAAAACAGTTGCTCCAACCAAGGACTCATGGGCAGAATTTCTTTCAACAGGGCAGGGATGGGGAACTCCTGGCTCGGGGGCCAAATGCAAGCCCCCAGCCCTTTCTGTCTGGCCCTCAGGACTCTTCCTGGGCCACACACCCCTCCTCGGTCTTGCCTTGAGTATTTTTATCTCACTAGGATGTGCCTTTGAACACAGATGGTGCTTCTTGCTTGCCTAGATGGAGGGGAGAGAGAGGAATGTTTTGCTCCTGGCTCCATCCAACACTGGCATGTGGCCCTTAAAAGCTTGCTTTAGAAAGGAAGGTGGCCCTTAGGCTGCAAATAAATTACCACATCCTTGGTAGGATAGTCAAGCTAGCAGCTTAACAAGGATCAGGGCTGGCTTATGTGAAAAGCAAGAGTGTCCCACCCCTCACTGCCCCCACAAATTCATAAGCAAAAAAATGCATATGCAGAAACAGATTGTATTGGCTGCTGGAACTTTATTCAGCCCTGGCAATGTGCGCAAGGCCCTCCAATGGAGTAGAGACCAGCAGCAGATGAGCTTAGCCAGGCAGGTCACGTGGCACGCACAGCTCCATGTCCTCCATGACCACACTTGCCACCTGAGGCAGGTGCCTCCCTCTGCCCAATGGTAGGACCAGCACACCCTTGAGCAGCAGTTTGACTGGGGCTGAAGGTGTTCGGCCTGCCTTCCTTGCCCCGATCCACACAGCATGTCTGGTGGTGCTGTGAACCAGGAAGCTACCCGATCCCCTTGAGGGACCAACAGACTCACCTGGTGGCCTTGAACTGCTTGAGCTAGTGATCCACCTCTTCTGATTCCTATACAATATTACCTAATCTTCAGCTCTCAGAGTAAAGTGAGGTTTGGAATTTAGGACTGAGTCCAGAAAAGTCATTGTGCCCGAAGAATGCCTTCCACTGGTGCTGTGGAACTTGCCCTCACACACCACCCTGCTGTGCTCCTCAAAGACACGTCTCAAAATTTGGTCCAAGGGGTTGGGGAAGACTCCAGCGTAGAGCTGTGTGTGCACATGGTGGTGTGCACATGGCCGGGAGCAAGAGTAAGTTTTGTTGCAGGAACAGATGTTGTTCTGGCCACAATGTGTGTCCTGGATCCCTCCCTTTCCCCTCAGCTATCCAATGAATTCTGCACTTCTTCCAAAATTGTGACATGCTTCTTAACATGTATCAAAGTACATCTTTAAATACATATTTTGAAAGAAAATAACATTTCAACACTTTTAAAAAATCACAGATTGATGCAGAAGCAGATGGAAACTGAATTATGGGTAAAAACATGCAGATGTAACATGGACTGAGAACACAGAGTCATCTGTTCCTGGCTCAGAATAAGTCATGCTATTTCCGCTCAAAAACAGAGAAGAGCTGGGCTTATTGCTGAGCCAATGCAATTCGATTTCTGAGCCAGATAAGAATCCAGGTGAGCATTAGAAGCCCCTGAGACTTGCTTTCCTATAGCAAAAGTATGAGTCTTGGCCACATCCCCAGCCTGAACAGCTTTGAAGGTCTTCTTGGGCAGGATGGCAAAGAAGATAAAGCTGATATATAGACAGAGCAGCAAGACTGGTTAAATATTCAAATAATATTAATTACTTTAGATGCTGACCTCTTCATGTTTTAAAAGCACAAAACTAGACCTGAAAGGAATATTTGGCTTGTCAACTCTCATTCCCTTTTCTCACTTAGCTTGCATTTTATGCTCAATAGGATACCATGCGCTGCATGGATGTTTTCAGGGAGCCATCCACAAAGATCTCTTTCATGTCACTTGAAGTATGACTGTACTTAACCATTTTGCCCACATGCACATGTTTTGTGCTGTTCTGTAGTAGCTAGTACTGACAACACGCTGTCACTTCTATGGAAAACTCAAGTCCTCAGGATAAGATGGTTAATGTCAGATACACTGTAGGACTCAGTGTTTGGTGAAGCTCCTTGGGAGATACTAGAACTCTGGAAATTCACTGCCACGAGGCAAGACACACAGCCATTTGTGCCCAGTCATAGCACTAGATACAGCTCTTCCCTTTGTCCAGCTGCCTACATTCCAGACAAGCCAACGATGGAGATTCCTGCACAGCCACTGCAGGTTCTCTCCATCCAGGCTGGTTTATGTCGGTTCAAGGTCATATTCCTGCAGGCAAAAGTACTCAAGGAGGGAGCAGGCAAGGAGTGCTGAGCAGCATGTTATGGGGAATGTCCCCAAGGCCAGATGAAGAAGTCAAGAGGCTTCCCAGCCTTTGGCTGCAATTCTCCACCATTGTGCGTGTGTAAAATAAAATAATATTTATTGTTGCTACTGCATTTCAGCATTATATTTAGTGCTTTTGTAAGCCAACTCATGTGCTTATACAGTGGAAAGGTGGGGTGTTCATTTATCATAGAAGTCAATAAGCCCAGCTACCATGCTCTGCCATGGGTTCCATTTCTTAGCCACTGTACAATACGACAATGTGGGTGAAGGTTTGGAACACACAATTAAAGACTCTGTCTATGTCCTATGTCCCTTGCATACTATTGCATCTATTGGCGCCACTGGGCATGCCCAGAGCTGAGAAGAATGGCAGGAGAAGTGTTAAGTTGGGAGTGGCCAGACTCTAGCCATGGTGATAAATTTGCCAGGGATCCAGGCATTTCATACAGCTGCCGCTCCCTCTGTCAGCATGACAATGTGATTAATTTTCTGTGCCGATTAAGCTCATTTATCACAGCCACGTGACTCTGGTGTAGCCTGCAGGGAAGGAAGGGAAGATGAAAGGAGAAAGTGAAGGAGAGAACTGCAGGGAAATAAAGGAAGGCAAGGTAAAGGGATCCCTGGCAGTTAAGTCCAGTTGCGAATGACTCTGGGGTTGCGGCACTCATCTCACTTTACAGGCCGAGGGAGCCGGCGTTTGTCTGCTCCGCAGACAGTTTTTCTGGGTCATGTGGCCAGCATGACTAAGTCGCTTCTGGTGAAACCAGAGCAGTGCACAGAAAGCTGTTTATCTTCCCACCGGAGCGGTACCTATTAACCTATTTGCCTTTTTTGGCGTGCTTTCAAACTGCTTGGTTGACAGGAGCTGGGAGCGAGCAACTGGAGCTCACCCTGTCACAGGGATTTGAACCACTGACCTTTTGATCAGCAAGCTCAAGGCTCAGTGGTTTAGACCACAGCACCACCCATGTCTCTATAAAGGAAGGCACGAGGGAGCTAATTCTAAGCTTGGGATGGGGAACCAGCAACCCTCCGTGTCTTGTTGGACTCCAGCTCCCATCGACCTCAGCCAGCAGGGCCAATACTCAGGGATGATGGGATCTAGAGTTTAGGAACACCTGGTGCACCACACGTCCCCACCCCGGTCTAGAGGAAGAGTGGGCTCAACTCAAGCTGTATCACCATCATCTTCTGTGGCTGATTACATGAAGGGGAAGGAAAAAAACGGCAGGGGAAATGTGCCTCATCAGAAACACTGGGCACAATCTGGGGGGAATGGGAAGCAGAAGGATATTAAGGCCGAAGAACCCATTCAGGTTTGCTTGCTTTTTTTCTATTTCAAGAGAAGTGCTCAATATCATAAGGACAAAAGAGGCTGCCAGATCAGGCCCTACTTAGGGCACACCCCGAGCCTTGCATTCAGCCTGAATCCTTCCCAAACTCGTCTTGCTTCAGGGTGTCCAGACTGAAACCTTGCCCTGCACCCAGCTTGAGTTTGGCCTGGCCTGGCTTTGCTTTGCTTTGTCACAGAGCAGGACAACAGCTCCTTTGGTGACTTCTCACCTCAGGTTGTGAAAACCTCAGCTAATGACAGAAATCGGGGGAGTGGAATCTGACAACTGTTGGAAACTAACATATTCTAGGCAAAACAGCCCTCTCTTCTTCTGCAGCCCCACCCTCCTCCTGCTTCTCGCCTTCGATGAAGGTCTCCTTTCTTCCCCCTTCTGCTGCTACCAGTGCAGCTCATTTGCGGCACTCATTGTCTCCCCACCACTCTTCGGTTGTTTCTTGCAGCCCTCTGCAAGAGAGGGGAGGATGGAAGCCCTCCCAGCTACAAAGCCATTCCAGGAAGCACGTTAATATTGTTAATGCCATGCCCGAAGTCTCTCTTGAAAGCATTCCAGCACATCAAAGTCTTCAGGCTGCTTTCTCTCCATTCATTCAGGAACTTGTTTGCAGCCGTCAAGTGATAAAGGAGGAAGGAGCTTCCCTGGTTGACACCACATGCTGACCTATGGAAATCAGAGGCATTGCAGGCTATTAGAAGAATCTTGGGGTTGGTTCAGATGGTGAACTCCAACAGAATGAAGGATGTCATGCGTGATAGATCCATATAGACAAAGAGACCCCACTGCATTTTGAGTTCTTCCTTGTTTGTTTTCTTCCTTGTGTTGACCACAGTGACCTTGGAAGCCACCAATGGGATGTAGCAGCTGCATCTGACCGTGGACTTGTTCACTCCCAGCCTTCTCCCCATGATCACCAGAAAGAGGGCCAAGAACCGCTTCAGACTCATTGGATGGAGTTGATTTTTCCTCCCCACACTGCACAGTGTCCATAGCTGGAGGGAGCTAGTTCATTCAGTCAGCTCCTGCCCAAGGCAAAATATATTAAAAACAGGTCTGGTTGACCACAGTAGGGATGTAAAAGGAATGGAAATGGCAAGTGTTTGCTTATTCACCCCATGGTGAAATCAGTCCAGCAAATATGGTTACACCTCCCAGTTTTTTGATTTTCCAGGGACAGTCCTGGAATTACAGAATCCATCCTAGTTTCTGATTTGATCCTGGAATTTCCCGGTTTCCCTTTTTCCTCTCCTCCACGTCTCGTAGAACAATTTAAAGTGGTGTGTGGTTTTGAGTGTTTAGGTGCAAAAACAGAGTCCTGTTTATGCTGAAAATAAAATCCCTGCACCAAACAAAGGAAATGGTGAAGTTCTACCTATAATTTTGAAGGAAAAGGTCACCAATCCACTTTATATTCTTTAATGGCAATTCTTCTGCAGGCAGCAATTTCTTAGGAAACATGTGGAGTGTTTATTCCTTCATTGTAAATGGAGACTTCATTGTAAATGGAGTCTACTCAGAAGCAACTCCCACTGTATTCAGTGGAGCTTACACTTCAATCATAGGCACCAACTCCCTGGGCCCCTGGGTGCCTGAGCACCCACAAAATTCCCCATGAAGAGGCCAGGGCTGGTGACAGAAGAGGGAATAGTGTGGGTTGAAGCCGACTTAAAAAGCTTGGACTCCACCCTTTCCTTACTGGACAAAATGGTCCAGGTCAGTCTCCCTCCTCTCCTTCCAAAACAGGGAGGGGGCAGTGGCAGTGCCTGGTCTGAGCATAAGGAGTAGCTGAGCTCTATTGGGTTTAGCATTTCTACTTGTACTGGTTTTGCCTCCAACGTTACTGATTGCCCTTGGTTCTGGCTCCCCAACTCCTGGCTTTCTCCCAGATTGCTACCCACAGCGTAGGCCTCATCACATAGAATTGGAAGGGAACTCGAGGGTCATCTAGTCCAACCCCCTGCAATGCACAAATCTCAGCTATAGCATCTATGACAGATGGCTACCCAACCTCTGTTTAAAAACCTCAAATAGAGGAGAGTCCACCACCTTCTGAGGGAAACCGTTCCACTATCAAACAGCTCTTACTGTCAGAAAGTTCTTCCTGGCATTAAGCCAGAATCAACTTTCCAATGAAGCCATTGGTTTGAGTCCTAACTTCCAGAACAGGAGAAAACAATCTTGCTCCCTCTTCCATGCGGTAGCCCTTTAGGTATTTGAAGCTAGTTGTCTATCCTAACTCCTCCCAGGCTCCTCTTTTCAAGGCTAAACATACCCAACTCTGTCAACCATTCATCATCAGGTACTACCCAGCGTTATATAGAAATACCCAAAACATCTCTTCCAAAAGCAATATGGGGTGAATCAGGAACAATTTTTTAAAAAACAACAACACCACAGGGTTCAACTGTTCTAAAAAAATAGGAACCTTTTGGAATTTATGCATTAAAAGATCAACCCTAATTAGATCTTCCCAGGACTACAAAGTACTGCAAGAATAATTATTCTGCCCTCAATCGATTAATTCACTGCTTACTTGATTAAGTAGCAAAATAATTACTAAGAAAACCAACACAGCTTTAGCCAACAGAGTTCATTTGTTACAGCCACTTTTAAAAAAAAATTGTCGTCACATTTTTTCACTTCCCCCATTGTAACTCTAACAATGATATTAACCAATCAATCTAATGATGCAACGAATATCAGCTGAGCTCTGAGTCTATAGATCAGTGGTTTCTAAATTTTCTGCCTTGAGGGAACCCCTCCCTTCATTGACTCAGACCCAAACTCCACAACACTAAAGTGATGCATTCAATCTTTCATATAAATGGAAGCCCTGGTGTGTGCGTGTGGCTTATCAGGCTTGGGGCAGCAGGAGTGGGGAGATGATTTTCATTATTTCCCTTCCACATACTGTGATCTTGACAAATCTCTCCCTGAAGCCGTTATATGCATTGGAAAATTTCCCACCCAGTGCATTCAGCTGGGGATAATTTTTGCTAGGATTGCAACAGAAATTGAGTGGGAAGGGTTAAACTTTCCTTCCCATCCCTACAGTCCTGAAAGCTATTCATTATCCCCTCTCCCCCAAAAGGTAGCCTACTATTTGCACTTGTAGAAAGGCTAAACATTTAATAGGATACATTTCACTTTCATCTGCTGGGGACCCTTGCACGGTTCTGCTACAAATCTTCAGTCCAGTACAGAGGGCTCTGTGTCATGTTCTAGGGCACACTCTCCACGCTGGTCTTGCCTCCTGGCTCACTCACAGGAACAGCGGCAGTTAAGTAGTTAAGTACTGCTGTGCATGTACCAAAGAGTATCATGAGAAGGAAACCCAGAGGACAAATTTAGTGGAATTGTTCACTGCACAGATTCAGCAGCTCCTAACAAGAAGAGAAGATAATGAAATGAATTCTATGTTTTCTCTTGTGTAGCCCACAAGACAGCAGATTGGGATGGAAACCTACTCCCAGGTGGTATCACATATGACTGCGCGTAGAGAATTGTTATGTACTGAGTTGAATAGGATCCAAAATGCAGCAGTCTGATTGGTCCTAGAACAATAGGATCCAGAATGCAGCAGTCTGATTGGTCCGCAGGAGCCACCCAATCCAGCTCCAGGTGGAAGTGAATCCGCAACCTGATTGGCATACAGGAGTATCCCGGAATTAGCCAATCACGTGGGGCCCATTGTGTAAATAGTGTATATAAAGCAGACGTTTTGGGGAAACTGCATTCCTCGCTACAATGAGCTGAATAAAGAGCATGAAATCCACACTTGACTCCGAGTATATTTCAATTGTATAACAAAACATTTCTCCAAAGTAATATTGAATAAAATATTAGAAAGCAAGATTTCAGGGGGGAGGTGTCTAGGTGAGCCTTCCCCCTGAGGTGACAGCTTTTTGTGC
Organism: Lacerta viridis; assembly: GCA_900245905.1. NCBI lineage: Eukaryota > Metazoa > Chordata > Lepidosauria > Squamata > Lacertidae > Lacerta > Lacerta viridis. The sequence goes on from OFHU01003083.1 coordinate 23,370, forward strand.
ATAGAGAAACATTCATGCATAAAATCTCCAATCTATAGTCTGCAGTAGTTCAGTCCAGGAAAAGTTTAACCTCCCTATGTAAGATTAATACTATTGCTACAAGTTTGTCATGGCCTTTGGCTAGAACAATAAACTTAGGAAATATAATATATAAGATTGGTGTGAACTGAGTCTCTCTTGCTGTAACTAAATGAGACATTGATTCCTGCATTGCATAGGGTTGTACTAGATGACCCTTGGGGATCCCTTCCAACTCTATGATTCTGTTAGCAACTTGTGATCACCTGTCTTCTTTCTTTAGGAAGATTAAAGAGCTTATCTTCTTGGAGTGAGGATGTTGCTTCCAGAATTGGGTTCACTTACTTCCAGGGACATCACCTGCCACATGACCCAAACTGATATTACACATCCTATTTACTACTATCTGATCCCTTATTGGCTGAGATTGTCTATGTGGTGACCACTCAAGGAAGAAGATGCAGTGAATATAAGAAGCGCCTGCCAATGGCTCATCTAGTCCTGTGTCCTGTTCTCACAGTGGCCAACCAGATGTATGTGGGAAATCAGCAAGCAGGATTTGAACACAAGAGCCCAACCCCTCATGTCTTTTCCAGCAACTGATATTCAAAGGCACAGAGCCTCCAGCCCTGGATGCACAGCATAGCCATTCTGGCTAGTAGCCATCAATCACCCTCCGTGAATGAACGGGCAAAAGCTCATTCTGCTCCCCATTGCATGCAAGGGAAGGTGACTCAAAGCTCCCTTTCACAGTTAGCATTAAACAGTGTTTGTTGTTGCACCCAAACACAGCAAACAGTGGCTTGTTCAAATCAGTTGGTTAACTACCCAAGATGTCAACATTCAATCTTGCTGGTCCAATCCTCTCACTTGCTGGCAAACTAAGCTTTGATATCTTGGTTTGTTAACCAACAGAAGTACTCTCTCCCCCATGTCTGATTGCACCAAAGGGGGCAGTTCTCCCTGGCAGAGTGCTCAGAAGTAGTGACGCTGCAGCTTGCATTAACTCCCATGGCTGCCACCACACTGCTGGCAGAACCAGAGGGTTGGCAGGTTGGCACACAAAAAAAGGAATAGATCTGGCACCCCTGATTTAAAGCTCTGCCTGGGAAAACGTTTCAACTCCCCTTTACAATAATTTTGACAGTGAACCCAAACCAATAAAACATTTGTCACAGCCCTAGTTGACTTTTAACATGTGAGAGTTGCACATGGGGCCTGTTTCATGACTCATTTTATCTGCATGCAAGTCTGAGAGGGGCTGCAGAACTCCGGGGGGTGGGGGGTGGGTGGGTGGGTGCATCCCCTCCAGTTCAGTGGCATTTTCAGTTCTGACAGCAATCATGGCCTATTTGCAGGGAGAGGCAAGCTGATTGCAGAAAACCTTTTCCCTCCTTCTGTCAAAAGGTAATAAGGGCTGTCAACATTGACAGCAGAACCATCTGTTTGTCAGAAGAGATCCTCTCCTGCCCAGCAGCCTCATGCATGCGGCATCAAATCAGGGTCATCGTGTTCAGACTTTCAGGCCTCTGATGTTAAAGTATTCCAAAGAGTGCCATGGCACTTAAGCAATCTACATTTCTAGAGTCAAATGTATGACTCTGCCCAGAATCAGAACTGGATTAGACATCTTCCTGGAGAAAGTGGAGAACTCTAGCACCTGCCAATGGTGTCTTATTTACTCTCTGAACTGCTCTATAAATATGTATTTTTCATGATAAAAAAATGGTAATCATGTCCCATGGGAAAACACACAGATGCCACCCTGTGTCGAGTTATTCTGCAGCGGAGAGGAAAGTGGAAAGTAACACAGAGATTTTTGATGATGTTTTTGAAATGGAACATACAGAGTTGCTTAAGGCAGTCCCTCAACTTCTGCTGGTAAAGAGTTAGCAACATTTTGAATCTCATAGGGTTCCTCTGCTATCAAAAATTAAAAGTAAAACTGAGCTGAAATTTCTCAAAAAACAGTTTTCTGGGGTTTGGAAAACGGGATTCCCCCCCCCCTTTAAACCTCTTAGCAAGAGAAGGTCACTTTCCAGAACTGTTTCTGAATACTCTGCACCATATTTGGTTGCAGATGGTCCCACTCCCCACAGCATGGTATCCCAGAAGGGAAATAGGTCTAGCTTGTGGGGCAGGATACAAAATGGTAGCCAAGCTGCAAAAACACTTTGCACTGCCAGCAAGGCCAAGCATGCAATAGAGGAAAACAGTACCTTAAGGGGAAGTACTACCAAATTAAGATATAAACTGCAAGTTGGGTTGGGTTGCTTTTGTGTGACAAAAAGGGGGCCATACATTATGCATGCTTGTTTGTTATGGGTTGAATCTTAGCAACCACAAGTGAAGTTCCATTACAAGAGTGGAACTTTCCATCCTTCCCACTGTACCTCTAGAAAGTCATTCCCGGGGACTGGAGGACTGTGAAGGAGGTGGATACGGGTGCCACAGCTGCTGGGAGCTGGCCAAAAATAAAGGGCATCATGCTTGGGTGAATGAAAATACCTTTCACATGGGTATTCATTGGATCCAATCCAATGTGAGATCCTCCAGCATGCCTATTAATATCTAAAAGGAGGCTTAGCATCTAAAAAGACATCTGAAGATGGTTCTGAAACTCCAGCTGGTTCATAATTTGGCGGCCAGGTTACTCACAAAGGCAAGGCGGTTTGAGCATATGACACCGATCCTGGTCTGGCTGCACTGGCTGCCAGTTGGTCTGTGGGCCCAATTCAAAGTGCTGCTTTTGACCAGTGAAGCCTCAAATGGCTTCACTGGGTTTTGGAGTTCAGAACTATTCAAACTTGCATCCAAACATTCCCAATATTTTGGAGGCTCTCTGCTCCATGTTATTTCCCACCATTTTGTATACTGTGCGGAGCAGGGAATATTTTGCTGCATCTTCACTTTGTATACGATAACAATATTCCACCATCCAGTGCTCAGAGGCCCAGGCGGCAATACATAGCATTAGGTTCAGAAGGAGGGACAGAAGTCACTTTCACTTTCAGGCTCCTTGTGGCATGCCAGAACTAGAGAGGAAGCGGCGGCGGCGGCAGGGAATACAAGGGAATACAGCCAGCCTGCCCTCCCTGCTTGGAGGGTGGAATTGGTTGGTTGCCATGATGGGGCCAAGCAGGGATTTTTTTGTCCTCCTCGGTGACTGGCCTGTAGAAGGGGATTTCATTTTCACCAGCTCCATACAGTAGAACATTCTATGCAGACCCTCCAAGTGTCCCTATTTTCCAGGGACAGTCCAAGTTTTACAGAAGCCATCCAAGTTTCTGATTTGATCCCGGAATGTCCCTCTTTTTCATAGGATGTCCCTATTTTCATTGGAGAATTGCTAGAGGGTTTGTTCTATGGCACCTTCATGTATCTGGTCTGAAGATCAACATAAAAAAAACTAAGGTCATAGCCACTGGTCCCATCACCTTCTAGCAAATAGAAATAGAAATAGAGGCAGTGAGAGATTTTGCTTACTTGGGTTCCATGATCACTGCAGACGGTGACAGCAGTCACGAAATTAGAAGATGCCTGCTTCTTGGGAGAAAAGCAATGACAAACCTAGACAGCATCTTAAAAAGCAGAGACATCACCTTGCCAACAAAGGTCCATATAGTTAAAGCTATGGTTTTCCCAGTAGTAATGTATGGAAGTGAGAGCTGGACCATAAAGAAGACTGATCGCCGAAGAATTGATGCTTTTGAATTATGGTGCTGGAGGAGACTCTTGAGAGTCCCATGGACTGCAAGAAGATCAAACCTATCCATTCTGAAGGAAATCAGCCCTGAGTGCTCACTGGAAGGACAGATCCTGAAGCTGAGGCTCCAATACTTTGGCCACCTCATGAGAAGAGAAGACTCCCTAGAAAAGACCCTGATGTTGGGAAAGATGGAGGGCACAAGGAGAAGGGGACGACAGAGGATGAGATGGTTGGACAGTGTTCTCGAAGCTACTAACATGAGTTTGGCCAAACTGCGGGAGGCAGTGAAAGATAGGCGTGCCTGGCGTGCTCTGGTCCATGGGGTCACGAAGAGTCGGACACGACTGAACGACTGAACAACAACAACAATATATATATATGTGTGTGTGTGTGTGTGTGTGTGTGTGTGATTTATGTACACACACCCCCCCCTTTACCTGCAGGTCTCAGGGCAGTTCACAGAATAAAATCAGAATATAAAACCACAAAATATATAATCAAAATAAAAACAAGAACAACCCAATAAGCCCCCACCCCTACACACACACATTTTTAAAGGGCACAGGAAGTCAATAAAATCAACTAAAAGCCTGGTTAAAACAGAATGTTTTGGCATGGCACCTAAATGTGTGTATGTAAAGGTGTGTAATGAAGGCACCAGGTGAACTTTGCTGGGGAGAGCATTCCACAGATGGGGAGCCACTCGAGCAGGACCTCCAAAGATGATCTCAGGGCACTGGTGGAGGAAGGGGTGTGTGGAGGGAGTGGACCGCCTCTAGCACCACTATTCTGGTAGGGTGCCATCATGGTGGCCCTCCAGACACGTGCTGCGCATCCCCCCCCCACATGCCGAGTGCCACGGCCCCACAGGCGGTGCGTCACGCCCCCAGAATGCATGCCACGCCCTTGTGGCAGTGTGCCATGCCCCCGGGATGGCCACCACGCCCCCACCTGCTTTCTGCCCCCAGTAGTGGAGCATGCAGCTTCGCCACTGTCTCAGGGTTTGTGTAGGTTCATATGGAAAGATGCAGTCCTTGAGGTTTTGTGGTCCTGAGCCATTTAAGGCTTTATAGGTCAAAACTAGCCCTCTGAATTGGGACCGATATGCAAACTTAATACATAATAATAGATTAGCCCTCGAGTAGTTAGAGGTGCTGCCAAGCAGATTCGGTGTTGAGCAGCTGTGTGCACACATAGCAAAGGAGAAGTGCTGGGAGTTGCCTGTGTGTAATGCATAACAACAAATGAATGGAAAGTGGGTGGGGGGAATCCATTCATTCCAACTTCCCTCCTGACCTCAGTAACACATAAGGCTTGTTCACAAGTTACGCTAAATGCAAGTAGAAGCTGTCCCGACACATACACAAGTGTTTGCGTAAATGAGTGGTCACATGATACCTCCCTGCCGGCTGCAAGTGGTGAAGGGAGCCTGGGAAGCTGCTTTCCAGCAGGTCATGCCCCTTGGGCATCAGTGGTGCAGGGGTTGGCACAGGCTGTTGGCTGCAGCACATCTGAAAGAAATTGCCACTATAAGCAAGTACACAGCACCCCACTGCTTCTTGCTGTGGCCTTTCAAAGCTCTTCTCCTGAGCGCCTTTGGTTGCTCCCACTGTCAAGGATCATTTCACCTAGGCAGCCATGGTGCATCTGAACAGGTGGTATTTTAATTGGAATTTAGGTGTTTAATCTCTCTGTGACTATTCATAACAGAAGCACTTTCCTTAAAGTGGAAGGATAAACAAAAACCTCTTTGCTGCAGAAGTAGAGCAGTTCACAAAAAAGGGAATAGAAAATACATAATAAAACAAAAATAAAAACAAACGAACAATCTCCCTCCCACAAACACATTTTAAAAACCACAGAATGTTAATCAGCCAAAGGCCTGGTTGAAGAGAAACATTTTTGCCTGGTGCATAAAGATATGTAATGAAGGTGCCAGGTGAGCCTCTCTGGGGAGGGCACCCCACAAGCAAGGAGCCACCGCAGAAAAGGCCCATTCCCACATTGCCACTGCCCAGACCTCTCTCAGAGGAGGTGCACAAAGGAGGGCCTCGGGCAGGTTCATATAGGGAGAGGCAGTCCTTGAGGTATTGCAGTCGGGAGCCATTTAGGGCTTTGTAGGCATAGTCTAAAACTAGCACTTTGAATTGGGCCCAGAAACTAATTGGCAGTCCGTGCAATTGGGGCAGAATTGGTATTATATGGTCAAACTGCCATGTCCCAGTGAGAAACGTGGCCGCTGAATTCTGCACAAGCTGAAACTTCTGAACCATCTTCAGCAGCAGTATTATGTATAACATATTGCAGTAATCTAACCAGAACGTAGACAAAAGAAGTTAATAATAATAATAATAATATATTTCTACCCCACTCCCTGTCCAAATGGGGGCGCAGCTGGGCCACCAGCCAAAGCTGATGGAAGGCACTCTATGCAGCTAAGGCTGCCTGAACCTCAAGTGACAGCAAAGCATCCAGGAGGACCCCCAAGCAACCTCCCCTCTCCTTCAGAGGGAGGGTAACCCCTCAAGAGCAAGCAACCTTCCAGCCATCTGGTCTAGGGAACCACCCACTAACAGTGTCTCAGTCTTAGAAATGAAATCAAATGAGCATTCTGGGGGCAAACTGTCATAGGAAGATCTGAATTACTGCCCCTGCTCCTGCCAGCTTGTTTCAGAAGAATTTCTGGTTTAGGCCTCTGATAACATTAAAAAGTGCTTTATCTCCTTCATGCCCAATTCCTCTACAAATCACATTAGGCCTCCTCTATGTGAGTCAGTCAAGTCCTGTGACCTGTGCCCTCCAAGGCCAGCTTGCTCAACAACTGCTCTCTTTTAGTCAAAGTCGGTTGCCACTTCTTCTTCTTCTTCTTCTTCTTCTTCTTCTTCTTCTTCTTCGGTTGGCAAACTAAGGCCCGTGGGCCGGATCAGGCCCAATTGCCTTCTAGATCCGGCCTCTGGACGGTCCGGGAATCCAGGCAGGTGGCATAGCGCATGTGCGCAATGGTTTTTGCAACTCAGCCAGGCATGGGGGTCAAAAGTGAGGTGGGCAGCTGCTCGAGACAAGCCCCTTCCTTGTTCATCATGCATGCATAGCAATCTTTTTGTTATGTGTTGTTCTGTTCCAGCCTGAGAATAAAGAGAGCTGCTTGGAGAATCACTGTGTTGTCTGCTATGTCCACCCACTACTTAATACTTTTCTTCCGGGGTGAGGGGTGGGGAAGAGGGAAAAGGAGCCACAGTTCGGATTTGCACCATGGAGCTGACGTCAGGAAGGGCAGCTGCAACGGCAGGGGCTCAGAGGCACCTCGGGAGTGACGCCTGCCTGTGGTGGCGGTACTCCCTGCTATAGGAAACGGGGAGTGCCTGGGCAGCTTCACTCCAAACCAGTTCTACGCTCTGCTGGGGAGGCTGCTTGTTAGCTACACGGTGTGAGCCATGGAAAGGTAAATAGCTGCCGCCTCATCTTCCCTCACACGGGGAAAAGAACGTTTTTGCTTGAGCGGCACCGGGCTAACTTAGCGTGGCCAGTGGCTTTTCCCTTCACCCATGCATGCGCACACACTCTCCAGGGCTGACAGGAATGGCGTGCCTACCTCAGCCCCCCACCCCCACCCAGCCTTATGAGAGAAATAATAATTGTCAATGTGTAAAATGCAAAGGAAGCAGCGTGGATGTATGAGGGACCCCCCCCCCCATCACATTTGGGCAACATTGGGGTTGGTCCCACTAAGGGTTTTTGCCAAAAATGTGGGTCATAATCATGGCAACATATAGTCCAGTCTCCCACAAGGTCTGAGGGACAGTGGACCGGCCCTCTGCTGAAAAAGTTTGCTGACCCCTGTTCTAGGCTCTATAATCAACTCTGAAGAAAATGGCGGGGCACTTAGCTAACACACCAATCAACTACCTCTAACAGGCTTTTGGATTAAAGCATTTTAAAAAATATATTTATCTACTTGTACTGGCGTGCTTTGAAACTGGTAGGTTTGTGTTTTAATGTATTTGACAACTGATGTTAGCCGCCCTGAGCCCGGTATTGGCTGGGGAGGGCAGGGTATAAATAAAAATTTACTTACCGGTATTTATTTACTTACTTACGTCCTTACTTACTTACTTACTTACTAGGTTGGCAGGAGCTGGGACAGAGCAATGGGAGCTCACCCAATTGTGCGGATTCAGACCACTGACCTTCTGATTCGCAAGCCCAAGAGGCTCAGTAGTTTAGACCATGGGTAGGCAAATAAGGCCCGGGGTCCGGATCCGGCCTACGGACAGTCCGGGAATCAGCATGTTTTTACATGAGTAGAATGTGTCCTTTTATTTAAAACTAGCTGGCCCGGCCAGCTCCTGTTTTCATTCTTCCCTGTCCCTCTAGAGCAGGGGTCAGCAACCTTTTTCAGCCGTGGGCCGGTCCACTGTCCCTCAGACCATGTGGTGGGCCGGACTATATTTTGGGGGGAAATGAACTAATTCCTATGCCCCACAAATAACCCAGAGATGCATTTTAAATAAAAGGACACATTCTACTCATGTAAAAACACCAGGCAGGCCCCACAAATAACCCAGAGATGCATTTTAAATAAAAGAACACATTCTACTCATGTAAAAACAGCATGGCGGCCATTTTAAGTGAGGGCACTGGGGACCTTAAAGAGCATTCTCCCCCACCCTAGTCCCAAATTCGAACCCTGGTCTCTCTCTTAAATGTGTGCCTGCCCCTTTAATAGAATTAAACCCTTGCCCTAGATTTAACATCTCCCCCCCTCCGGAAACCTGATACATGGTACAGTCCGCTCTGGCATTGAGCCTGGGGTCAGAAGGGACCATAACGATGCAAGGAGGGGTGATGGGGAACTGGTAGGGTCCTTATACATTTGTGTGCGGCGCTTTTTCCTCTTCTGATAACTGGAGTTTTGTTTGTAAAGCGATACAGCAGTGCAGAAAGGATTGTGTGTGGAGACAGGATAGGGAGCGAAGCATAGTTGCTGAGCTTTCTCATCCTACATCCCCCCCGCCATAAGGAATGGTATGGCCCGGGCCTAAAAACCTTTTCCTGCCTGGAGCTGAAACTACTAAGAAGAGTTTAGGCCTTCCTCTTAACTGTTTTTTTGGCGATCTTTTCTGAGTGCGGTAAGAGTGCAGAGGCTGGGGCTAGGGAGCTTAATGGGGGCTGTCCCTGCTGTCGGTTCCTCCGGTGGTTGCACACAGGAAAATGGCTGACTGAGGTGAAGGAGGTTTTTTGGTCGGCGCACAGTCTGTGACGCTGCCCTGCGATGAGCCTTTCTATTGGTTGTTGTTCAAAGTCTTCAGTTCTGTTGCTGGTGACACGTAATGTGTGCGCCATTTTTTTTTGCCTTTATTCTATATTTTAGGCATGATAGGTGTGTTTTTTTTGAATTTTTATTATGCCAGATTCTTCCTTGATGGTCATGTTACGCTGTGCCCTAAATTTGATGCACTTTGGTCCAGCGGTTATGGAGAACATCGGTATCCGCCGCGCACACAATGGGAACATTTATATATATATAGATGCATTTCTGGGTTATTTGTGGGGCATAGGAATTCGTTCATTTATTTTTTCCCCAAAATATAGTCCGGCCCCCCACAAAGTCTGAGGGACAGTGGACTGGCCCCCCGCTGAAAACGTTTGCTGACCCCTGGTTTAGACCATAGCACCACCTGCATATATATAGTATGTATAGCAGGAGATATGCTTTCCCCCAATTTTTATCTTATACAGTAATACCTCCGCAAACATCCGCCTCATCTAGTGTCCATTCTGGCAAACATCCGCGGCAAACCCGGAAGTACCAGAACGGGTTACTTCCGGGTTTGCCGCTCGCGCATGTGCAGAAGCACTAAATCGCACTTCGCTCGTCTGCAGGCACAGCACTTTGCCCTGTGTCCTTTTCAGCTAGCAACCGGGGCTCCGGAATGGATCCCAGTCGCAAAACAAGGTACTACTGTAGCCTTAGCAACAGTTATAAGGTTAAACATCATTTCTTGACCATTTTCTGGAATGACACCTTTTAGATAACCAAGTAGAAATATTTTAGTTCTAAGGATATATGATATCCTAACATATCCGAGATATTAGCCTGAACAGATTTTCAGAATATTTCTATTTGAAGAACAATTCCAAAGAATGTGTATATAATATGATTTACTTAATCCACATCTCCAACATTTATCTGATCTTAATTACTTTGATGTGGTTTTTTTTAACAATCAAGCAGTGTATACATTTAAATACATACATACATACATACATGTACATAAATGTTCTGGCTGCAACAGGTACTAAGGTGGGGGGGCATCTTTTGAGGTTTTTGTACCCTCAAATGCACTTTCCCCCTGCAAAAATATGTGTAAGTGCTCTTCAAGTCAGCCTTTGTGCTTCAGAGAGCCCAGGTTTCTGTGGGTGTCAGTAAGAGATGGCGTGTGTTTCTAATTCCATTCCTTTCTGGTCTCAGTGGCACACTGTAATAGGTCTGCAGCATCCTGTTCAGTGTAATCCCATTACATCTCACCCCTTTGTACATGATTTATCTGCATGTTGTGCAATTGTTTTATGTAAAATACATATTCTTCAGTGCATCACCAGTAAATTTTGTACTAATCTATTATGAAAAATCCATATTTTGTGGCTAAACATCAGGAAAAACTTTCTGACAGTAAGAGCTGTTTGACTGTGAAATGGATTCCCTTGTAAGGGAGATTCCTTAGAAGACCACGGACTCTCTTTCCTTGGAGGTTTTTAAGCAGAGGTTGGCTGGCCATCTGTCATAGATGCTTTAGCTGAGGTTCCTGCATGGAAGGGTTTGGACTAGATGACCCTTGGAGTCCTTTCCAACTCCACAGGTCTGTGACTCTATGACTGGTGTCAGCCAACACTATTGTTCTGTGACAGGAAACGGAAATGAGAATGCTCTTATGTCCAAATGTCCATGAACAAGCAACAGAACAAATCATATTCACTGAATGTGGCAAATATTTTAGGATTAACCATTACTCTGAAGAAAGTGACAAGACACTTGGGGGGGGTGTTAACAGAAAACAAGAGAAATGTCACTGATTTTATTACTTCTGCTAGAAAGTGGGGAGGGGGGAGTCCAGCTGTCTCTCTTATCTAGTCTCTGACAAAAGTGAATTGCTTATGCAAAAGAAGTGAAAATGCTGAACTTCAGAGCCTTGTTCACCCTCCTGACTATTCATCAAATCACACGTGTAGCAACATTTGCAGTCCTGCCCAAAGACAATGAAAAATACAAACAGCAATAACGCCTCCCTCACAAAATCTCACCAAGAGAAGTTGGGAATAGTTTGATGTTTAAGACCACGTTCCATGAAAAAATAAGAAGAATTAGATGAAAATGAGAGAGGACTCCTGTATTAACCCTGATCATCCTATAGTGCCTTCAGGTTCAGAGGCCATATGGGCTGTTGTCTTGATGTCCCTTTAGGTGGGCTTCAAGGAAGCACCTGATTGTCTGCTATTGGATGTTGGACTCAATGACCCATTGCCCTCATCTAGCAATTTTATGCTGCCTAAAAGCTACCCATCAACATTAGTCTGGAAGGCAAATCCCTGTGGATTTGAAGCACCTTTTCCATCCGCATTATGTCCATAACCATGCCATTATCTAACAAGAGGGCCAGTGGGATGGAGGGTGGGGAAAGCTGTAGCTGCCATCTCACCTTCGAGTTGTGCAGACACAGGGCAGAACCAAGATGCACAGCAAAGCACCAAGGTCTGCTTATGACTATCTTGTTATAAATTCCCCAACTACCTCAGGTGATGAGAAGTCCAAGAAAAGTATTTAAGAAATCAACTTCTTTTAGATGTGAACCTTTATGGTGACACTAATACAGTCATACCTTGGTTGTCAAACACCCTGGAACTCGTCCGTTTTGACTCCCAAACACTGCAAACCCGGAAGTGATTTTTCCAGTTTACAAATGTTCTTTTGGAACCCAAACATCTGGACGGGGCATCCACAGCTTCTGATTGGCTGCAGGAACTTCCTGTAGCCAATCAGAAGCTGCAATTTGGTTTTTGAACATTTTGGAAGTTGAAGGGACTTCCGAAATGGATTCCATTTGACTTGCAAGGTATGACTGTATTTGCAATAATCCAAGCAGCACATAGTAGATGCAAACAGTCTCCTACAGCAGGCTGCTTGAGATTCCCAGCGCAGTGCTTCACTTCCAGCCAGTGAGCTCTCTGCCATGCTTTTTCACTGCCCAACTCAAGCAGCAACAAGCTTGGAAGGCAGAGGGCCTTCTTGGTAGCGGTGCCTGCCCTGTGGAACACCGCCCCATCAGATGTCAAGGAAATAAGCAACTATCCTACTTTTAAAAGACATCTGAAGGCAGCCCTGTTTAGGGAAGTTTTTAATGTTTAATGCTGTATTGTGTTTTTAATATTCGATTGGGAGCCACCCAGAGTGGCTGGTGAAACCCAGCCAGATGGGTGGGGTATAAATAAATAAATAAATAAATAAATAAATAAATTAAAAATTATTATATTATTATTATTATGTCACATTTCCAAGACAGGAGAGAGCTTTCAGACAATTAAGGACCATTCCGCTTCTTTGGTTACATCCCTGGTCACTCACTGAGTTTTCAGTCATAGCATAGGACAGGATCCATGCACGCTAATCAAGACAGCCAAACTTTTGACAACAACCAATATTAAATTGCAAATAAGCACTGTATTTCAAGAGCTGGAGCTGACAATGGAAGAGGTGGTTCCCATAGATTTTTTTTAAATCCAAAGCTGTACCAGCTGCTTCTGACCATTAGGAGGTTGGTTGGGGCAGGGCTTGTGGCCCTCCAGATGTTGCTGGACTCCAGCCCCCACAAGCTCAAGCCAGCATGGCCCAATGGCCCATGGTGAGGGGAGTGGGAGGCCAACAACATCTGGAGGGCCACAGGTTCCTCACCCCAAGGTAGGCAAAATTGTTCTTCGAACCAGAGAAATAGCAGTTTGGGCGGCTCTACTAGTCCTCTCCCTCTCATACCTTTCTAACTAGCACCTGCACCTTCAGTGATTTCTCTGTTAACACTGTTGCCCTATGGGTTGAGATGTCTACCATCTCCTAAAGGCATTCATACTGAGACAAGCACGTAAAGCACACTAGGAAGACATGAGGGAAAACTTTCGGACAGTAAGAACTGTGGAATTGGCCACTCTGAAAGGTGCTGGACATCCCATCATTGGAGGTTTTTAAACAGAGGCAGGATAGCCATCTGTCAGTGATTCTTAATAGTGATTCCTGCATTGCAGGGGGTTGAATTAGATGACCCCTGAGGTCCCTTCCAGCACTACAAATCTATCATTCTATGATACATATGGGTATATATTTTTCATTGCTGGTTTTCCAGCCACAGGCAAATGGCCCCATTCCATTCCCCCCAGAAGGTAATTGCTCTGCCAATATGCAAACTGTTCCTTTCTCTGCTCCATGTTATCATTTGCAAGACAAATGTATTATTTAAACATAGAACAGAAAGGATCATCAAATTCTTAAGCTGTTAATAAAGCTAATCCCACTGCTTAAAATATAAAGAAATCTGAATAGTGAAGAAAAAGGTCTCAGGTTCAGCATGTGTGCTGTTTAAGGTTTCCAAAGTTTAGTAAATAAATAAGATAAGCTGGATGAAATCAATGCTGCCCCCGCCCCCTGTCCCCCGCCAACACAGCATTCTGGTTAAGACACCATGGCTAATCAGGTAACAAGCAGGTCATGAATCCTGATGAGAGCTATCACCAGTGTGTGATGCCCAGGGATAGAATGCCTTATAACATGGAGGTTCTGTTAAGTTGCTGTGGATTTATAGCCATATTACTTCTCCTGCATGAAATAGACAAAATTGCCTTTAAAACCCCTGAATTTAGCAGCCACCATGATGTTAATATTACTTATCAGATTCCACCATTCTCGACACTAGTACAAAGCAAGGATGATCGTTTTCCCACCAAGCCACCCTCCCACCACTGCAATATCCTCTTTCTGAAGGTTCTACCCTTCACAGTCTCCTGGAGTGTCTCTACCTGGTTAGAAAATGCCCTTGAAATCTATTAGTACCTCTTTCTTGTCTTAGAGCCAGAGTGCTGCAGCACTTAGAGTGTTGGAATAGGTCCTGTGAGACCCAGGTTCCAGTCCCCACTGAATCACGAAGCTCACTGGGTGGCCTTGGGCCAGTCATTGCCTCTCTGCCTAACCTACCTCACAGGATTGCTGTGGGGGATCACTGAGAAGGGGGAGAACCACAGACGCCATCTTAAGCTCCTTGGAGAAGGCTATGAATGTTACCAACAGATGAATAACAATGGAGGCTAGAAAGGGGTGTGAGAGCATGTAGAAAGTAGCCTACTGTACAAAGGTTGTTCCAGCCCCTTTTGCCTCTGGCCCCAGACACCATTAGAATGCGGCCCTCAGATAATGCTCATGAGAAAAAGCAACCCCTTTGGCCTAAAAACCTCATAGTGCCAGAACTTGGGCAGTGGTGGAGTTAGCTGTATGGCACCTGGAGCAGTGGCCATACCGTGCACCCAGGGGGTGTGTGAGCTGTGGGGGGTGGGGTGGGGCGGTGCGATCCACTGTGTGCAACAGGAGGCAATCAAACCACATTTGACGGTGGTGGCGGGGCAATCCGCCGCGCACGGGGGCAGTGGAGCGAGCCCCCTGCAGTGTGCCTTTTTGTCACCCCCACACACGGGGATGACACCCAGGGCGAGCCACCCCCACCCCCCTTCCTATGCCCCTGAACTTGGGGCCACCCAGGGAAGCTGAATGCTGGAAGATTCAGGGCACTGCACATCATTAAACCAAGGAACTCCCTCCCACTGGAGGGGTGATGGCCACCAACTTGGGTGGCTTTCATAGTGGCTTAGAGGATTTCATGAAGGATACAGGTGTCAATGGCTACTAGACATAAAGGTCCTGTACGCTCTCCAGTACTGAAGGCAGTATGTCTTTGTAGATCAGTTGCTGGTAATCACAAATGGGGAGAGCATTGTTGCACTCAAGTCATGCTTCCCTGGAGCATCTGAATGGCTACTATGAGAGCAGGATGGCTCTAAAAGAGAATTAGACCAATTAATGGAGGAGGAGCCTTTGAATGGCAATTAGCCAGGATGGCTGTGCTCTGACTCCACAGTTGGGGGCAGCAAAGCTTCTGACTACCAGTTGCTGGAAATCGGAGAGGGGTCTTGCTGTCAGATCCTACTTGCTGGATTCCCAGAGGCATCTGGTTGGCCACTATGCAAACGAGATGTGGACTAGATGGGCCATGGGCCCGATCCAGCAGGGCACCTTTTAAAGTCCATATGTTCTCTTATCAGCATTGCAAGTTACTGGAATCAGAAGGGACTTTTAATCACACATGAAAACAGGCGTGAAATGAGGCAAGTAGTTGTAGACCATCCCAAGGCCTTTCTCCTTTCCATTAAATTGCTATAGAGACCCAACCCAAATCGCTCACACAAGAGCTTGCACAAGATTTGCTAACACTGCAAACAGCAAGTAAATGAAACAGCAAGTAGACTATAGAAAACAAGCCAAAAAAACTATAGCTCTGAAACATCCCTGTTGCTGAAAAGGTCACTGATGATGCCATCCACTCATCTGGCCCAGATATCATCCCTCTTTGGTCTTTCACATTTCTTTATAGGCTCCAAATGTCCTGCTTGTTCTTTATGTAAGCCACACACCTCCGTGAGCTCCTGGGGGCAAGTTTCTGCTCTGTTCTAGCTGGGTTAGATGCTTCACATCACCATCTGCCTTCTGAACTTTCAAGAAGGTGTGTCTGGATGCTCAGAATCCAAAGCCTTAGGGGCTGATCTTGGAGCTGACGAATCCCCCTTTTCATCCTGAATCACATCAGTATCTTAATTGAATTATCCATTTGACATCCTTCAAGAACTGCCAGTGCAGAGTGAGGAAGGCATATCCCATGGATGTAAAATAAACACATTGCAGAAAGTTTTGAATTACACTCCATGTAAAGAACGGTCCTCTGCATGTGCTGAGGGAAAGAACAACTGTGTACGCCATAAGCAAAAATGGTTTGTGGACTGCTGTTCCTTGTATGTTGCTTTGGGACTTTTTAAAGTGAGACGAGTATTTCGTATTCACAACATTCTCAACCAGCAAGTGGCAAACCACATTTTTAGAGCAGGACAACTGCACAACTTGGGACCCACACAGACAGAAATAAATAAATAAATAAATAAATAAATAATGCCCTGTCCATCTGGCTGGGTTTCCCCAGGCACTCTGGGTGGCTTCCAACCAAATATTAAAAACAATACAGCATCAAACATTAAAAACTTCCCTAAACAGGGCCGCCTTCAGTTGTCTTTTAAAAGTAAAATAGTTGCTTATTGCCTTGACATCTGCTGGGAGGGCGTTCCACAGGGCAGGCACCACTACCGAGAAGGCCCTCTGCTTGGTTCCCTGTAGCCTCACTTCTCTCAGTGAGGGAACCGCCAGAAGGCCATTGGAGCTGGACCTCAGTGTCCAGGCTGAACGATGGGGGTGGAGACACTCCTTCAGGTATACTGGGCTGAGGCCATTTAGGGCTTTAAAGGTCAGCACCAACACCTTGAATTGTGCTCCAAAGCATACTGGGAGCCAATGAAGATCTTTCAGAAAGCCAAATTCAGCTCCTTACTGTAGCTCAAAAAGTGTACAAGAACCCCTTCATTGGTTTGTTAAGATTCTGATGGACCACCATATGTTGCTGGTGAGACACATTTGACTAGATTGGTGAGCAGTTTTGCAGACCTGGGTGCTGGTCCCCACATAGAAAAAGAATGCTTTGATATTACTAAGGCCTCATAGTGTTATGCATTTAAAGTGCCATAATACAACTATAAACAATCATGGCCCAAGAATTTTGGAATGGTTTGAGAGTCTCTTCACGGGGAACTTTGGGTGTTGTAGCTCTGTGAGGGGACTAGGAACCCCCTAACAACTCTTAGCACCCCTAACAAGCTCCAGCTCCCAGGATTCTTGCAAGGGGAGTGGAAGCCATGAGTTTTTAAAGTTGCATAAGGACCCCTGACCATTAGGTCCAGTCGTGTCTGACTCTGGGGTTGAAGTGCTCATCTCGCGTTACTGGCCAAGGGAGCTGGCGTACAGCTTCTGGGTCATGTGGCCAGCATGACAAAGCCGCTTCTGGCGAACCAGAGCAGCGCACGGAAACGCCGTTTACCTTCCTGCCGGAGCGGTACCTATTTATCTACTTGCACTTTGATGTGCTTTCGAACTGCTAGGTGGGCAGGAGCTGGGACCAAGCAACAGGAGCTCACCCCATCGCAGAGATTCGAACCACCGACCTTCTGATCAGCAAGTCCTATGGTTTAACCCATGGTGTGAATGTGTCCTGAGATGTGTGATGAAGTTATTCAGGAGGGCAACACAACACAAAATTGTAACTGGGAGAAGGAAACAGTCTATAGCACTTACTGATGACAGAAATCTGCCCAGGACCTTCTGTGTAGAGAAGAAACCTGTGAAAGAACAAAAGAGGGGAATGGATAAGGAAACGGCCCATTCACAGGATCAAACATTTCACACCAACATTTTAGGAAAGGGAAGTCTCAGACCAGGGATATATGTGATAAACACAGAGGACTAGGCAGTGGTAAGCAGAGCTGGCCCACCTACAGGGCAGGCGGAAGCACCTGCCGCAGGCAGTGGAGATGGAAGAGGCAGCACTCCTCCCAGCCACCAGCAGCAGGGCCATGCAGAACACCCTGCTCTTACCAAGATTGGCAAGAAGGACTTCGTGGTCAAACACCTTGTTTGATGCAGGAAATTCAGAGCTGGAACATGCACAGCAGAAGGCTTCGCAGCCTTGACTGGAAAACCTCCAGTGATAAAGAGGCCAGCAGTCCTCTGGGCCACTCAGTCCATTGCTGAACTACGCTTACCATAACCCCAAACCTCCCTTATTTAAATTAAGCCCGTTAGAGTGAGTCCTAACCGCTGGGACATCAACAGGGAACAAGCTGCTGCCCTCTTCTGTGTGACAGCCCTTCATATATTAGTTATGTACCCTCTAAGTCATCTCCTCACTAATTCCTTCAACCATTCCTCATCAGACTTCTTTTTCAATATCACGGATCCTATGTGTTGCCCTCCCTTTGAACCCATTGTTAAGCTTTCAATGTACCCTCGTCAAGAACACATTTGCAAAGCCCACTGCTTTACTAAGAGGCAGGTGTGGCAAGGAATTATTAGAGGTTCAGGAACTTATGGCAATGCATTATGGATTCCAGCTCCCATCAGCACTAGTGAGGCTGGCCAACGGTCAGGGATAATAGGAGCTGCAGTCCAAAATCATGTGGCGGGTCACAGGTTTCCCCATCCCTGGATTACACAGTGACTAGACAGTTACAGAAGGACTGGCAAGTAATGTATATAATGTTGTGTATGCATGTATGCCTATTAATTATATTCTTGCTGTTGCTCAGGTCACTGCTGTAATGGCCCAAGTGTCCACTCCCATTTCAGTAATCTAGGCACAATGTATGTGTAGTGAAAGTAGGATTTCATTGAATGTTAAACTTTGGTTCATGCCTCAGCATAGCATTATGGGAGAATTAATTTGTGGCATTCTGGGAATGTGTGCCTGGTCCCCTTAAGATAAACTTTCCCCTCTCATTCCCTTCTACTTCAGTGTATCTGAAGAAGTGTGCATGCACATGAAAGCTCATACCAAGAACAAACTTAGTTGGTCTCTAAGGTGCTACTGGAAGGATTTTTTAATTTTTTGTTTTGACTATGGCAGACCAACCCGGCTACCTACCTGTAACTTTCCCCTCTCAGTCTCTCTGTCTGCAGGGTTGTGAGTTAAGTGTCTCTGGCTTGTAAGGAAGAGATGCTATCTAAGCTACAAGGTAGATTTACAATGCAAAGTGATAAGCTTGGTGCAGCTGGGGGTAAGATGTGTATTGGGTTATAAAGATCAATCAATTTGCAGCCCAGGAAGTCTGCTACATGTCAAGAAGGACCTGGGAAAGTTAGGGAGTGTTTCTGATCCCAAGGTCATGATTATCAACAAACGGTACAGCTGTGTGGATCTCCTGACTCTCATGAGATACAGTACAATCCTAGCCCCTAGACATTGGTAATTTACAATTAAGGGAAATAAGTGATTGGTTTCTGGAGTATTTTAGGATAAAAGTTTCACAGATTCACATGCTAATTGCATTCTGCCAAGGCCTTCACCTGGGGGCAGTGACCAGAGAGAAATACCTTTTGACTTCATGCTGTGTTTGAATTCTGTGCTGTGAGTATGTTTAGCCAGTTATATTATGCAACATTCTTATTTTCTGTTTGTAACCCTTTTAAAGAAATGTGCACTTTTCAAAATTGTCTTGTCTATATATATAAAATGCAAGTGTCTCTGCGTCCAGTCCGTGTGTCTCTGGGTTTGCGCTACTGAGCATGTGCCCCACGGACACAGGGATTGGAGCAGAAGGCGGCAGTTGAAGCGGCGGTTGAAATGGAATGCTGGCGCACCAGAGGCTGAAGGGCGGCCGAGAAGGGAGGACACGCTGCCACTCTCGCCGCTGGGCAGAAGGAGGAGGAGAACCGGGGGGGGCGAAGCCTCCCGGGAGATGATGCCGCCGCCGCCGCCTCACCCCCCTCGCTTCCCCACCCATCGCCCCACACTCCGAAAGGGGCTGGGAGCCCCACACATCCGGAAGGAAACCTGTTCTACCTTCGTGCAGTAAGTATGTTTAGGACAGGAACAATAAAAGGAAACACGCCGTCATTTCTCCCTCAGGAATCTTAATGCCGTGTAGGGAGCGCATGGTTTGCCCTGCTCCCTGCACTTCAGGACTTTGGGTTTTGTGTCAGAAATGTTCTAGCGCCCGTTATTTTAACGGGTTTAAACCACTAGTATTATAATAAATCCTGAAAATGACTTTCGTTTCTTGTCTTGATGCCTTTGTTTTGGGGAAGCTAGTCGTGTCATGGTAAAGTGCCCCAGGATGAGCAACCTCATAAAAGAGAGGAATTCTCCTCCCTGGACTCCTACTCTAAAGGTTGCCCGGATAAGGGAGGTGGTGGCAGCTTCTACCTTTTGATTCTTGTGTTGCCAAGTAAAAGTAAAACCCTTCCCCTTCATTACCCAGTTCCTGCCGGCGCTTGGAGGATTGGATAAGAGGGGTGGAGGGTAATATCACTACAGTATGTAACTAGAGCTATATGCAAAAGACCCCAGATCATTCTGGGATTCAGGGCATTTTGTGGACATGGGGTGTGGACGATGGCTCTTGTCACACACAAACATGGTAGACAATATTCAGAGAAAATTATGCAAAGTGGCCTTCTTGTGAGGTGGGATGAGGAAAAAAGCCCTCATACATTTTTTCCCAGAAAAATGAGAACTTTAGATTCATGCACAAATCTGCATATATTGGTGTGCGTGTTTTTTAAAGCAATGTTCTCAATTCTCTGTATGAATAAGACAACCTATTAGTCATCCACAATATGGTGCAATTGCCAAATGTTTCTGTTTTCCTGTACTAGCCGGGGTGGGGAAGCAAGCAAAAAAAGGAAAAGTAGTGTAGAAATATTTCTTTTGAAGGTCTAGAGGAGAAGAAAAAATGTACTACAGTTAGAAAAGGCACTATCGACAGCTTAAACTTTCACACTTTTTTCATAGTTATGGGGTGTGTAACGACTAAGGTTCCCATCATAAGCCCCTTTGCTGGAGAGTTTAAGTCCAATTGAACTCAGAGAAACTTATGAATGGCATGCTCAGGACTGCATTGTAAAAATGTGACATGATGGAGCAGGAATGAAGATGCAATGGGCCTCCAGACCTTTTTGGAATTCAACTCCCATGTGCCCCAAGCCAGAAAGGCCAGTGAGCAGGGATGATAGGGGTTGAAGTCCAACAACAGTGCAAGGGTCACTTCTTTCCCATCCCTGTGATAGGAGCCTATAGAACTATAAATGGTAAAAAGTGGGGGGGGGGTTCAACATGATGCTCCTCCAGATGTTATTGATCTTCAGCTTCCATCAATCTTGGTCATGGGTCATGTTGTCCCACAATGTCCATAGTGTCCCATGTGGACTCCCTTGTTGTAGAGAATGGGGGCAGGGATGATGGTCACACACTCTCACAATACTATCCCTTGAGATTGCCCACTTAAATTGTTGGCTGTAGATTTAGATTAGAGGCAAAAAGCACTCCTTCAGACAACGTGCAATTAATTAAAGAATTTGTTGCCCCATTTACAGTTTGGTGGTCAGGCATAACCGTGAAGCAGTCATGATCTTTTGATGATTTATTCATCGTGGTGGCTTTATGCAACCTCCATCTTCCATGTGTTGTGGAATATCAGTAACATGCAGTGGTCCCCCCCCCCCCAACTTGGATAGCTTTAAAGGGAGGGAGCCCAATTCATAGCTGATGAGACTACTATGAATGGCTACTAGCCCTGATGGCTAAACACTCTCTCTGCCATTGGGGGGGGGGGTCTGCCTCTGTAGTTCAGCTGCTTGGAATCCTAAGTGGGGAAACTGCCATTGCACTCGTGTCCTGCCTCTGGGCTTCCATAGGTATTGGTTGGTCCCTGTAGGACTCATTTCCCACTTCTTCCCCCAAAGCATTTTCTGTTGAGTATTGTTGGTGCTGCTTGTGGGCTTCCCATAGGAATCTGGCCACTCTGGGAGCAGGAGAACATGGGGCTAGATAACCCTCTCGTCTGATCCAGCAAGGCTATTAGGTTCCTAATCCTTTGTTGTCTTCAGGCCAAACTAAATCTTAACCAAATAGGTACATAATATTATGAGGTTTTAATTTTTTTTTTAAAAAAACCTTTTATCCCTCTCAAAGAGGCTGTGAAATAGACTTTTTCAACCAAATTTGAGTCAGGAGAGTATGCTTGAGATCTTACACACACTACTTTGAACTACTTGTGACATTTCATGGTAGTCTTTGGTCAAGAAGTACCTCGAGTGTGGGATGAATATCACAAAATTGGGAACATTAACATTGCTTCAGTGTTGCTCATGTCACCATTTTTCTCCTCCTGTTCTTGCTTCATTTGCCTACTGTCACAGAGCAAGTTGGTGAGTAAAACTCACAGTTCTGGTGGGAGGGAGTTCCACAGGGTGGGTGCCACTACCACCTCTGCCTGGTTCCCTGTAACTTGGCTTCTCGTAATGATGAAACTGCCAGAAGGCCCTCGGCACTGGACCTCAGTGTCCGGGCAGAATGATGGGGGTGGAGACGCTCCTTCAGGTATACTGGACCGAGGCCATTTAGGGCTTTAAAGGTCAGCACCAACACTTTGAATTGTGCTCAGAAACGTACTGGAAGCCAATGTAGATCTTTCAAGACAGGTGTTATGTGGTCTCGGCGGCTGCTCCCGGTCACCAGTCTAGCTGCTGCATTCTGGATTAGTTGTAGTCAGAACCCAGTACTGTAATTGAAACTGGAGTCATAAGCAGGTAGGTCAGGGGCAGAATGTGGAGTGACTCATACAGTGGGACTGAAGATTCACCTGTGGCATTGTCCTTCCTCCATTCCTTCCTTCTCTCCCTCTCCCCTCTTGTGCGTGCGCGCACCCCACCACCCCACCCCCCTTATCCCAAGTTCTTCTGGCAGAAATGGCTGATCTTTCTTTCATGCAGGTCTGGACTCATCAGAGAGATACTTCCTGGTGCATCAAACCTGATACCAAGGGAGCTAATGGCTATGGAAATTCCAAAGGGAATTAAGTCATTCATCTAATTAAATAATTTTAATATTTATGGAAAATAGAATGTAAGATAACAGCACCTTCCAATATGTAGAATTCCCATGCATATAGCAGACCATCCATCTCTGGGGATAGCTCACCTGCCACTTCTCTTGTTCCATAGCCTCACAGGAGCATGCAGCTGCAGAATCAGCCATGGCCCTGGTGTGGACAGGATTGCAAACAACTCTTACAAGGGTGATTGGAATCACCAGCACAGAAGCCCCTACCGGCTGATCTTGATCCTTTGCTTAGACAGCGTTTTTTCTAGCTAAGCTAGCTGAACCTCCTGAAGTCCATGGTCCTGATTGGAGTGGACAAAACGTTACAGTGGTATCTTGGGTTACATACGCTTCAGGTTACACACTCCGCTAACCCAGAAATAACGCTTCAGGTTAAGAACTTTGCTTCAGGATAAGAACAGAAATTGTGCTCTGGCGGCGCAGCGGGAGGTCCCATTAGCTAAAGTAGTGCTTCAGGTTAAGAACAGTTTCAGGTTAAGAACAGACCTCTGGAATGAATTAAGTACTTAACCAGAGATACCACTGTATTTATCTTCTTCCCCTGAAAGCCCTGAGGCTCAAAAGAGCAGGATAGGTAAGACAGAAGAAGGCTGGGCTCTGAGCTTCGATCTTGCTGGTGTCCTAGCAAGATCAGATCCCCACCCCCTTCTAACTTCTCTCTCTGCTGTGCAAAGTTGGGGAGAGGCAGACAATGTACTGTTCTGTTCTCTTTTTCTTCTGAGCTTTCTTCTCTTCACCATAATAGTTAGAAAATCAATAAGGGAAATTAGAGGCAAGGAGAGGTGGAGATGTGCCTGCCTGCCAGGGAAGGATATGAATGGAATGCTTCTAGGGTTAGAAGAAGACAGAGGCATCTGGGTCTGCATAGCTTTATTTTCCCTTTCTTTGCATGGGGAAAAAGAAGCGTTCTCTCTCCCAGCAAGCGGGGAGAGTGAGTTGATTATATTGAGTTTACCTCCTACATTTTGGTTGGAGATCAATTTTAATGAATTTAACAGGGCCCCAGTGTCAGAAGACGAGAGGAGGGCTGGTGGGGAAGGAGAGCAGAACAGAAAGACGTTTATTTCCTTGCACTAACATGATTACACTGCCACCTGGCAGGGAAGCATCCCTTGGCACCCTCTCATCTCTGTGCACTCCCTTTCCCTGGATCTCTGCCAACTGGACTTCTTGTGGGAGGACTGGAAAGGGAAGGAAGGGCTGCTGGACCCCTGGTGGCACTGCAAATAGATACAGGTGAAACTCGAAAAAATAGAATATGGTGGAAAGGTTCATTTCTTTCAGTAATTCAACTTAAAAGGTGAAACTAATATATGAGATAGACTCATGACATGCAAAGCGAGATATGTCAAGCCTTTATTTGTTATAATTGTGATGATTATGGCGTACAGCTGATGAGAACCCCAAATTAACAATCTCAACTTTGGGGTTTTCATCAGCTGTGCGCCATAATCATCACAATTATAACAAGCAAAGGCTTGACATATCTCACTTTGCATGTCATGAGTCTATCTCATATATTAAACTCCAGTAGCTAATGAAAACAATTGCTTACATAAATGGACTTTTCCACGATATTCTAATTTTTTGAGTTTCACCTGCAGTTCTCCATTCAGAGTGGCACCATTGGCTTTGAAAGCAGGAGGTGGTACACTATTTAAAGCAGGCATAGGCAAACTCGGCCCTCCAGATGTTTTGAGACTACAATTCCCATCATCCCTGACCACTGGTCCTGTTAGCTAAGGATGGTGGGAGTTGTAGTCCCAAAACATCTGGAGGGCCGAGTTTGCTTATGCCTGATTTAAAGCAATTCTACATAGAACAACAACAATTCTCCATATTCAAGTAGCACATTTAGTGCAACCAAAGAAAATACCCCCCCCAAAAAACTGCTCAGTTTGGTTCCCCAACCATAATCTCAGTTTCTGTTTGGCAATTTATTTTGTTCTGCTGGTGGCCCTCATTTGCCTAAGCTGTTGTGTAATCCAACTGGTTACAGGAGCTGCCATAATTATAAACATCTAAGGGTTTGAACCCACATCCCTGAGATTAAGATTGTCTGAAAGAAGGCACAGAGCCTGGGGAGTGATGGTGGGACAACAATGAGTAGTCTCAGGGAAAAGAGAGAGAAGACTGGGAAGAGGAGGTGCTGGAAGCTGAAGGGGTAACAGAGTTCAGTGAGTTGGGAAGAGTCTGTGGCAAAGAGCAGATCTGGGGCAGAAGCTGAAGCAGGTGAGTAGGAGGAGGGAGGCCAAGTGGCAGAGATGAATCAGGCTAGTGAAGAGTCTCTGGGAGGACTCAACTCCCTTCCCGACTCCCAGAACCAGAAAAGGTATGAAACAGGAGGAGCAAAGACAGGCCACATGCAGGAGCAGTCTCTGATTGCTTGCAAAAAGCCCTGGAGAAGAGGAGGCAGAGATGGCTGTGGGGAGGTGGGGACTTTTAGTCTTGGTAACTGTTTTCATGGAGTAGGACCTACAGAGCATGAGTTTCAGTGCTCATTAATTCCAATCTGTTACCTCTGAGGATGTGGACAGGCTGCTTGGACGAGTGAAACCAACCACCTGTCTCCTTGATCCTTGCCCATCCTGGCTTATAAAAGCTAGCTGGGAAGGGCTGGGCGATGGGCTTTGCAGGGTGGTGAATGCTTCTCTCTGTGAGGGAGCCTTCCCAGACCCACTGAAAGAGGCGGTTATTAAACCGCTTCTTAAAAAACCATCTTTAGATGCGGCCAATATGGCCAACTATCGCCCAGTCTCAAATCTTCCATTCTTGGGCAAGGTGATTGAGCGAGTGGTTGCTGAACAACTCCAGGCACGCCTGGAAAGAAGTGGACCATTTGGATCCCTTCCAGTCAGGATTCATCATGGGACCGAAACTGCCTTGGTCACACTGGTTGATGATCTCTGGCAGGCTAGGGACAAAGGTGAGAGCTGTTTCCTAGTTCTGCTGGATCTCTCAGCGGCTTTTGACACCATCAACCATAACATCCTTCTGGACCGTCTAGAGGGGTTGGGAGCTGGGGGCACTGTTATACAGTGGTTCCTCTCCCTCCTGGAAGAAAGTGGTGGTGAGGGATGAGTGTTCAGACCCCTGGGCTCTCACTTGTGGGGTGCCTCGGGGTTCTGTCCTCTCCCTCATGCTTTTCAACATCTACATGCAGCTGCACTTCAGGACTTTGGGTTTTGTGTCAGAAATGTTCTAGCGCCCATTATTTTAACGGGTTTAAACCACTAGTACTCAATATTGTGCCCAAAGTCCATTGCCCATTTTATCATCACTTCTTTCGTTAACTCGTCTTTTGTATACCATTCTAACAACAAATCATACATTTTTGTCAAAAACTTACTTCTACCTTCTAACAACTCAGTTTGTAATCTGGATTTTTTATCTTCAAAACCAGTTTTTCTGTCTTCTAAAAACAGATTGTTCACCTGGTGATACTGTAACCATCCTGTAAGTGTATCTTCAATCTGGTGGTATGGCTTTAACTTCCAACCTCTTTCTGTTCTCATCAACAAATCCCCATATGTGGATCTTTTACCTTCCATATTAACTTTCTTTAATGTAAGTACATCAATCGGTGAGATCCACCACGGGGTTTTACTCTCTAGAAGTCTTTTATTTCTTTCCCATACCTCAAAGATGGCTCTCCTTATCACATGGTTCAAAAAACCTCTATGCGCCTTTACTTTATCATACCAAAGATAGGAGTGCCATCCAAATCTATTGTCATATCCTTCTAAGTCCAACAAGTCAGTATTTTGCAATGTTATCCATTCTTTTAGCCAACACAGACAGGACGCTTCATAATACAATTTCAAATCTGGCAAGGCGAAGCCCCCTCTTTCCTTCTTATCAATCAACAATTTGAATTTTATTCTTGGTTTCTTCCCTTGCCAGATAAATCTTGTCAATATCCTCTGCCATTCTTTGAAGTGTCCTGTTCCTTTAATTATTGGGATCGTTTGAAATAAGAACAACATTCTTGGTAAAACATTCATCTTGATTGCAGCGATTCTTCCACTAAAAGATAACTTAAGTCTATTCCACACTTCTAGATCTCTTTTAATCTCCTTCCAAACTGGTTGGTAGTTATCTTCAAATAAATTAATATTCTTAGGAGTTAACCAGATTCCCAGATACTTAACCTTCCTTGTCACTGCTATGCCAGTTTTTTGTTGTAATTCTTCTATTTTATCTTTCTCAACATTCTTCACCATCATCTTAGTCTTGGTTTTGTTCAGCTTAAATCCTGCAAGTTGTCCAAATTTCTCCATCTCCTCCAAAACTTTCGGGACACTGCTCTGGGGTTCTTCTAATGTAATCACCAAATCATCTGCAAAGGCTTTTAATTTATATTCTTTTGCACCCACCTTAATTCCTTTTACTCCCGGACATTCTCTCAATCTTTTAGCTAAAACCTCCAGGACCGTTAAGAAAAGTAAAGGTGACAGCGGACAACCTTGACTAGACTCCAGCTCCTATCGGTCTCAGCCAGCATGACCAAGGATCAGGGACAGTAGGAGCTGTTGTTCAGCAATGCCTGGAGGGCCACAGATTACAAATTCCCCGTCCCTGCAGTACAGGTAGGACCTAGCAGAGGTGTGTTTACTGCCCCCTTCTTAAAGCCACCCATCCCTAAAGTATCTCATGTCCCCCTCCCTCTGCATAAGTAACTGTAACAACAGAATGCTAAAATTACATAAGTGGTCTGATCCAGCAGGACTCTTCTTACATTCTTCAGAACAGGAAAAAGACATTTTCTTTTGCAAAAGGCTTGTAGTGGAAGCCACAAAAAAACTGTCGATTTTCACCTCCTCCTCCTCTCAAGATGTTTCTGACTCATATATCACTCTATGCTAATCTATGTAAAGGAGCTACAGTGAATCTGGAAAACTATAAATAACAGTGGGGAGAAAAAGCCTCATAAATACAAGGGATGGTGGAATTTACAGCACCTTCCTGGGCGGCATCTCCAGGTGTTTCCTATTAAACCATTGAGCTTGTTTGCATAAGTATTCCTTAGACAATAAAGCATTCTTTACCATTCCAGGATTGACGCCATAAAAAGAAGCTACAATGGGCATGCTATATTCAATCAATCAGTTGTAAAGATGATTGACTGTTCTGTTCCATCATGAACTCCCCGGGGTTATTAGTGGTTGCTGCCCATGCCAACACCAGCTTTTGCCAGCTGGGTCTCAGTTTGTTTGCTTGCTTCTTACACCATGGCTGGGGAAGTAACTCTGAGCAGAACTTCATTGAAACTCCAGGTTGTAGATCAGTCTTCCCCGACCAAGTGCCCTCCAGATGTTGTTGGATTACAAGTCCCATCATCCCCAACAAAAGGGCAAACTGGCTGGGGCTGATGGGGCTTGCAGCCCAAAGTGCTACTATTCTCGTGTTCTGATTGTTGGCTTCTCAAAAGCATCTGATGTGCCACTGGGAGAACAAGATGCTGGACTAGATATAGGAATTTGGTCTGACCCACCGAGGCTCTTCTTCTGTTCTTAAGCCTGTAATGGGATTTGGTACCATATGGGTTCTTTCCCCCTACACAAACCTTGCTACTGGTTTTAAATGTGGGCAAAGGCTGTTGATGACTGTTTCAGGCAGCAAACCTATACACACTTCCCTGAACTCAGTGGGACTTACTTCTGAGTAGATATGGAAAGGATTGTGCTGTTAGCTTGTCCTTTTGCTGCTGGTATGTTTCTACTCTTTCTAGTAGGTTTTTCATTTTATTAAATCATGCATTGCTATTTTAATGATGTTGCAAACTGCTTTAAAATGTGAGAGGTGGGATATAAATATTTTAAAATTAAACAACCCAATAACAACCACACACAAAGAAGTCATACACATGAATTTTGAGCATGACTTTTTCATGCACAGTTATCATACACGATGACCTGCACTTGGTTTGCACACAAATTTATTGCTGCATTACAGCTCTCTGTAGATATTTGTGTAATCTTTGGGGAAAAGCTGTAGCTCAGTGGCAGAGAACATGCTTTGTATGCAAAAAGTGTTAAGTTCAGTCCCTGACATCACCAAGTCAGGCTGAGAAAGACTCCTGTCTGAAAGCCTGGAGGCAATGCTGAGCCAGGCAAGCAAGTGGCCTGATTTCATAAGACATGGCAATGAAAGGTGTTCTTTTTGGCAACCATCACAGATCTAAACTGGTTTAGCAGGCTGCCCAAAGGGGAACTCTGGAAGCCATAATTTGGGGAGGGAGTCTAATAGTGCAAGCTCCAGGTTCTTTGTGGAAAGAACTTGGGCAAGACGTCATTGGTGGGCCTCCTTCTCTGAGTGTTCCCACTTCTTCCCCATCACTATCAGTGCCACTGGCAAGTTATTTGACCTCACTCTGAGCCAATGAAGCTGAATGTTGGAAGGGTCAGGACAGACAAAAGACAGTACTTCTCCACACAACCATGCCATTTTTTGCTCAAGAGGCAGTGGTGCCCACCAGCCTTGGTGGCTTTAAAAGAGGGTTAGACAAATTCATGGAGAAAAAGGTTCTCCATGGTTACCGGCCATGATGGAATGTTCTCCTACAGTGTTGCAGGCTTGCTGGGAATAAAAAATGCATTCATGTCCTGCTTGCAGGCTTCCCAAAGGCACCTGGCTGGCCGCTGGGAGGACAAGGATGCTGAGCTAGATGAGCTTTTCGCTTGTTCTAACTGGAATCTTCTTATGGGTTCAATTCACACAAAAGCCCAGATGTAGTTCACAAAACAAGTGTGGGTTGCCACTCCATCTGTTACTTTTGTCACAGCTCCCATGTTTGTAGAAGGCAGTGGCAGTGAGGATCATGTGGTCTCTGAAGATCACAAATGCCCCACTACAGGAGGGTACAGTTCAGCAGATGCTCAACAATGCCAGTCCCTGACATTAAGAACCTAGCAGAGCTCTGTTGGATCAGACTAAGCATCCATTTAGCAACCCATTTGCAACATCCTGGTCCCAACCAGGGGCGTCGCTGGGGAGGGGCGGTGGGGGCGGTACGCCCCCAGTGACAGGGTGAGCAGCGGCGGGTGGGGGTGACAAGCGGCGGCCCCTCCCGCCACTCCCACGCGCCGCTGCGCCCCCCGTCACCCCGGGAGCAGCAGCACACGAATGGGGTGCTGCCGCTGCTTTTTTTCGGCGGAGGGGGGTCGACCAGCGAGGGGGGGTCACGCTTGTCACCCCCTCATCGCTGGTCACCACCCCCCGCCGAAAAAAACCGCGGGGGGGGGGCGGAAAGGAAGCAGAGCAGGCGCGTTTAAGCGCCGCTCTGCTTCCTTTTCCCCTTTCCGCTGCTTTTTTTCGGCGGGGGGGGCCGACCAGCGAGGGGGGGTGTCACGCTTGTCACCCCCTCCTCGCTGGTCACCCCCCGCCGAAAAAAACCGCGGGGGGGGGGCGGGGAAAGCCTGGAAAGGAAGCAGAGCAGGCGCGTTTAAGCGCCGCTCTGCTTCTTTTCCAGGCTTTCCGCCCGCTTTTTTTCGGGGGGGGGGCCGACCAGCGAGGGGGGGTCACGCTTGTCACCCCCTCCTCGCTGGTCACCACCCCCCGCCGAAAAAACCGCGGGGGGGGGGCGGGGAAAGCCTGGAAAGGAAGCAGAGCAGGCGCGTTTAAGCGCCGCTCTGCTTCTTTTTCCAGGCTTTCCGCCGCTTTTTTTCGGCGGGGGGGGCCCGACCAGCGAGGGGGGGTCACGCTTGTCACCCCCTCCTCGCTGGTCACCACCCCCTGCCGAAAAAAAGCCTCGGAAAGGGGGAAATCCCCCCTTTCTGCATACACGTGCGTCGTGACGTCATGATGACGTCACGACGCACGCGTCGTGCCCCTCCCCCAGGGGGGTGCCTCTGCGCTGCCGCCGCCCCCAGCAGCGCAGAGGCTAGCGACGCCACTGGTCCCAACAATTGCCAGCCAGATGCTTCTAGAAAGCCCACAAACAGTGCAGGAAGGAGCATACAGTGGTACCTTGGTACTCAAACGCCTTGGTTCCCAAACACCAAAAACCTGGAAGTAAGTGTTCCGGTTTTCGAATGTTTTTTTTGGAAGCCGAACGTCTGATGCAGTTGTCGGCTATTGTTTCTGGGGCGCCTGCACCACTCAGAAGCTGCACCTTGGTTTTCACCTGTGTTTTTGTGGCTTTTTCAGTTAATTTGTTTTTGTGACTGTGTGGAACCCAGTTCAGCTACTGATTGATTGATTGATTGATTGATTGTGTGACTGCAGAAATGGATAAAAGCCCCCCATCCAAACAATGACTATCATCAGTGCAGGTAAGAATTTTTTTAATTTTAATTTTTATCATCTACAATACTGTCTTATTTATTTTATAGTACAGTACATTGATTATTGCTTTCATTTTATGGATCAATGGTCTCATTAGATCAAGCATAGGCAAACTCAGCCCTCCAGAGGTTTTGGGACTACAACTTCCATCCCTGACCACTGGTCCTATTGGCTAGGGATGATGGGAGTTGTAGTCCCAAAACATCTGGAGGGCTGAGTTTGCCTATGTCTGCATTAGATACTAAAATTCATGTTAAAGGGGTTGTTTTTTAAAGTCTGGAATGGATTAATCCATTTTGCATTACTTCCTATGGGAAATCATGCCTTGGTTTTGGAATGCTTTGGTTTTGAAACAGACTTCCAGAAGGGATTAAGTTTGAGAACCAAGGTACCACTGTATCTGCATTTGGCTCCCCAAACAAATTATGCAAAATTAAGCAGGTTAACATGGACATGCTGTTATCCAAGATGACTGCAGATTTGAAACGCTGAAAGAATTACATTTTTTTTCTTTAGGGTAGAGTTAACACAATTAAAATGAACATTTTACCTCATTTGATTTATTTAATTAGAGGCCTGCAAGTAACTACCCCAATTATCCGTTTCACAAAATAATTCCAATGCTCAGCAATTTTCTGTGGGGTGATAAATTAACATGTCACTCATGTTCCAGAACTATGCTTGTCAGCAGAGGGGCAGAAAGGGGGCAGGCAGCTTTCCATTTCCCTAACCTTGCCACTTATCATGCAGCCTTTTTATGTTTACAAGCTCTTAGGTGGAAGCCAAATCGCCTCTTTTAAGCAAGTGAGATGGATTCGTTTCCAAATTACCCACCTACAGCTGTTGCACCAGAGCTATGTCTAAACACACATACACAAAAGAAATGGCTCTTTGAATCCAATTCATTCTGCAAAAGCTACGGGGCAGAAACCTCTGATGCAATAGAAGTATGTGCATTTGGCTTAACCCCCATCTTGGCAGAATCCATGCCAGGGGTTCCTGAGAGCTTAAAACTTTCAATTGATCATCCCACAGATTTAGTAAACAAAGCTGCAATAAAGTTGGAATGAGATGTTTTGAGTATCCTGGTCATTTCTTGACAAAGCAATGTCCACCATTTAAATGCCTGTTTACATCTTTACAGGTCCATACAGCACATCCTACCTGTTTAGTGAGCTGCAGTTGCAGGGGGATTACAGTGAACTGATACCTGCCTCTTTTATTCTTCTCCCTTTTAGTGTGAAATTGCACATAGGTTTTCCATTGAGTGCAATTACTGTGGGTGCAACTCCTGTAATCTGGCTAATGCAGTTAAGTATGCCAAAGATTAAGGGATTTGGATCTGCAAAGTCAGTTTTATCCAGCCAGGCCTCATTTAAGGCAATATGAGCACAGAAATTTCTATTCCTAAGCCCTTTGCAACTAAGCAGTTTCTGGCTTGCTAGTGAGAGGCTCATGCAGACCTACAGTTCCAATATCTTGTGTGTTTCAGCTACTTCATGTGATCCAACTGTCCCAGTTGACCAAAGATGCTCCTTGTTTCTGACTCCTCTCCTGAATTCTGGTCCTATATATCACCAGTGGAACAATCTCCTTTAGTGCTCCATTGCAGACAACCCCTGAGCTTGGTAGGGTGTGTGTGTGTGTGTGTGTGTGTGTGTGTCTGTTTGCAGGGGTATTCTGCAATGTCACTGACACAATAATAGTGCCTAAGTGCTGGATTTATACTGGATTGCCCCTACATTCTTAGCCCAAATGTATGAGCATGTAGAAAAAATCACCGCTGATCTGCTCCTTTGGATGGGTAGGAGGTACATGTAGACAAAATACCCCATGTCCCCATAACCTGGAGACCTTGCAGTGCATAGTGGAGACCTCTGATGAAAATGAGGTTCAGGGTGCTTCCTTGGAAATGAGGGGTGGGTGAGCCCTCAGGACCTTCCTGGGTCCCTTCCAGGCAGAAGATACAGCCATGCCACCACCCTTGCCATACCTCTAGTTCACTATCCTCGCAGAAGTCAGGCTGCAAAGCAACGTGAGGACCCTTTAACTAGGCAACCAGCTCCTCCAGGAGGTCTTGCCAGTCTACATCAAGTCTTTTTGGCTCCAGCTCCCTTCAGAGACAACATCTTCTGTAGCTTCCTCGGGAGGAGGAGACTTCAGCCTGCAGGACCACATGTGAGCCAACCAGATTCCTCCTTTTGCCTGCTCTGTGCTCAGACTGGGCACTTCCCTTTATGAGCTTCAATATCCGATGGAACTTGATAGCCTTGGGCTGGTTGTGAAGTGCCTGAATCTATATTCCTATACCTGGGACTATTGTGCCTGAGCACGGAACACAATGAATCCAGCATATTAGAATATGTTTACTGCTGTTGCTCTTGCAGGTGGAAGATACTTGGCAGGGAGGACAGGAGATCAATGTATCATCTGCATAACAAGGGGAGCATTTGAGGCCTGAGATTATTAACTAATATAATCACAAAACAGGGGAATAAGACACAGTGAAGGAAAGGACACACTATATAAAGGCTGCCTGTCAGTGCTTTTAATGCAACAGTTCTCTCTCTACACAGCAAACTTGGCATTGGCTCTGCAAAACACGGGTGGAACAAGTGAGCTACAAGCCTAACACCCACCCTCCTGAGTCCTTTCCTTTTTTTTAGAAAAAGAAAGAAATCTGTGGCACAGAGACAGTAGTGATATGTTGCAGTCTTTCTTGGTGTCAGGGTCGCTGAGTGGATGGCTGACATGACAACATGCTGGAAGCATGGACAGGTTTAAGCTGTCGCCAACCTCCTGCCAAGATAGCTTTCTGGGCAACAGGAGAAAAAGAGCCTTCATCTCCCAGTTGGAGAGTTAATGGTAGTCGGGGAGGGGGGGGGCCTTTTGCTAAAGCAGAGGAATAAAGCAGAGGAAAAAAGCTCATCCCATCATCTTTCTCAAGAGTCAGAGGGGTGAAAATGGGGCCATCAGTGCCCTCCCTCCTCCCCAAATTTCTGTTTCTGCAGCACCATAATAAATTATTATTAGGGACGTGGGTGCCGCTGTGGGTTAAACCACAGAGCCTAGGGCTTGCCGATCAGAAGGTTGACGGTTCGAATCCACGGTGAGCTCCCGAATCTGCCTGTTGACTGCAGCACAGCTGTTGCTCAGTCCCAGCTCCTGGCAACCTAGCTGTTCAAAAACACGTCAAAGTGCAAGTAGATAAATAGGTGCCACACCGGCGGGAAGGTAAACAGTGTTTCTGTGCACTGCTCTGGTTTACCAGAAGCGGCTTATTGGCAATGACACGCTGTGCCGGTCCAAGCGAGATGAGCTGAACCCCTAGCAACGTTGCTAATGGTCAGGGGTCCCTTTACCTTTACCTTTAATAAATTATTGTATTTATTCATCTTTTTGTTCCTACACTGAGATGTCTCAAAACAGCTTACAGGACAAAATAGGAATATCAAAGAAACATTAAAACAAGTAGATTTAAATAGAAGTGCCACACCGGCGGGAAGGTAAACAGTGTTTCTGTGCACTGCTCTGGTTTACCAGAAGCGGCTTAGTAGTCATGCTGGCCACACGACCCGGAAGCTGTACACCGGCTCCCTAGCCAGTAAAGCGAGATGAGCGCCACAACCCCAGAATAGCGAACTGGACCTAATGGTCAGGGGTCCCTTTACCTTTACCTTTAATAAATTATTGTATTTATTCATCTTTTTGTTTTTACACTGAGATGTCTCAAAACAGCTTACAGGACAAATATAGGAATATCCAGAAACATTAAAACCATGTATTTAAAAAAGCAAACAAGACCTAAAGTACTCATCGAAAAATATATGCAAACAGAACAACCCACCCCACTTAGGATGAGCATAAAAAGCAGGCATGGTCTTAACTACGGTAATTACCTTCCCAATTAAGGACCAAAGGCCTGAGCATTTTTAAAAAAATAAATAAAAGGTTTTACCCGATGCCTAAAAGCAGACATGCCCTCCTCTGGACACTAGATCTGAAACAAATCCCCCTCCCTTAAAAAACCAGAACAACAACCCTACGCCCTAAAAAAACCCCAACAACAACAATCTCAAACCTTAAAACCTCTCTTCTCTGCAAATGTTTACACAGATACACAAGCAGTCACGCATTATCTAGTCTAGAGGTCAACAGCTTTCAAGTAGCAACAGTCCACATTTGACAGGACCTGAAGACAAACATTTTGGACTCACAAAGGCATGCTTCTTTGGGGGAGGGGCTGTTTCCTAAAACTTCCTATTTTTGAGAAATTTCTGTAACTATTCATAGCTATTTTCCTCCAAACTGTGTTGCTTCAGTGCCACCCCTTTCCAAGTTCAGGTAGGGCTCCTTTCTCTCTCAATATGTCATCTTAGTCAGTCAGGGATCATGTCTTCCATATTATAAAAATGCAAGTATGTCATCACACAGCTCTCCCCCCCCCTGATGATTTGTAGAGCTGCATCACAATAGGCAGGGAGTTCCAGAGGATAAGGTAAACTGGCCCCCAAGCTGTTAATGGCTTTAGAAAGGAATCACAACACATTTAATTTGACCCAGTAACAAATTGGCAGCCTGTGCAGATCACTTGTGTAATATGCTGATGGGGTCTCATTCCTAACAAGCAACAACAACAACAACAAAAAGTTGCTCTATCAAATGCAAACCAGACTGCACACTAACTTTTTTCCTTCTCTTCTTGTAAAATAAATAGAGCACAATCACCATCCCATCAGAAGATACCTTGAGGCCAGTGACACATCTGGATGCAAATATCTGTTTGACGATGTTTCTATTTTCCTTAATATATGTAGGGTTTGGTGTCAGCGTTGCACTGTGTAGGTTCTCTGTTGCACTTTCCTTCTCGTTGTAAAATAAGGTTTAGAGCACAATCACCATCCCATCAGAAGATACCTTGAGCCAGTCGACACATTGATGTGTAGGGTGTGATTGTTCACGATGTTGTGGTTTCCTTGTATATGTAGGATCTTTGGTTTGTCAGCGTTGTTTGTGAGGTTCTCTGTTGTTTGCTTGGTGTGTTTGGCGTGAGGATCAGGTTAGCCATGGATTGATTTGTATGCTGTCATTTGTGGTTGGCTGTGGTGATGTCTTGGTTGGGCTGTGTGAGTGGGATGTTGGTGGAACCATTTGGATCAGGGGTGAAGGTGTCTTCTTCTGTATTGATCCCTGTATGCTGTCGGTAGAGTTTTGTCATTGTCTTGTTGGGCTGTGTGTGTGATGAAGGGGAACCATACGGGGTGAAGGTGTCTTCTTCTGTTTGTCCCCTGTGTCAGTTTCAGGTTACTGGTTAGTTTTTCTAGTAGGGCTGTTTCCCATACTACTTGGTACCATTGGTCCATGTTTACTCCTGACAGGTCTTTCCAGTGTCAGTTTTTGTTTTGTTTTTTTACAAAATTAAGTGAAGTTTAAAGAAGTAACACCACTGATAACTCTGAGAGAGACAGAATGTGGGGTGTGAGGCCAGTGACAATGCACTGTGATTGCAGGTTCTGTGAAAAGGGGAAGGGAGAAACGTTGACTGAACTAGGCAAGTGTGGGATTCTTCTGCTTATTATACCTCCCATGCAAAGAACATACTGGAACCCCATTGGCAGCAATGAACCCTGTGAATGGGAAGCCCAGTCCTGGGCCAGTGACAACTAACACAGCAATACAGGCTTGGCCCAACACGTGACATCCTGGAGAAGAGGCTGAGGCTGCACTCTGTTTGCCTAACAAGGCTTGCCAACTAATCAAACCAAGTTTTTGTTGTAATTCTCACTACCAACCTGTATTATCTCATACCTTTTGGGACTGGTAGGGTGGGAAGCCAGCAGTCCAACAGAAGACAAAGCCAGAACCAAGTGCAGAAGGAGCTAACTGGTGTGCAGTGGGGAGCACACATCTGAACCACCTGTTGAGGTAAGTTGGGTTCACTGTCTTCTCAGTGCACCCCTAAGTAGTCTTCTACAGCTCAGTATTACTGTACTGTTAGGAGCACATTTACAAATTGCATCTTAATTACCACATTTTTCGCTCCATTAGACACATTTTTTACCTCCTAAAAACGAAGGGGAAATTTCTAGGCGGCTTATAGAGCGAAGGCACTGGACGACGGCGGGATCCCTCGAGCAGAGGGATGCCACTGCCAGGGCCATGGCTCCCAGCAGCAGGGGAGGGGCAAGCAGCCCAAAATCGGGCTTCTCCGGCCCCCTCCGCCGCCGGTGGCAGAGTGGCGGGGAAGGGGCGAGCAGCCCGAAATCAGGCTTCCTCGCTCCCCTCGGCTGCCAGCTGCAGAGCAGCTGGGCTGGGCAGCAGCCACTTAGCTCCCACCCAGCCCCGCTGCTTTGGGGCGAACCACGAGGGAGGGTTCCATTTCCCTCCCTCACAGCTTATTTTGGAGCCCCGGGGCTGCGCAGGAGACGCTTAGCTGCTGCCTAGCCCCGCTGCTTTGGGGTGAGCGGCGAGGGAGGGCTCCGTCTGGGCCGCTTTCCCTCTGCTCGCCCCACTGCGAGACGGGGAGAAGGGAGACGCAGTTGCCCCTGCGAGAGGTGGTGACGGGATCAGCGCCCCAAAAGCACTCCTTCCCGCCGCCACCTCTCGCAAGAGCAGGCTTCCTTCCCCCCTTTCTTTCTCCCTCTTTCCCTTCCTTCCTTCTCTCTCTCTCTCTCACTCACACACACACACACTTCCTTCCTTCCTTCCTTCCTTCCTTCTTCCTTCCTTCCTTCTCCTCTCCTTCCTCCTCCTTCCTTCTCTCTCTCTTCCCTCCCTCCCTTCCTTCCCTCTCTCTTCCCTCCCTCCCTCCTTCTTTCCCTCTCTCTTCCTCTTTCCCTCCTTCCCCCTCTCTCACCTTCCTTCCTTCTCTCTCTCTCTTTCTCTCTCTCACCCCTTCCTTCCTTCCTTCTCCCTCTTTCTTTCACTCTCTGTCACCCCTGAGCACAGCGGCGGCGGGGGCAGCGGCAGCGGAGGGATGTTGCTGGTTGCTCCCCGCCAACCCCGTTCGCCAAAGCATGCTTGTTTTTTTCTATGGGGTTGGCGGGGAAGTACCAGCAGCACCCCTCCGCCCCCCCCAGTCTTTTAGAGGAGGAAAACCAGAAATATATTTTTTCTGGTTTTTCTCCTCTAAAAACTAGGTGCTCCCTATGGTTCGGTGCGCCCTATGAAGTGAAAAGTACGGTATAGCTCCTTGGGGTTGTTGTTGTTGTTGTTTTGTACTCTCTCTAACTCTCTCTGGCTGCATTCACACAGCAGTCTCCTGACTTTTCCCTGCTCGTTTGCTTATTACATTTGTATCCCACCCTTCATCTCCAGCTCTCAGGGCAGTACACAACATAAAAATATAATATTAAAGCACAAAACAGATGATAAAAAACCGGAGCAAAAAACCACAAACCAATAACCCCCACTTTCCCCCTCCCACAAGCACATTTAAAAGTGGAACAAGATGTCAATCAGACAAAGATCTAGCTGAAGAACAACGTTTTTGCCTGGCACCTAAAGGTGTATAATGAAGGCGCCAGGTGAACCTCCCTGGGGAGAGCATTTCACAAATGGGAAGCCACTGTGTTGGACTTCAGTAGAGGAGGCATACAATGAAGGGCCTCAGAGGATCATCTCAGGGTCCAGGTAGGTTCAAATGGAAAGAGGTGGTAATTGAGTTATTGTGGCCCTGAGCTATATAGGACTAATTTCCCATTATATTTGAGATTTCATCATCACACCCATAGATCTCTTCACAAATGGTGGTGAGCAGAGCTTGGACAGACAGAACCATGAGACAGAGACAGGCAGAAGATAAAGGTTGAAATGGATCTGTGCTTTTGCCTCCATCTGTCTCTGGAAGTAGCAGTGGCAGTTGAGTAACTGGCTCCAGTGGCAGAAGTAAAGGAAGAGGCTTTCTGCTTGAGAGAGATGAGCACAGCTACATGGCCAGGCAAAGGAGAAAAAGGAAAAGAAAGCAGGGAGATTATGGGCTGGCACTGAACAGTGAACAAAATACCTATCTCAATTTCTCCTTTTGAAGGCAAGATTTTGCATGTAATACCTGAGGTCTTTATCATCTCGTCAGAAATAGCATTTCGTTATTATGATGATGGTGATTCTCCCTCCCTTCCTTCCTTTCCTTGTGTGTTGAAGATCCTCAAGACAGTCAAAATTATATTGAGACGCAGCAAAGGAAGCAGAAAATAAAGCATTTATAAAAAGGTTAGGAAAGTTATTTTCATCTTAAAGGCTGCCTAAGAAGCGTTGACAACTGCTTATTTTGCCTCTTAACAGGATAATCTGTAGGCACTGAGCTGATAAAGGGGAAAGGAGGGGCAAGGAGAAAACAGTGAGCAGAGAGGATGGAAAGAAGAAAGTCACATGCGAGTTAAGAAAGAAGCTGATTGGTGCAGACAATGAAACAAGGGTAGGGAAAGAAAGCAAATACTGCTTTGAGCACGTGTGGAAGAAGAACCAACAGCTGGTACAACTTCTCTGGACTGAATGACTTCAGGCTGTGGGAGCAAGAAGATCCATTTTGAGCATTCCCTGCATTATTATTATTATTATTTTGGAAGCCTGATTTTCCAAGGTTCTAATCTGCAGTCCTGGTTTATCAGGGTTCCAATCTCTGGGGGAGTTACTGTGCATGTTCAGTCAAGAACTCTTTTTTAAAGAACCTTCAGCAGACTTTCACGCTATTGACATAAAGTTTTGATGAGGAGCCCATTGATGTTTGGGATGGGCCTTGCATGCTCACTCCTGCTCTGTCTACTTTGGAAACCCAGAGTGGGAGGTACCAGGATTACCTAGGGGTGTGTTAAGGGGATGGCAGGGTGGTGCTGGAGGTGCCCCCCTCAAGTGTTTTGAGTCCTCGTTTATGATTGACCAGGCTAGGGCAAAACACCATCCTCACTTTGTATTTAAAGTTTTACTGCTCTTATCGCTTTCAAAATTGGTATGGAGCACTGGGGATGTTTATGCATCTATGGGAGTGGTGGGCTGAATACAAGCGAGAGTATTGATAGCACAAAACTGGAAAGGAGCCCAAATTCCAACAAAGAGGGCCTGGCAAGTGAAGTTGAGGGAATATGCAGAGATGGATAAACTGATGGGCAGTTAAGAGACCAAGGTGTCATGAATACATCTTCCCCAAGTAGAGAAATACTGCATGAGTCAGTAAGCAGTCCTCCACCCTCTCTCTCTCTGACACAGAATGGAATGTTGATAAGGAGCTAGCAGAGAGATGGAGGGTGAGAAGTCAGCTTGCTCAAGATGCGCAAGCAGACTTGGAAAGCAGGCAGCATAGCATTTCCTCACCGGAAGAGGAGGCAATTAATCATCTGAGCCCAAGGAGTCGTCATATGGGAAAGGTATTAGACAGGAAGCAAACTCTGAAGCGTAAGGATCATAGGTTCAAGATATTCTGCAGAACCAGAAAGCATTCTTCAGAAGGGTCAACTGATTCATAAGCCACGGACGTTCAGTTAGACGTCCAAGGCTAATTGTTTGTATTGCAATAAATCTTCCAGCTAATTATAACTTGCATGCTGTGTTATCAAGACTGCAGCCTGGGCTCCTGACACAAGAGTACCCAAAATTTAACAATAATTGGAGTAATTTTAAAAAATATCTGAAAGACTACTGCAGCGATTTTTTGACTGTGCTAGAATGACTTGCAAAGAGAACTAGTAGAAATAGTGGGAACGATGGTTAATAGAAGATTAGACACAATTGGAAAGGCATACAAAATAGAATTCTAAGGACCCAGGTAAGAGGTGGAAGGAAGTTCAGTGCAAACAAAGTAATAACACAGTAAGTAGATAAGTAATATATTCTTCCCCTTTTTGTTTATGCATACATGTTCAATGGTGGAATGTTGAGAGATTTCAATTGTTTATTGTGAATGCTGACGTGTATGAAAAGGACGGTTGTAATTCAAAGTTAAAGAACTTCCATGAAGTACCATTTGACATCCACCCAAGTGTGGAAGAGCAGATTTATTTAGAAAAGGAGGCCAGTTGCAGTTGCACAGCCATTTCGTCACATTAATCAATAGTTCTTCTCAAGAAAAATGAATATTTGTTGAATAAGAATTTGTACACTGTTTTATAAATGCACTATAGATGCCTATAGTGCAGTTTGTTGTGCAGTACATAGACACTGACTGAAGCAACAGCAGGCGGAGTAACCCCTAGATCACTGAGTATGCGAAGAAGCCAACTCTTGATTATGGAGCCTGCACAAGGTAGGACAGGGCATGGTATGAGGTTCTGTGGGCACACCTAGTTCTTGTCCTCCCTTCAGTGAGATCTTGTTAAAGAAGGTGGCTGACAGGTGTCTCATTCGACATGGTTCATTTGGTTAAAATTAGGCAGAAAGGGAGAAGGAAATATTGACTAGCTATTCTAAGGCAGCACTCAGAAAATTGGACCTTCACTGTCAATCAATGGACAGTCAACATCTCCAGCTCTTCCCCGCTTTCCTTCCCTGAGCTTCTGCAACTCTGCAGCAGTGGGATTGATTAGCATTAGATCAGAGGCAAACTGGATTACTGTTGTTA
Source organism: Lacerta viridis (assembly GCA_900245905.1). Taxonomy (NCBI): domain Eukaryota; kingdom Metazoa; phylum Chordata; class Lepidosauria; order Squamata; family Lacertidae; genus Lacerta; species Lacerta viridis. The sequence goes on from OFHU01003083.1 coordinate 64,738, forward strand.
AGACAGGCATTTATTCACTTAGGCACTGTAGCTCCAAAAGGATATTCCAACAGATAAATGATGGCCCCAGGCAAGGAAAGGGGCTCCTGGCCAGCTCAGTGCAAGTTGGTCTGAAAAATCAGGTAGATGCAAAAAGAGTGGAAGGCATGAGAGTTTGCCACTCCCATGTTTAGGTTATGGAGTCTGATAGTTCATCCTGCTCAAATTCAGTGTGTGTCTTGGCCCCAGGACCTAGCCCCTCTTTAGCTGGAGATGCCCACTGTGGAGTCTGTGAAGATGGATCTTGGGAGAGATTCAACAAGGAAATCTTTCTGTCTCTTTTTCTTTTAAAACTATCTGACATGCACACAAGCTTATAGTAAGCAGCTATAAATTGAAAAGCCAGGGTTTGTTTTTCTCCTTTAAATGAAAGCATGTAGCCCTCTGTCATTGAACAGTAAAGAGGAACCCAAATGCTGTGAAATAAAAAGCTTTGCTTTCTGTCTGAGAGTAAAAATACCTATTTCCAACAAATTCGTTGTTGCAATTGTTTTCCTGGTAATGCTGAGTGTCTTGGCCTGACATAGCAATTTCTGTCTCCAGCCAAGTCAGCATTTTAGCTAAGTCGCAGGCTATTTTGGTGTTAATTTTCTCACATGCCTGAGATGTTCTTTCTTCCTTGGTTTAAGATTACTCTTTTGCCCTGAGTGATTCTGAAATGTTTGCCTGCCACTGAGCCACATGATGCTACATATAGATTGGCATTACTCAGCAAAGGGAATGGTGAGGCTGGCAGGCCCTTGGAAGAAATACAAAAGAAGGCAGAACATTAATAGGATTACAGTGGTACCTCTGGTTGCGCACAGGATCCATTCCGGAGCTCCAGTCAGATCCCAAGGAATTCTCAACCAGAGGTGCCGCTTTTGCGCATGTGCGCAAGGTAAAACCCAGAAAAATACTTCCGGGTTTGCCGCATCCGCATCCTGAAGGATACGCAACCAGAAGTGTGCGTATCCAGAGGTACCACTGTATGAGGTTTTTGGGGGGTCCATCTTGATGACCCCATGATCCCTTCCAAACCTGTGATCCTGTATCTGTGAGGATATTTATAAGAGGAGACCTACCATACTAGTTTGATTGCCAAAGGAATGACCTTAGCCGCTCAGCTAAGCACCCATCTTCCATACCTTAAAAAGTGAGCTCTGTTGCCACAGAGACAAATGGGTGGACTATTTCCCACCTGACCAAGAATGGTAGAGTTGGAAGGTACGGCAAGGGTCATCTAGTCCAACCCCCTGCAATGCAGGAATCCCATCTAAAGCATCCATGACAGATGGCCTGCCAAACTCTGCTTAAAAACCTCCATGGAAAGAGAGCCCACCACCTCCTGGGGGAGACTGTTCCACTGTCAAACAATTCTTACTGTCAGAAGGTTCTTTCTAATGTTTTAGTCAGAATCTCCTTCCTTGTAACTTGAAGCCATGGGTCCTACCCTCCAGAGCAGGAGAAAACAAGCTTGCTCCATCTTCCATGTGACAGCCCTTGAGATATTTGAAGATAACTCCCATATCTCCTTTCAGTTTCCTCTTTTCCAAGCTAAACATACCCAGCTCCTTCAACCGTTCTTTGTAAGGCTTAGTTTCCAGACCCTTGATCCTCTTGGTTGCCCTCCTTTGCACACGTCCCAGCTTATCAACATCCTTCTTAAATTGTGGTGCCCAGAACTGGACACAGTGTTCTAGGTGTGGTCTGACCAAGGCAGAGGAGAGTGGTACTATTACTTCCCTTGATCTAGACACTAGACTGCTGTTCTATACAGAAGTCCAAGATGGAGAACAATGGACCAAGGGGGGCTGTCTCTGTGATAGCTGTATGAGTGAGTTGGGGAGATGCTGGAAGCTGGAAAAGCTGTGTTTGGGGCTTCCCTGGAACCATAAAAGGGAGCGGTGGGTGGGGCCAGATAAAAGTGGGCAGAGCAACAGATGTTAATTTCACTTTTGTGTAAAGTAGTTTATACGCACTCTCACACCTCCTTCTGTATCCTCCCCCCCCTCTCTGTGTGTGTATACACACATACATATCAATTTAAATTGATATTTATGGGTACTTGGGTACATTTCCCTCCCTTATATCTTCTACAATTCCCACCCCACCCCACCCCCTTCATAGATGGCCCATTTGATCTTTACAGCTCAGTGGCCTTGTTTAAATTGCTAGGTGGTAACAATGCATGAAATACCAGTGCCCCGGTTTGCAAATACCACCGTCCCCATGGTGTGAAATGCCAGTTTCTTTAATGTACAAAAGCCACACATGAAATGTCACCATCTCTAAAGTGCAAAATGCCAGGCGCCAGGAAGTGGCTGGATTTTGGGGTTGCAAAATGCCAGCAATGAAGCATGTAACGCCTAATGCCTGGTGTTGGGATCTTTGCAAAGCTTGACTACAAAGGGGGAACCTGAGCAATGCAGAGCTAAGCTGTACAAAACGATTTGGAAGGAAGAAACCTGTCTTGAGATAAGCAGGTTTGGGTCCAGAACGACTCCAGATGAGAGACTGAATCAGAGCCCCACTGATGCCAACTTGAGTTTCATGGAGTAAAGGTGTGACATAAATGTGATGAAGGTTTAAAATTCTCTTCCACCTAAAAACCTCCCTGCGTGGATATGTGACAGAGGTTGAGGAGGCTGGGTGTTGTGTATTTTTGCATGTGAAGTGCTGGGTGTGTGTTCTTAACTCAAGATCTCCAACAGGCAGACTGCAGCACTTTATCTAACTTTATCCAGATCAGGGGTCAGCAACCTAAGGCCCATGGGCCGGAAGCAGCCCACGGAGGTCATTTGACCGGCCCACAAGCCCCCCCTGAACTGACTGGCCTGCTCGCATGCTGTGCGGCGCGGGGACTCCAAGGTCCTGGAAATTGCGCATGCACAGATGCCAAAAACCACAGCTGCGCACGCTCACGCGCATGCACAATCCGGCCCACAGAGTCATCCCCGTGGGACCGATCCGGCCCAGCCAAGTTAAACCTTACCAACCCCTGGTCCAGACCATCCTCTGGTTGCAAGACTGGCCTGACTGCTATCAGCCTGCAATGCTCAGCTGATCTCACCATGGAAACATTTCAGGACCTATAAAACCTGGTCCTTTCAAGCCAGCTCTTCAGTTTAAGCAGGCCTTGTCTTGCCTTGCCTTGCCAATGTTTTGTGCACCTCTCTCTTTGAGGTGTTGGTTCTTTTTTCACTTGCCCCCTGCAGTCCAAAGTGGTACATTCCAAAATTCTACCATTTCAGTTCACAGCCTCTCTCTGCATGATGTTTGGAATAGTTGTGATGCCCCTTCCTTTCCTTACATGTGCGCAGGGATCCTCATGTTGACTCTGTGATGTGGGAAGGAGCCACAGTGCAGCTTTCACTGCTGGCATCAGTAAAAGCCCCCACCCCTCCACCACCCGATGTCAGCACAAATCCTCCACGCTACCCGCATACAACAAAATAGTCGCCCAAAGCTCAGAGCTGCCAGATAAAGTATTTCTTGACTATGTTGGTGGTGGTTGGTGGGACTGAGTGCATTTATCAATGCTGGCAAAATTAGGGACAAGACAAGGCAGTGCATCACCCCTCTGACAATTGTCACAAAATACACGAGGTTGCCCAAGACACCCAGTTATAGAGCCAGTGATTGAACTTATCATGAGGGGGGGGGGACACTGATAAAACACAGGTTAGAGTTTAACAAGATCAAATTAGGAGCCTTGATATCTTTATCTCTCAATTTTGACTTTCCGAAGCTCAAGCAATTTGAAAATTTTAAATTTGTTTCAAAAGCCTGCTAATGTGCTCAGGGGCGTTCCTAGCCCCTGGCTGCCCGGGGCGGGAAGCCAAGGGGCACCCCTGGGGGGGCGGGGCATCGCGGCGCGTGTGCATCATGACGTCATGACGCGCGCGCAGCGACGCCCCCGCCCCTGGGGTATGCCGGGACGCCGCTTTCCGGAGCCTCGGTGGGCTACAAAGAGCCCCGAAGCCGCAGCCATAGCGCAAAGGGCTGCCAGGCTGCGGCTTCGGGGCTCTTTCCAGCCCACCGAGGCTCCGGAAAGCGGCGGCCCGGCATCCCCGGGGGCGGGGCATCGCTGCGTGTGCGTCATGACGCACGCGCGCGCAGCGACGCCCCCGCCCCTGGGGTATGCCGGGCCGCCACTTCGGGAGCCTCGTCCGTGCAGCGCTGCTGCTCCCGGGGTGACGGAGGGAGCGGCGGCGCATGGGAGTGGTGGGACGCGCCGCCGCTCCCTCCGTCACCCCGGGAGCAGCAGCACCGCACACACCCGCCTAGGGGCGGCACGAGGGGCGGCCCGCCCCCACCGCCCCCACCCTACGACGCCCCTGAATGTGCTATTGTCCAAGGAATGCATAATTCATTCCTCTGGGGCATAACCTAGATCCTCCCTCCTTACGACTCTTCTGCAAAGGACATATGGTGATTGGTCTTATTTCGTTAACATTTCTGTGCCCAGTTATGGAAATTCCAGCTCTCTTTGGCAAGAAGGGTGAGACAAGGAAGGTGAGATCTGCAACTGAAGTTGCAGTCATTCCCCACCTTCTGGACTCCTGGAAACTGCTGCTATTTCTCCCAAACACCAAGGCAATGTGAGGTTTTTGGGGTTTTTTTAAGTAAATAAATGCAAATTGCTACAGTAATATGGATAAGTGAATTTAAGACTGGAAAAAATAGAAACTTGGAGAAGCTGTAATGGATGGACTTGTCCAGCTGCAGTTTGAAAGAGGCCAATGGGCCCACAGGAGCACCTTGGCAACATCAGGTGAATGTTATTGTAAACTGGGACTGCTGTAACTTCAAAATTAATTTCAGAAATTTCTCTGGCTCATGCAGAATTCAGGAGGAGTTGAATTACAGGGGACTACCCACTTGCATGGGGTTCCATTCCAGGTCTCCGTGTGCAAGTCCATAGCTGCTTTTTTTGCGGGAAATTCCCTTATTATAGCATTGGGAAACAGCAGGGAGGGTTGACAGCTATGTTCTGGCCTGCTCTGCCCCCACCCCTTACAGCACTGTTTCTCATGTGCATGTTTGCATCACACACAGTGCAAACATGGATGAGTGGGGAGTTGCCTGTAATTTCCTCCTCAAATTTGAAAAGCTTAAGGAGTGTGGGCTTGTGTTGCCAAGATGAAAAATGAGTCAAGAAGAGGAAAATAATCTGTGAATATGGGAGAAAGCACAATAGAAGTTACTAATATGGAACCCAAAATTTTATTTTATTTTACCTTTGTCAGCCACTCTGTGCAACAATGCTCAGATTGCACCCTCCTTAATTCATGAAAAAGGTCAAAATAATTCCCACCACTTAGATATCCCCCCACAGCCCAGTTTTTATTAAGATTCCATTTCTATTTTTTTTTAATGAAATGCCAGTGCAATATCACACAACTTGGCCCCTTTCCAAGGCAAACGTTGGATCAATCTTTCCTCTCTCTCCCTGTTTTCCTCGGTTCCATATCTGTGATATGAACCACAGAACCTTTTATTCCAAACCCTACAGATGGTGTTGTGTGAGAAGGAGGCGGGGGGGGTGGTGGCAGCTTGACTCATGGATTCCTGACAAGGCTGCTTGAGTAACAGAACTATTGTTTGATGAGTGTGAGTGTGCTTTACACCTGTGTGTGGAAGGGAAGCACATTCTGGTGGTGGTGCAAAGTGCCTCTTCTTTTATGCCTTATACAGTGGTACCTTGGTTTACAACCATAATCCATTCCGGAGGTCTGGTTGTAAACCAAAACAGGTTGTAACCAAAGGCCAATGGGGCCTCTCCCCCCCAAAATTGGTTGTAATAAAAAAAATGGATTGTAATCCAAAAAAAGGGACACACACTTCTGGGTTTGACGTGGTTGTAATCCAAAGTGGCTGCAAACCAAGGTACCACTGTATCTGAGGGGGGGGATAAACTGTTGTGTTTGTGTTAATAGTACCTGGCTGCTCTAGGTATCAAAAATTTAAATCACACACACACTGGCTAGGGAAGACCTGAAACCAGCTTTGACTAGTTATTGTGGGAAAACGTCTAGTTCCAGGCTAGAATCTAGTGGAACTGGTTGGATAAATCCCACACTGGCTGGTGACCATTGTTTGGAAGGCAGGAGGCATACAATAGGTGGCACCAGAGCCAATGACTGGCTGAGCCAATTGGTTCTGGTTTTGTCCCCCTGCTGCTCCCTACTAAAATCAACAAGGGCAACATTGAGAAGGAGGAGGCTGTTGACATCCAGAGCCACCCTCTGGGCTACTTGTAAGAAAGAAGGCAGGCAGGCAGGCAGGGGTGGGATTGGCAGAGTGCAGACCGGGATGTGTGGGGAAGTGCCCTCCTTGCCGTAATGGACCAGCCCCTGCTAATGAATGCTGCAAATTTGGTTCTGCCTGTGCCCTTGCTCTGGCTCCCTATAATGTCAGCTCTGCCAGCAATGCTTGCAAATGAACTAATGGTTAGAAAGGTGACAGAAGTCTTCCCCCTTCCATGGGCTACCATTTGTTGCCCACCAGGGTTTGGGTTGGAAGACCCATCAGAGCTGGGCCATGCCTTTCAGGTGGGGGCTGGGTTCATGCTCTTTTAGACCCTTCCTGCATCCCCCGCCCTGCTGCAGCTCCACAACTGATGCTCCTATGCCTACTCACCATGCTCAATCCCCAGTGGGCTGTTTGCCCTCTTAGGGTGTTTGCTATTTTTTAAAAATGGTAATTCTGCAAAACTGATGGAGCATGTAGATACTTTCCTCCTCAATTTTTGATGGTCTGGTTTTTGCTATAGTTGGTCCTCAGCATTTGAGTTTGCTCTTAGAATGGAGTGTGTGTGAGATAGAGAGATGCAGACTAGAGTTGCATAAAACAGAGACAACACCAGCCACAAAAGAGCGCAATTGCTTCTCGCTTTGGTCATGGGGAATGCGCTGAGACAGGTGATGGATGAGCCTGCCTCTGAGGTCTCCCTGAGGTGTGCACCATTCTGAGCTACCTCAGCTGCTTCCTCCTCACCCTACTGGCTTGCATCAGCAACTTCAAGACCAGAGCTGGCTTTTCTTTCAGCTCTCCTGGCAAATGCAAGTCATTGCCATTGGATCAAACGGCATGCTGCACCCCCACCCCATAACTGAGTCGCCCCTGCCCCTCTCCCTCACTGTGAGAAATAGAACTCAGTGTGGAATGGCTTGGATGCCTTTTAATTCAGCCTCTATTTTTATCCATCTTAGATTCTTGCTTGTCACCACACTCTCACACACCATTAATGTATTTAGGACATCACCTGGGGGGATAACAACCAATCTGCTTTCCAGAGAAGGACAGGTGTGTGATTTCACTAGCCCTCAAGCTATTGCATTAAGTTGGCTCAGTTTTTTTTAATTTGGAATGTATAATTGGATTTATTGTTTGTATTATGATGTGGCAAGATTCGATCTGATTTGTTACCAATTGGAATGTTATTAATTGAAAATTAATAAAAATATTATTATTTAATTTAAAAAGTTGGCTCAGTCGCCACCCTCAGTCCTCAATTGGGAACTTTTGGATGTGTACAGAACTATGAATTTTTTTAAAAAAATAATCAACATCTCCAACAAACTACTGGTACATTCCTTTGAGGAAGCCATAACAGTTAAATTTGGATTAAACTGGTGTGAGTTTGTAGTACATTTAAGATGCTTGGTAGCAGCCACTCACCTTGCTTCAACGTAGGAAAGTGTCTTAAATGGAATTGGGTCATTGGTTCATCTTGCTCAGTATTGTCTACAGGGACAAGCCGTGGTTCCCCAGGGCTTCAAAGTGTCTCCCAGCCCCACCTGGAACCTTCTGCATGCAAAGCAGGTGCTTTGCCACTGAGCTACTGCCCTTCCTCAAATGTATTAATAAGCTGAACCGGGGGAGGATAGTTTGGAAAGTTTTATCCCACAGTGACACGGATGGGGAACCTTTGGCCCTCCAGATGTTGCTTAACTACAACTTCTGTAAGCCCCATCATGGATGATGGAAGTAGTAGTCCAAAACATGGAGAGGGGCATGAAAGGCTCCTATACTGCATTACCAGTTAGATCCAGACCCCACTATCTTGGAGTCAAGCTCGTAATAGTTTCACACACACACACACACCACCCCTTGGAAATTATTTAATTTATATTTAATACACCCCTGTGTATGTTTGGGGATATCATTTCCTGTGAAGGGAGTAAGGGATTTTGTGGTTTCCTTGGCCTCCTAAATTATATGAGGAGACAGAGGTAACTCCCGATCCCATGCTCTCCATCAGTCACTGGCACTCCTGAATATTCAGAGAAACATAATATCCAGTTGGAAGGCCAGCAAAACTCAGACATGATCCATGAGGCTCTGTGCGTAATTGTTATTCCATAATATCCGTTCCTGCTCCACCTCTCCTGCATCTTTCAGGTTCCTCCACCCTCCAACAGATTTTGACAGTGAGCAATATAAAAATCAGCCGTGCCAATTAATTGCATGCTTTGCTTTGATGTCTCACTCTTATAAATCTTGGTGGTGAGGTCAAAAGAGGAGGAGACTGACACAAGAAAGAGGGAAAAGCGAGAGTGAGAATAAGAGAAGGAAGAAGAGTGTGGGAAATTGTTCCTAATAGTGCATCCATTTTCTTCTTTGCTCTTCATAACTGTTCATCTTGTCCCAGGAGAATCAACATTTCACCACAATACCATTAAATGCCCACCTTGCTCACAGTGATCAAACCACCACAACTCCAAGAGATAAAGGCAAACCCCTCATTACCAATGCAAAATATTTAATGAAGCATCCCTTGGGGAGCAAGAATGGTCTTAAAATGTGTGCACATGGTGTGATGTGTGCACCATGTGAAAGAGCTCCGTTCCAGAAATGGAGGTGCCAGCAAGAGGGCAGACAGGGAAGGGAGATCTTTGGGGGCAGGATGTGGTGGCACATTGGGGGGCTTGCAGGAAAGAGCAAACCACCAAGATGTGCAAGCCACAGACAGGCACAGAGAACTAATCCAACCTTACAATTCTATGATTGTAGGGTTGAAATAATCGCAAATGGAATCCATGGGATTTCACTCATGGATGACACACAGACAGGAGAGGAAATGCTCAAAAGTGGCCTTGGGGCCTCCACAGAGTTGTTTTTTTCTGGGTGTGTTCAAAAATTGATGCAAAAACATGATACAGTATATGGTTTATTTACACATATATACAACCTGAGCCTATGCTGGAGGGGTTCAAAGCATAACACTCCAAGAGGTTCTTGTTTCTCATGGCTGCAGCCTCAGATTCAAACCGTCATCCCACCTGGTGCTTTGACGCCCTTCTCTGGCTTGCTGTATTTAACAAATGGTCTGGACACATTTCCCCCTCAATCATGCCACAGCCAACTGAAGTCTTCAAACTTCCTCTAACAAAAAATCTGGCATTGTCTTCAGACTCACTCTTTCAGAGCTCAAGACAGGGCTGCACCCATCTGCTGGCAGGCAGAGAGTCTTTCCTTAATGGCTTCCAATCACTTTCTTAATGGCTCTGCATCCTCCCTTTGTCGTCTTTTAATGGTCCATCACCTCAGGCAATTACCCAATACAGGAATTTGGTTTGACATGCATTTCTACAGGCTAAATCCAGTGTCTAGCAGCCCATCTTAATGCTCCATTAAATTCTATTAAATTCTACTAAATCCAGGGATTATGGGTGCTTTGCACCCACAGACTCTGGCACCCGAACTCATAGCATTGTACTAAAACCAAGAAGAGGGGAAAACAATACATTAAAACATCCCACCCACTTCTAAAAGGACAAAGATAGTTAAAGACCAAAGGCCTGTCTATAGAGGAAAGTTTTTGCCTGGTGCGTAAAGATCCGTAACAAAGGTGACAGGCAAGCCTCCCTGGAGACAGCATTCCACAAATGGGGAGCCATCACAGAAAAGGCCCCTTCTCCTGTTGCCACCCTCCGGAGCTCTTCTGTAGGAGGCACACAAAGAAGGGCCGCAGGTGATGGTTGCAGACTCTGAGTAGGTTCATATGGGGAGACGTGGTCCTTGAGGTATTGCAGCCCCGAGCCTTTTCTACATCATTCCATTTTATTAGTTTCTCTGTGATGCTTCCCCAGTGTCCCGGCATGATCCCCACGGGGGTGTGCCACCATGGCTCTGCTCTGCTTCTGCAGATAAAGGCAGGCAATGTTTCTGAGTCACAGTTGAAGGAAACCCCAGGAGGAGGGGAGAGGGCTTTGGTGCTCAGATTCTGCTTGCTGGTTTCCCATTTGGGCATCTCATTGGCCACTCTGAGAACAGGAGGCTGGACAAGATGGACCACTGGTCTGATCCAGCAGCCAGCTCTTCTTTTGTTCTTACAACTACGTACCTGAAAAGCTTTGCAGGTGCAAAGAGTCTTGGAAGCTGGATCATATCTATAACTGGTAACATCTGGATGGTCTCAGCTTTCCCAGCCTGCTTTCCTCAGGGCTACCTTGTACTCGAGAATTTCCTGCTGGATTTCCTCCTCCACCACCACACAGGCAGGTCTGCTGTAGCCCATCAGCCCATCCCTCCTGCTTGCGGAAGCTTGTCTTTCCCTTACTGTTAAAACAAATCCCTGAATCCCTGCTGTCAGTACATTCCAGTACCCTTTGCTGCCAGTGGAGAGGTTGCCATGCCTACTTTATTTTCCTTAGAACCCCAAATGCATCGTTTTCAACATTTGTTCACATTAAAATCCGCCTGGGGCTTCCTGGACTGTTCCTCAAAGGCCGGGGGAGGGGAGGGAGAGATCGAGCGAAAACAACGCAGCAGACAGAGAGAACGAGAGGGAGAGACTGAACAGAGTGAGAGCGAGATTAGAGGAGGGCAGGGAGCTGACCCACATGATGGAGCTGAATTTGCTAACAGAAATCGGAATGATAAGAGAAGCAAAGCTGCGGCAAAGACTGGGGAAAGTGAAAGCTGACAGCAAGCCCTTCTCTGGAGATGCTGTTTTCCAGGGCAGTCTCTGCCCAGCCCACCTCACACACAGCCCGGCAGTGGTTGAAAAAATGCTTATGAGGTGCTTGGCAGTGGGAATGTCCTAGGCAACAGCCAGCCACCGAGAGCAAAGGATGCGGGTTCAAAATCAGTAAAAAATAAACATAAGAGTTCCAAATCTACATTGCAGGGCAATGTGGAGGTAGAGGTGCACTTGCAGGCTGATGTTTTTATACAGTCTTCTGGTGCTTCCAGATTGTGTGGGTTTAGCTTTGTACATTTAAAGTGGATTCAAGCACTCTGTTTCCCCAGCACAAAAAATAACTTGAAAAAAAGAATGAATGACATCTTGCATTTTGAAAAGTGAAGGGGAAATTCATTGAAAAGTGTAGGATGAATGAATGATTAATGGGAATCACAGAGTCATAGAGTCATAGAACTGTAAAGTTGGAAGGTACCCCAAGGATCATCTAGTCCAACCCCCTCCAATGCAGGAATATAAATTATATGAGGCCAGGATCAATGCAGGATAATGCTTCTTATCATACAACTATAAGCAGAATGAATGCTCAGCATTATCTAACCATCATGTCAACTTTCTGAAAGCAAAACAGGAGGGATGCTGAACAAACAGGTCATGTGGAGAAGCCCTTTGGACCAAAATATGCTTGGCATGTTTTGCCTGTGAGTGAAGATGTTTGAATCCTTTCAGCTACAGGTAGGTAGCCGTGTTGGTCTGCCATAGTCAAAACAAAATAAAATAAAAAATTCCTTCCAGTAGCACCTTAGAGACCAACTAAGTTTGTTCTTGGTATGAGCTTTTGTGCATGTATCTGAAGAAGTGTGCATGCACACGAAAGCTCATACCAAGAACAAACTTAGTTGGTCTCTAAGGCAGTGTTTTTCAACCTTTTTTGGGCAAAGGCACACTTGTTTCATGAAAAAAATCACGAGGCACACCACCATTAGAAAATGTTAAAAAATTTAACTCTGTGCCTATATTGACTATATATAAAGTAATTCTCTTGAATTTTTCAATTTTTCCCACGGCACACCAGGCAACATCTCGCGGCACACTAGTGTGCCGCGGAACAGTGGTTGAAAAACACTGCTCTAAGGTGCTACTGGAAGGAATTTTTTATTTTATTTTGTTTTGAATCCTTTCACTTAAAGCTTGCAGCTGGAATGGTAGCAGAAATGAAATTGCCCAAGGTTTATATAGGCAGGGGTATTTTCTACAGAAATTTGTTCCCTGGACCTAAGTAAACAGAACAGGAAGCAGAATCATTCTGATAGAAATACACAGCCAGGTTCAGCTGCCGCCTCTTTCACATTTGCAGACTCAAACACACCTGATCTCAGTTCAGCACACACACCCTTCTGATACCAGGTTTCTGCATCATTTTCAGTCTGGCCCTGGGCCTCAGAGGCACCAAAGAGCAAACAAAGTCTGGAGAAAGGCATTAATCCTCATTAACAGAGGAAGAAACCCTGGCATGGATGCTGTTTTAATTAAACCAAGTGCATAGCTGGAGCACGCTGTGAAATCTTTAACAAGACTGGTGTGAATAAAAATGCCCCCTTCAATAAACACCCAGGCAATCTGTTCTCTCCTCATTAGGGGCATCTTTGAGGATACACATTTGTAAGCTATGAGCCAGCAGACACAATAAAATAAAATAGCTTAAGCTGGATAGTAAGAGTATGTAGCCTGTCATCACCAGCATCTCCTAAAATCCCCTTTTCACTCTGCCTCGCTGCAAGGATCTTACCACCCACCTCTGGATGGAAATTCTAGAAATCTGCAAAAAAAAAATGCAGTTCCCAGTGGAATATGAAAGCATATGGGGAATCTCAGTTTTCATGTCCTCAAAAAACAATAGAGTTCTAGTCCTCATTGTGCTGAGAAAAACTGGACAATGTCCTTGAGGAACCAGATTATGTATTGTAACATTATTCTATAGGCCATAAAATAAAAACTTCTTAACTGATCACCTTCTCTCCCATTTTGTCTTTCCTACCAAGCACATGCCTTTCACATACTGCTTTTCTGTCTCTCCAATGGATTAATCCAGCATTTGCCAGATGTTCAGAACTTCCAGAGCTTCAGACTTCAAGCATCCTTTGAAGATATCACAAGAAATACTTCCAGGAGTATTCTAGGTGCTACTGGAAAGAATTTTCGATTTTGTTTTTCCAGGAGGACTGTATTTACATGAAACTTACAGGAAACTTACCAGCTAGATTATTTCAAAGCTTTTTGGACTATAAATGAGCTTTGCTGGTCAATTAGTAGCAACTCTTGGTGATCTAAATTAGAACTCCAGTTTACCCTACTGAGTCACAGTGAATGGACCTCATCTGCACCTTGACTAACGTACGGATCTACCGTAAGCTTAAATTATTTACTTGCTTTTCTGGTTCTTGGATGTACTGAATTAGCTCTCAGCTTTCTTTCTTTTTTTTTAAAAAAGTATCAAAATGTGTTCAGAAAATGTCAATTTTGGAAGATAGAAAAAAAAATTATATGTGGAATTTAATGCAGATCTTTAAATATACTGCAGGTTAATGCATAAATTGGTAAAGACGGACTTATGAACACATAGGAAAGTCAAAACAAAATTAAAAAATTAAAAAATCCTTCCAGTAGCACCTTAGAGACCAACTAAGTTTGTTCTTGGTATGAGCTTTCGTGTGCATGCACACTTCTTCAGATACACTGATTTTTTTAATTTTTAATTTTGTTTTGACTATCGCAGACCAACACGGCTACCTACCTGTACATAGGAAAGTGAAATGGACCAGAAATAGACTAATTTTTCCATCTGCATTGCTAAATAACACCTTTGTACATTTCCTTTGTGTATTTAAAGGGTTATGGAGGACTCTCAAAAGCAGGGGCTGCTAGTGACTATCGTGAGAGAGGTGTTGCTTTTCCTTCTTTTCCTCTATTTATTTTTTCCAGTTTTGTTTATGTGTGTGTGTGTTTTTCACTGATAAACTTCACAAGTGCATGTCAGAATCTGCAGAGGTCATAGACTCCCATAACTGGAAGGAACCTCAAAAGCCTATCTAGTCCAAATCCTTGCAGGAATGAAGATTTTCTTCTACATTATCCTCCCTCCAACTTGGTGCCATCCAGAAGTTTGGGGTGACAACTCCCCTCATCTCTGGGCTGGGCATGATGTGCTGGAAGAAGTTGTCCAAAATATCAGAAGACCACCTGGTTGGGTCAGGGGCCCCGAGATCCACGATGTCTCCTTCACAAGTTACTTCAGACTTGCATTGCTTGGAACAATCTGAGGGATTCATAGCTTGGCTGTGAATACCAAGTTTATAAACACATGTTGAAAACATGCATTCATCTTCATTAACTAAAACAAGATATTATTTCCAGTGTGCAGGGGCGCAGTTTATTATTGTGATAGCGTACGTGAGGAGCCCAATGGACAATCTATCATGCCTAGAGCAGAGCTATACAAGAATTTCATAAACACACAAGGAGTGACTTGATGTGCACTTACACCAGTAAAGTAGGCTGCATTTTTCATTCTCGGAGGATGCTTCTAACCTGCAGTTTAGTGTGTGAAGGCTCTCATATGAGTGACTGACACTTATATATATATATTCCCTTTGACAACAATAATGGAAACATAGCATCTGAGACCGTTTCCATGAAAAGCACAGTCCTTCCATCCAGGGGCATAGCAAGGGGGGCAGGCTGCCCTATGTTCCATAATAGAGGGGGTGACAAATTATCAAGGAACAATTACTGCCCTACTAAGGCGGTTCATTAAAAAACTTTTTTTTAAATGCCTGCTCCGAAGGTCTTATCTTACTATACTAGGGATTATATAGCTATATATGAAATTTCATGCATATCGGTTAATATCTTGACCCTCCTCCACCAAAATAGCTGTTTCACTTGGCTGTTTTCCTATGTCGTGAAGGCTGAAATTTCAGTTCAGTGGAGCACTTACTGTTCCCAACCCTAACCCTGTGGAAAGCCATCTAATTAGACTTTAATTTGATTTTGAGATGTTTTTAGGAGGTAATTTAATTATTGTTTGATTTTATACCAATGTTATGTATCTGATGTTAGCCACCCTGAGCCCGACTTCGGCCGGGGAGGGTGGGATATAAATAAAAGTTTTTATTATTATTATTATTATTACTTGTTATTATTCCTTTGTAAGAAAATATGAAATAACGTAAAACCATTTTTGCAGGGGGGGAATCAATGGGGGGGTGACAAGAAATTTTCCGCACTGGGTACCACCTGACCTTCCTATGCCTCTGGGGGAGGGTGACAATATTTTTTTTTTGCCCCCGGGTACCAATTTACCTTGCTACGCCCCTGCTTCCATCCCTCTTTGTCTCAGGAGGGGTCAAGAGGAGTCCCAGCGCCTTGGGGACAGCAAAGGACAAATCTGCCAATTTCACTTTCTCTCACTTTCTCATTTTTTCACTCTTAAGTTCTGTTCTCCACATGGCCACACTAGTTTGCAACTTTTTCAGAAAAACAAAACAAAACAAAACAAGACAAAAATCAAGTCTTCATGAAAACTCAGCAGCATTTTAGTGTGAATTTTTTTCCTAATGCACAATCCTTTTATACAATTTTGCTGAGCATACACATTTTTATGCCTAGGTTGCCCTGGTATATGCATGTTTGCACTGGAGAACTGCATTGTGAAATTCAGGCGATGCAGATTTTGACAGCTATGTTTTGGTTTGTAAATTATTTTGGAAAGCACAAACTAGGTAGATTCGCCATTAAAGGTGAACTGAATCAATTTTCGCCACATTCCTACTTGGAGCTGAATCTAAGCCTGGACCCCGTATCTGCACTCTGTATCTGCTCTCTCCTTGAAGTGGGCTTCACTTTTGCTGACTCCTGACTTGTATCCAGTATTGATCTGCAGCCAGACATAACTGCCAGGGCTCAGAGTAGCCTTGGAAATAAGCCAAGCCAATTTAAAGAAACAAAGCAATACAGACAATAGCTAAGTTTACTTCTGGAGCCAATCTCAACGGAATAAGCCACCTTCACCCCCATGGAAGGCCCCTCCGCACCACCAATGTTTCATGGGTGGCAATAGGGGCATGCTTGTAACCTCCTATATTCCTACCATGGCTCACATTATGACACCCCACCCACACCAATTTATTTCAATTATTTAAAAAAGGTGTGCCCTGCCCTTCAGTTTAAAAACTCCCAGGGCAGCTAACATCAAAAACAACAAAATGCTCAGTAGTAAAATTCAGTGTAATTTTTTTAAAAAAACAAAATCCATTGATGAACGCTCTTCTCTGCCTTCTGAATGTCTTGTGCATTCATTGTGCAGGGAACCTGTTCTCCATTGACTGAAAATCCAAAAGGAGGTTAAAGATGCAGTCCCAGGCCCCCGGCCCAAGCCCACAATTATCCCACCAAATACAATCATCAGTTGAAATAGACTTCAGCAACTGATGTGCATGAAGGCTCTGACACCTCACAGTGTGTATCTTACTTGGAATTAAGTCCTATTAAGTTCACAGGGTCTTCCTCCCAAGGTCAGCATGAATAGCAGGGATGGGGGAGATCAGGTCTGTGGGGGGTGGGATGGGACTGGGGCTTTCCCACAGACCACACCCTCCTTGAGTGCTTTTGCCAGGCTGGAATGGGTCCTTGAATGAACTATGAGTTTGACTCTTGCTTGCCTGGAGGGAGGCTGAGGAGATGCCTGGTGCCTGTGGGCACAGGGGCCTTTCCTCACTGCTGGGATACAGCCACTAAAGATTTGCCCCCAAGGGAATGTGGTCCTTGGGTTCCAAACGTTCCCAGCTCCTAGAGATGGACAGGATTTGAGGTCTCACATTGTCTTAGGAATTCATCTCTCTTTTTTATGGAAAGGGTTGATATTCATGGGAAAAAGTCAGGCTTCTTCCTAGTTGCTGAGTAGAAAGTTTCTAAGTACAGGGAGCCTTTGAGTTCTTTCCTACCCATCCAAAGCAGGGAAGCTTTGTGAAGGAGCAAAAAGACAATACAATCCACAATTAGTTATGGCTAGCACACGATGGCATCCTGACAGAACCCACAGAATTGCAAACCAATGCCCTCTGCAGCAGGCTCATTCTCTTGCCATCTGCTCCAAATTGGAAAAGGACCCCTCAGGATAAGCCTCAAATGGGCTCTGGGGAGAAAACAACAACACACCACCACCAGACCCTCTAAGCATTTGCATGTAGGTTTCTTATTAACAATGATTAGCAATAAACAGAATAATAATAGCGGTAACTAGGCAGATGGGTGGGAGCAAAAGTCCAGATGTGCACAGGAATCAGTTCCCTCCTGCTACTGCAGCTTTGTAGCACCATAAGATCTGAGCATTCAAGACCTCCTGACCCTCATTTTCTAAGCAGGCCTGTTACCTGACCTTGGACCTAGCACACCTGAAGGGATTCTGACATTAATGTATCAGCAAGAACAAAACTGATTGGCTCACCGATGGTTATGTGGTCCATCACAAGGAGCCAGCCATTCTCTGCTGATAGGAAGGGCCCCACATCCCGGCCAGGCAAGAGAAGATACCTCCACTTCCAGCAATAGTCTTGATTGCCCATTTGCCATTTTCAAACCAGGGAGGCCCAGCAGCTGTTCTTCTGCTCCCAATTGCTGCTCTTGCCAACAACCACAAGGAGAGCAATAGACAGCTAGCTGAACACTTAAAGGCTGTTGTGGAAAAACCTTACGGTTATAGCTGCTGATATTTGTGTGAACTACAGTTGCAATCCAGGCCAAGCAAAGTGTCTTATTTTTTAAAGCCCTGTAGATTCCAACAAGACAGATCTAAGCACATGCTTACAATTCAAATACTGAAAGCAACGAGGTTTTAAATGTTTTGCTTGGGCTGCACCATAAGCTCCATCTAATCAGCTCTAAAAGGGCTTAGCAAAGAAATGGGTCCATTCAACATGAAGTTAGGGCACCAGGGTTTGGCAGCCTATGCGGCTGCACGGTTGCTGTGCTATTGCTATTTTGGCAAGTGGGGAGATGAGGGATGATACACAGGATATTCTTATTATTAATTAAATGTCTGCCTCCCAAAGGAGCCCAAGGCAGCATAAGGGGGGGGGGAAGCAATTAAAAATATACAAAAGTAACAATACATTAAACACATTAAAAGCAATGAAAAAATCTTTTCAAAAATACCACATATATGTATGTAGTTTTTATTCTATCAGTTTTTTAATTGTTGTTTTTACTATGTTTTAGTGGTTCTTAATTTTGTTTTCAAGCTGCCTGGAGTCCCATCAGGGAAAAGGCAGTGCATAAATAAATATCATTTCATCCTCATCTTCATCACATGCTCTCACTACTAATGATTTCAAGGTTGCCAAGAACAGTATATTTTAACCCTCAAATGCCTGGCTGCACAGCAATGTTTTTAAGCTGCTTCTCAATGAAAGGGAAAGCAGCCATGATAGGGCCTTAAGCTGCAAGGTGTGCAATCAAGATGATCCAGGGTCTGGGAAGCAAGCCTTATGAGGAGCGGATGAAGGCGCTGGGGGTGTGTAGCCTCGAAAAGAGGAGACTGGGAAGAAGAGATATGAGAGCCATCTTCAAACAACTTAAGGGATGCCACATGGAAGATAGAGCAAGCTTGCTTTCTCTTGCTCTGGAGGGCAGGACTTGAACCCAAGGAAGAAGATTCTGACTAAAACTGAAAAAGGTTTAACTGGAAGATTCTACTGGAGCTAAAAGAAAGAAGAAAAGCAAGAAGAGTTCTCTGAACTCCTAGATGGGTTGATAATTAAACACGGGAGGCTATTGAATTGCAAATTCAACATCTTGGAAGGGTGGTGGCTCTTTGCTCCCAGGCTTTGTGGGAGTATAAATGGCTCTCCAGGAGAGGCAAAAAGGTCACGTAAAGGTAAAGGAACCCTGGATGGTTAAGACCAGTCAAAGGCGACTATGGGGTTGCTTTCAGGCCAAGGGAGTCGGTGTTTGTCCTCAGACAGCTTTTCTGGATCATGTGGCTAGCATGACTAAACTGCTTCTGGCGCAACGGGACGTCATGACGAGTGCTGGAGTGCATGGAAACGCTGTTTACCTCCCCACTGCAGTGGTACCTATTTATCTACTTGTACTGGTGTGCTTTTAAACTGCCAGGTTGGCAGAACCTGAGACAGAGGAATGGGAGCTCACCCCATCGTGGGGATTTGAACTGCCAACCTTCCAATCAACAAGCCCAAGAGGCTCAGTGGTTTGGATCAGGCATAGGCAATCTTCGGGCCTCCAGATCTTTTGGACTACAATTCCCATCATCCCTGACCACTGGTCCTGTTAGCTAGGGATCATGGAAGCTGTAGGCCAAAACATCTGGAGGGCCGAAGATTGCCTATGCCTGGTTTAGACCATAGCATCACCCTTCTTGAGGTGAACATGGCCTCAGGCTGTAATAGAGGCTGGAATGGGGGAGACACAGAGTTCTCATCTCAATCCTGTTTAAAGTTATTTTTAAGAAGACGCTGAGCCTATGCAGGGACAGTGGAGGAGCAAGCCTGGGGTGACGTGCGTGCCCTGCTCCCAGGGGCGGGGCCAGTCGGGGCAGGACGCTTCGTGGGGCCTCTGAGGAGTCTGCCTGCCTCCTCCCACTCGGCCGCCCTACAGCTGAGGGGGAGGCAGCAGGTGGACCATTTGGGCAGCACAGAACCTGCAGGCGGCCAAGCCACTGCGTCACTCCCAGGAGAGATGTGTGGCTCGGGCGCACTGCAGGCACCACAGTGAGTGCCTCCTGGCATTTTGTCATCCCTCTCAGTGGTGACACCCGGGATGCCCCCCCCGCACCCCCCTTCCTCTATTTTTTTATGCATCCATTCGCTTCAAGCTGGGCAATATTAATATCTGTAATACTAGTACCACGGTAGGCAACTGCTGCCTGAAGATAATATTTCAATAAAATCTTTTATCTCCCTCCCTAAAAAAGCAACAACAAAAGCCTCATTTTCAGTCTATGCATCTTTATTAGCTTCTCAGTATTATATTGCTAGTTTGTTTCTACAAGAAGGTACCAGTATTGCAATGCTTATTATTAGGATTTTTTAACAGCATTTATAGTGTTTTATCATTAGATGATGAAACCCCAGACCTGACAGTGGAAACAGCCAAGCAGCATCAAGGCTCCCTCGCTTCATCTGCATGTTGCAATTTTATTGGTCATAATATTATGAGAAGCAAATATGATGGATTGTCTCATTTTACTAGGAGGTATTTATTGGTGCCCTTATTTCCCAAGGAAATCTAATGGAAGTTGAGGGAAAGGAGAGTATTTTGCATCTTTCCTGTTCTCTTTAAATTACCACCGCAGGGCACAAAGCAGATGTAAAAAGCAGCGGGGGGGGGAGTGCCGTTTTGAGTTCTTACAATGACAGGGGAAGGTATAAAAACAGAGTGGGTTGGATATTTTAAATTTAATTTCATATGTTCAAGTACTCTCTCCCTCTCCCGGCACAATCCATCTGGAAGTTCTAGGCAAGCCTCCTTTTGATGGGACTCTGAGTTCAAGTCTATATGAGAAGTCTGGGAGTGTGTCAGCATGCTGTGATTACGAAGGCATCTTCCTGCTTCCAGGTCTATTAGAGAGCCACATGTTGGACATAAATCTTGTGTAGGGACTACTGCTATAAAAGCCATCATGCTTAGACCCATCACACATGATCACTAGCCCACACAGAGAACCTCACAGAGAACCACACAGAGAGAGCCAGTGTGTGTCAGACTAGGTCCTGGAAGTCCAAGGTTCAAATTCCCACTCAGCCACAAAGCTAACTGAGTGGCCTTGGGCCAGTCATTGCCTCTCAGCCTGACCTATGTCACAGGCTTGTTGTGGTGATTAAACGAAGAGGGGAGAACCATATATGCCACCTTGAGCTCCTTGGAAGAAAAGGTGGGATCTAAATGCAAAAACAAACAAACAAATAAATCTTCCCTTTCAGGCCTACGTGCATTGAGCTTTGCAAAGTTTGCTTGTGTAATGTCCAGCACTTGGGTGTTCATTTGGCCAGGTGAGGAAGACACACATATCTCACAGGTGGTGGTGGTGGGGAGGCATTCCAGAATCCCCAGACACTGGTAGAGCCTCATCTGAACAGTTGCTAAGTTGAACAGCACATTTCACATCTAAAATGACAGAAGCCAGGGCTAAATGAAATGCCTACCCTGTTCATAGCGAATAAATATATTATTCAAAATCCTCATGGTGAAATTCATGTAAAACAACAGTGAATTTGTGGCCCTACAGATGTTGTTGGATTCCAACTCCCATTAACCTCATGCAGCATGGCTGCTGGCCGTGGATCATGGGATTTGCTCCCAAAAGACTGGATTGCTTAAAAAAAAAAAGAGGGTGAGGCAAATCCTCCTCCTCCTCTTCCTCCTCCTCTTCCTTCTATGGTAACAGGCATCTGTTAGCTACTACAAGAACAGGATGCTCTGCTAGATGGGCCATTGGCCTAATTCAGCAGGGTTCTTTTTCAGTTATTGTATTACTATTACTACTACTACTATTAAAACTTCTATGTTGCTGTTCATCCAAGGATCAAAGGCATAGCTGTCAAGTATCCCGTATTGGCCGGGATTCTCCCGTTTTTACACGTGTTTCCCGCCCCTCTCCCGGATCCCTCAAAAACCCGTATTTTCCCGGGTTGTGTGGAGGTGGAGGAGGGCCGGGAATGCCCGGGGGGAGGAGAGACAAGCCGTCGGCGCTTCCCTCGGCTGCAAGTGGAGCAGGAGAGCGGGCGAGAAGCCGCTAGGGGGAGCGCTCCATCGGCAGCCCGGCCAAGCGCTCTCTCTCTCTCTCCTCCCTGGCTGGCTGCTGCGCCAGAACTGGCAGCGCTTACAGGGGCCGGGCGCGCCTCTCACCCGGCGGGCGGGCGGGCTGGCCTGCTTCGCCCTCCTCTGCTCGCCGGAGGGACTGCTTGCTTGCCTGCCTGCCTGCCCGCCCTGCTCGGCAGGGTGGAGAGAAAGAGCATCGGCACCAAGTGAGCTATCCTCTGGTTCCGGTTTGAGCCTGGAGGCGTGGGGCTGCTAGCTGCCTGCCCTGTCCCTCGGGGCCTTCCGGACTGGCTCCTGAGATTTGGTGGTCAAGCCACTCCGGCCCCAGCCTCTTTTATCAAAAGTTCGCCGCGTACCCCGTTTCCCTAAGCAACACCCAATAAAAGCCTCCATAAAAAAATAAAAGCGCAGCCGGGAGAGGGGCGGCTGCAGTCGGCTTTCTCACCCCCCCCCCAATGCTTTAATTTCCCCTCAAACGCGACATGTCTGGACGGAGGAATCGAGGCGCTCGCTCGGCCGTCCGGAGACGGAGAGCGCGTGAGGTAACCCTGGACAGGTCCGGGAAAAGCCACGTCGCTGAGGCGGCTGGGAGGAAAGTTCCTGCGGCGGGGTAGGGATTGGCTTGAGGGGCAGTCAGTGAGTTGGCTGGCCGTTAGCGGCGGCCACCACAAGCCCAGCCCAGTGTAGGGCACAACGGGGCGGGCGGGCGGCGCTTGGAGCATTCCGCTGAGCCAGCCGGGCGAGGGAGCGGCGAGCAGACGGGACGGGCGCAGCGCCGACGCTGGAGCGCCAGCCTGCCACACAAAAGCGACGGCCGAGGCGCGTTCTAGCTGCTCCGCCCACTTTTGCTTCTGGCTCCGCCCACCACTGCCATGTGACTGTCAGGTGAGGCTGCTGATCCCTTATTTTCAGATCCGAAAGTTGACAGCTATGATCAAAGGGCAGTTTACATACAAGAACCCCACCCCCACCTTAAAAGGCCATATATTAGCCAAATGCACATGAGAAGAGGAATGTTTTTGCAGGGCACCTGAAGATGTGTAACAAAGGCACCAAATGAGCCTCCCTGGGGAGAGCATTCTGCAAGTGGGGAGCCACCACAAAAAGACCCATTCTCAAGTTGCCATCTGTTAAGTTGTGGGTGGACACAGCAGACAACACAGTGATTTCCAAGCAGCTCTTGTTTATTCTCGTGTAGGTGAGTCGGTTTGTCCAATCGTGGTTCCGGATGAGCAGCAACAGTTGGTGAGAGCGAAACAGTTACTGTTTGTGGACCAGGGTGACGACTTGGACTTACGAGATGGTGAAGAGGCTGTGTTTGACGGAGCTGATCGGCAGACCTTAGCGATGTGGCCTTTTCTGGAGCACTGCCGGCAGGTGGCGTCTCTGAATCGACACTTGGCGCGGGGGTGGTTGCCTCCACAGCCAGCGCATTCTGATTGGTCCTTGGACTTCTGTTTGAACTTCCTGCGTTCCCGCTTCATCTGGTGCACGTCATCGTCTTCGCTGGTTGACGCCTCGTCACTGCTAGCCTCTTCGTGGTGTACAGCAATTGGCTTCTTAGTAGGATGTGGGCTGCTGGCCTTGCGGATCTCTTGGGCAGAGAGTTCAGCAGCTTCTGAGGCCGCAGCCTCCTCAATGGCCTTCTGCAGCGTGAGGTCTGGCTTGGCGAGGAGACGCCGTTGCAGACGGTTGTCCCAGACCCCGCAGACGATCCGATCCATCAGAGCATCGTCTAAGTCTCGGAACTCGCAGGTCAATGCAGCCTTTCGAAGGGCGGCGACATAGTTGTTTATCGACTCCCCCTCTGCCTGGTTCCGATGATAAAAAGCATGGCGGGCAGCAATTTTGGATGGCTTGGGCGCGTAGTGGCTGCGTAGCTTCTCTTGTAGCACGTCCCACGGTGCTCTGTGAACTGCGAGTGGAGCGACTAAAACTCTGGCCGTCTCAAACACTTCGGGCCCGCAGAGGCTGAGGAAGAGGCCTCGCTTCCGTTCCTCTGATACTTCTGTTAGCTCGTTTGCTTGAAGGTAGCATTCGAACCGAGCGAGGTACGAGTCCCATGATTCAGAGGCTGGGGCAAACGGCGGTAGAGGCACTAGTGTAGCCATGATTCCGATGCTGACGTGGTGGGCGACGGATGGAACACAGTGCTCTAGCCAGAACGGGCAGCTCTGAATTGGTTCTGTTCAGTGATTTCGCTCAGCGTTTCAGCTCAGTGATTCAGCTCAGTGATTCAGCTCAGTGAGTTGCTCTTGCTCCAAGAATGGCTGTGTCTGTCTGTGTTCTGATGTCCATAATCCCATCCTTCGTCGCCAGTGTTAAGTTGTGGGTGGACACAGCAGACGACACAGTGATTTCCAAGCAGCTCTTGTTTATTCTCAGGCTGGAACAGAAGTGAGCTGAAGGCCTCAGCAGCCTGCTTATATAGAACTCAGCTACAAAGCAACAGTAACAACTTTCTGTAGTTACCCAATCCCTGAACGTCACTTTTCAATCCCTCATTTGCATATGCGGACCTGAGTGAAAACTGCAGCAGAATGAACTATATACACACACCCCTAGTGGCCTAGGGTGAGAACTTCAATACATAACACCATCATCTGGGCCTCATGTGTTGATCACAGGGTCTGGGTCAGTTCATATGGGGAGATGTGGTTCTTGAGATATTGCAGTCCTGAGCCATTGGAGGAAACAGTTGTGCATGTGACAAATATGGGGTAGAGGAGAAATCAATGCCTCCCTTCTTACATCTCTAATCCAGACTAGAACCCTGCTTTATTTGTAGCCCCATGAAACAGTTACTCTTTGCCACCCGCACAGCTGTTCAGCTTCCAGTTTTTTTGTTCATCGGGGAGTGAAAGAAAGACACATGCCACCACTGAGCGCCACTCCTAGAAATTCTGCCATTTCAAGAACAGTCATGACTGACTCTCCTGGGGAGATATGTCTTTAAAAATGAAAATCCTCCAGGGTCTGTGTGCCTGACAGCAGAATGAAGTTGTGTGACTATCTGGAATTGTGCACAGGGACTATATGTTACAAAAGATGTCACACCCCACCTGAAATTGAATGTCTTCAATCAGAAGAAATAGAGTGGGTGGGTAAAGGACAGTAAAATAACAGAAAATAGCATCTCAAAAATAAGTTTGTTTTTCTTAAAAGCACTGCTAACAGCTGGAGTGTGTCCTTATCCAAAAGAGGATAACAAGACAAAGAGATGAACATTCAGATGGATGTCAAATCACTCAGCACATTCTTAACGATGCAGAGATGCAGCTGCCTGAAAACAAAAAAGCTCTGTTAAAGTATTGTAGAATCATAGAACTGTAGAGCTGGCAGGGAACCCAACCGCCATCTAGTCAACCCCCCCCCCCAAATGCAGGAATGATAACTAAAGAATCCCTGGCAGTTGGCCATCCAACCAGTCTTTAAAAACGTGCAACGAAAAAAAGTCAACAGCCTTCTGAAGTAGCCTGTTCTATAGCTGAACAGCTCTTAGCATAATAAAGTTCTTCCTGATGTTTAGTTAGCATCTCCTTGCTTGTCACTTGAATCCATCGGTTTGGGTCCTGTCCTCTGGAGCAGCAGAAAACAAGCTTGCTCCATCTTCCATGTGGCAGCCCCAATAGCTGAAGATGGCTATCATAACTCTCTCCTCTTTTCCAAGCTAAACATGCCCAACTCCCTTAATCATTTCTCATAAGGTTACCTTCCAGAGCCTCATTCAGCCAGTGTGAAGTGTTGGACTAGGACCGGGGAGACCAGGGTTCAAATCTTCACTCAACCATGAAGCTCACTGGGTTACCTTGGGGAGCCTAACCTGCCTCACAGGGTTGTTGTGAGGATAAAATGGGAAGGAGGTGAACTATGAAGGAAAGATGGAATATAAATGCAATAAATAATAAATCTTGGTTGCCCTCTCTGGACTCCAGGTGTGGTCTGACCCTTCATCTGGACTCTTGTTAAGCTTGTGGTTCAATAATACTCCTAGATCCTTTTACCAATCAAGTCACAGGCTCTCCAACATATAGGAGACAGATTAGGGTTGATCAGAGATAACTTCCTTGGCATCAAATTCCGTTCATGTGTTATTTTCCATGTCAGCTTTCTAAAAGTGGAGGATGTTGTTTTCACAGTGACTTTAACCACAGAACATGCCAATCATTTATTTTCACCTGTCTATCTAAATCTTGGTCCCATAACATATGTAACAAATCATTTGCCTCTCTGAATCCTTTTAAAATTTTTAATGTGAATAAAAGGGCAGTGCTGACCATGGCAAGGTAGTTGTCACAGTGGCAAGGAGAAGATGGCCCAATGGGTGGGGGCCAGGAGATAGGCCCCCTCAGACAGGGAATCCCTTGAGGCAACTTTGTGCTAGTAGCCCCTGCTCTTCTCTCTCTCTCTCTCTCTCTCTCTCTCTCTCTCTCCCTCTCTCTCTTAAAAAGAAAATATGGTATTTTAAAGATAATAGCCCCACCCCCCAATGAGGAAACAGCCTGGAAGGACACTTGGAAATTTTTTGGCTGATATTAACAACGTTACTGCCCCAATTCTTCCTCTCTGCTCAGAAGTCTCATAATACAATACTCTCATTTTAATTGCAATTTGTACCTCATGTTGCATCCTTGCATCATGTATTCTATTTTCAATTTGTGCAAGCTTTTCTCTTTGTAACCTATTGTACTTTAAATAAGTGAATGCTTTAATGATATGTTTTTGTTCTCTGTCTGTTCTGCTTTAATGGGTCTGTGACCATATAAGAAGGGATTGATTGATTGATTGATTGATTGATTCTTGTTCGCTGGGGCAGAGCCTTCCCATGTGTATAATGCCTTTCCATCCCAGCTCCCTGGAGCAAATTGCTGGCAAAAGAAGGGAATCAGAACAAAAACGAGAGAAACTGAATCTGATTCTGGGGATGCACCTACAACTAAACTCCTAGCTCCTTTTCAAGGTGCATTGACAGAACATGAATAATAATGATCACAATTAATAATCCAAAATGAAATTACTGTTCTTGGTGCCTTGAAGTGCAAGCAGTTACACTTGGCTGAAGTGGAACTCCCCCACCAACTACAAAGTCGGTGCCTGCATTGAAATATTACATCTGCCACAGTCCTTAGAATGCATTTGCAAGCCCTTTCATCTGTGCTTGCCAGATCATCTACCTGGCCTGCTTGTGGTGCCTTTGATGCAAAAAGCACCTTCTGCACAGGCTCTGAGTCAAGGGTCCCCTCGCAACAGCAATGTCCCCCCACCCTCTACCGCTACCCCAACACAGCCACCCAATCCCATCACGAGCACAAAGCAGACAGAAGAACATGCAACTTCCAATTAAGGATGGGTGTTTGAGGAGAAACACAACCTCCGTTCTGTGGAATTCACTGGCACAACAGTAATTAACATCTCATTAACATCTATCTAATTAAGCAGCTTATGAAAGTGGATAGAGTTCTTCTCCCCCACCCCCAATAGTGCCACATATCAGCACCAGTGGATTCAGTTGGGCTTGTTCACCTGAATTAACTCCTTGTCTCCTGGGGGAGAATCAACCAGATGTTTGACCCTTTCCAAGCAGCCTGTAATAAGGGTACTAGAAATCTGGGTGTCTAAGAGGCAAATTAGATCAGACTATGGGAGTTGGATGAAGCAGCCCAGGGAGACCGTGATATGCAGCACCAGATGGGGGGAGGTGTTTAGCCTTTCTGACACCTGCCACCTTCCCCTACAACCACCTCCTCAGATTCAGACCACTCTAATGCACCAAACACCCGACTGAACCCCAAGCAGAAACCAAGGGATTGTAGCAGAGCTGGAGACCCTGTTTCCGCTGCAGGTTTGCATTCCCTCGTGGTCATAGGAGCCAACTCCTCGGGGATGAAGTCCCTTCCACATTCAGAAATGTGATGATCCTTTTATCTTCCCTTTTGCAGCTCTTTCAACCATTCCTCACAGGACTCCCTCACCACCCTTTGCAATACTCACTATAGGAAAAAGCAGGGGTGGGGTGGGGGTGGGTTCAGTGGAAAATACTTAACCTATAGGTTGACTTGCTAACTGACTGCGGTCAGGAGAAAGGACACACCAGACTGGTCATTATTCATTGCGCTTATACTCCACTTTTTCCTGCAAGCAGCTCAAAGATCAATGCATTGTTCTTGTGCTCCTCACTTGATCTCCACAACAACCTGTATACCTGAAGGAGCGTCTCCAGCCCCATCGTTCTACCCGGACACTGAGATCCAGCACCAAGGGCCTTCTGTCGGTTCCCTCACTGCGAGAAGCAAAACTACAGGGAACCAGGCAGAGGGCCTTCTCGGTAGTGGCGCCCGCCCTGTGGAACGCCCTCCCATCAGAAGTCAAGGGAATAAACAACTACCTGACATTCAGAAAATACCTGAAGGCAGCCCTGTTTAGGGAAGTTTTTAAACTGTGATATTTTAAATGTATTTTAATGTTTGGTGGAAGCCGCCCAGAGTGGCTGGGGAGACCCAGCCAGATGGGCGGGGTACAAATAATAAATTATATTATATATTATATATAACCTTAAGAGGTAGGTCAGGCTGAGAGGTGGTGCACCCAGTGAGCTTCATGGCTGAGTGGGGATTTGAACCCTGGTGTCTCCCAGGGCCAAGTCCGACACTCTAACTACTACAGTACTCCACACGAGTTCCAGTTTACATAGTTGGTGTGCTGGCACAGAAGGAACCCCTTGAGACTTCTGGGTCTGGGTCTTTGAAGGCCACCTCCTCACTGGCCTGTCCAAATGTTTTTGCCTGTCTGGAAGGTAGTCTTGGACTCTGATCATGAATCTTGTGTGTCCGAGGGTCTTGTGAGTGTGGGCATAGAAAAGCTAGCCAACCCACTGTACAAAGGTAGGTTTTACATCCTTCTCTCCACTGACTTTCACCTCTGGCCCCACGCACTATCAGCATGTGGTCCCAAACATGGTGGTCCAGAATGCAGTTCTCAGGCTGCAAGCGACAGGGCATCCCTGTCCTAAACAGACATCTTTGCAGCCCTGTACAAAACCCATTGAGGAAATGGGCTTCATGTCTCGGCAAGAGGCACAGAAAAACTTCCACTCTCACTGCCAGCCTCTTTGTCCCACTGCTGGTTTAGAAAAGCAACTGCACCTATTGGGATCTGGGTGAAACAACAACCCCATGTCTTTATTATTTATTTTTGTGTAAACAGAAGGAAGAAATGACCTCCCTTGTTAGCAGTTAATGCCTGGAGTTGAAGTACAACTTTGCAGCAAAATAAACGGGAGAGGAGAAAATCAAGGCACAGCCTTTCATGGGAAAATCAATTTTTTAAAAAAACAGCCGTACACCTGCCTGTGATATATACGCACAATTAGTTCCTGACTGCGCTTGCTTTTTTCTGATAAGGCACAAACATCAGTGGACATGAAATGTGGGGTCAAAAGCATCTCCTGTTTCTTAGAATGTCACCCCAAAACTGCCCCTCAATGGCTTGCAGCCAGTTTCCTTAACTGGCCCCATATGAGTACTTTTCATAGAATCATAGAATCCTAGAGTTGGAAGAGACCCCAAGGGCCATCCAGTCCAACCCCCTGCCAAGCAGGAAACACCATCAAAGCATTCCTGACAGATGGCTGTCAAGCCTCCGCTTAAAGACCTCCAAAGAAGGAGACTCCACCACACTCCTTGGCAGCAAATTCCACTGCCGAACAGCTCTCACTGTCAGGAAGTTCTTCCTAATGTTTAGGTGGAATCTTCTTTCTTGTAGTTTGAATCCATTGCCCCGTGTCCGCTTCTCTGGAGCAGCAGAAAACAACCTTTCACCCTCCTCTATATGACATCCTTTGATATATTTGAACATGGCTATCATATCACCCCTTAACCTTCTCTTCTCCAGGCTAAACATACCCAGCTCCCTAAGCCGTTCCTCATAAGGCATCGTTTCCAGGCCTTTGACCATTTTGGTTGCCCTCCTCTGGACACGTTCCAGCTTGTCAGTATCCTTCTTGAACTGTGGTGCCCAGAACTTTTGTTCCTGCATTGCAGGGGGTTGGACTGGATGTCCCTCGGGGTCACTTCCAACCCTAGAATTCTATGATTCCATGTGCCTGGCTGGTGACTTAGATTCGCAGACCTTGCACTTTATAATGTGTCATGCATAGGCACCAACTCCTTAGGGCTGAGGTCTCTTCAACCCTCCTCACTATTGATTAGCATGGGACTCAACCCCACTACCCAATATTGAGCGGGCAGAGAAGGTCAAGCAGAGAGTAATGCTGGGCCGGGCCCAGTTTCTCCAGCTGTGCCTTCTTCTCTACAACACAAGCTGAGTCAGGGCTGTCGCCTTGCTCATTGCCTGCACGCTGCTGCTGCCTTCCCCTCCCCCTCCTCTCTCTGCTACAATGGGGCTCTTGACAGTAGTGCTTGTGGCAACCTTAGCTTGAGTGGGTCTGCAGGTGGCCAGGAAGCCCTGCTGCAGCACTCCCCAGCCATGCCAACCTCAGCCGTGATGCAGCCCACCCCAAAGTAGGCTTACCTGGTCTGCCACCAGGTTTGGTGTGCTGGGCTAGACACTCAGCCTCCTCCCAACATTGTGTGTATGCATGATGTCACAGGTGCGGTGCCGAGCACCCCCCTCCAATGTTGGGCCCAAGCTGCCACCTCTGGTGCCATGTAATGTTTTGCATTTGCAAGGTGTGCAAATTCTAGTGTGGTTGCACTTGTGCTGTGGAACTCCTTGCCTGTTGACATTAGACAGGCATTCTACAGGAATGACTCTCCCAGGATCAGCCATCTCGGGTTCATCTCGGGCGGGGTGGGGGGTTGCATGTTAGTGATGCCAGTGTTGACTTCTGCCTGGCTGGCTGGCTGGCATTGATGTGTACAGATAACCCTTGGTGGTGGTTTCCCATTTGTGGAATGCCCTCCTTGGGCTTATGGCCCACTGGCATGCCCTCTTTGCTCTCCCAGCAGTTGCTCCACAGCTTTGATGAACATTTGTGAAAGGTGGAATTAGTCCACAGAATGCAGGCTCCCCTGAGACCATTTGAGATGCCTTTGAGAACATGCTCAGGAAAACACCATGCCCCAATGCACCCCACCATACCCTCACATCAAACTTTCTTTTTCTTGCAATATTTAGAAACACATACATGCTTTAACAATCTGCTGCTGTGTGTGTGTGTTTTAGTGAACTGCTGCTGTTAAACCAGAGATACGTCTTACTGTTGCTATTTCAGCATTTGATGCTGTCATTTAAACAGAAAAGTACAGTGGTAATCATAGCAGTGTATGCATTGAAATGCAGGGAAAGGTGCAGGTGAACTCAACAAACTGAAACCTGTCATAAACTAAGCATGTTCCATGTCTCAAATTAATCTTAGAAGTTATCCCAGTTCAACCTGAATTCTGAAGGCTCAGAAATTGAGGCAGAAAAACCCACAAACTAATAAGGGGTTGGGAAACAGGAGGCATTTGCTCACTCCTATAGGGGAGCACATTTATACATGCACAGAAAAGATACACACAGTCCTACAACACCCCTTAAACACCTCCCTTAACAGACAAAGTATTATGAGGGGTTTTTTTGGGGGGGGAGGTCAGTCTGGATGGGACAGCAGGTCCTCTGCCAGCACCTGTGCTCCAGTACCTGTAGTCTTCTTTGTAGGTGTATGGCAAAGTTGCAAAGTGCTGGAGAAAAGTTTGATGGGAAGAGGGGGGGAACCCAGGCACAACCACTTGTCAGCAATGAGGACCCTCCTCTTTTGGAGGCAGAATGCCCTGAAAGCAAGTTGCTAGGATTCCCATTTGGGGATAGAGCAGCTGCTGCTGCTGCTGCTACTCTCAAGTCCTGCTGGTACGCTTCTCATGAGCATCTGGATGGCTACCAGGGGCATAGAGAGCTAGACTAGATGGGCCACCTCTTAGGCTCTTGGGTAAGAGAAACCCCATTTCTGAAGTGAAAAGTGGAAGCCTCTTCTGCAGGAGAAAGAAACTTTCAAGCAATTGGGAGAAGAGGTTTCAGAACAGCGCCCAACTCAGCATCTCCCTTACAAGACTAAACTGCGGATATTTTTTCTACCAGGGATAGGCATTGTGAAATAGTGATTGTCTTGGGTGAATACGCATGCAGGTGATAAGGTAGCTGAAGGTCTGCCCTTTATCATGTAGGGCAGGGGTCTGCAACCTTTAAGACAAAAAGAGCCACTTGGACCCGTTTCCGAAGGAAAAAAAAACTGGGAGCCGCAAAACCATTGCGACATTTAAAACAAATATAACACTGCATATATTGTTTCTTACCTTAATGCTATATATACATATTCTCTAATGAGGGGGGAGAGATGCACCCCATATGGTCCCAAATGCATGTATGCTTTGCTGCTTTTGATGCCCCACATACAAAACCCTCTCATATTCAGAGCAAGCTTGGGCTTGCTCTCCTGGGTGTTGAATCAAGTCAAGGTGTGCATGTGTGTGTTTGTAGGGGTGTGTGTGTGTTTGTTTTGAATCAAATAAAGGGGGTGTTGAATAAACTCAAGAGCTGTGCTGTGTGTGTATGTTCAATCAAGTCAAGGGCTGTGTGTGTGTGTGTTGAATCAAGCCAGAGGGTGTGGTTTTTGTGTGGGGGGGCCAGTAAAGGGGTGTTGAAGAGAAGCCTGTGTGTGTGTGTGTTGGGGTTGGGGCAGCCCTTTGCCCCTCGCCGATGCCGCGTTCTGCTCTTTGCTCTCTCCCCCCCCCCACGGAAAAGCGGAGCGCTCTGGCAGCAGCTTTGGAGGAGAAAGAGCAGCCCGGGCTGCTCTTTCCTCTCCCTCCCCCCCATGGAAAAGCGGAGCGCTCTGGCTGCAGCTTCGGAGGAGAAAGAGCAGCCCGGGCTGCTCTTTCCTCTCCCCCCCCCCCGGAAAAGCGGAGCGCTCTGGCGGCAGCTTCAGAGGAGGAAGAGCTGCTGTCTGCTGCTGCGCCTGCGCTGGCAGAAACGAGGCACGACGCATGAGCAGAGCAGCACAGCAGCAGCCCCATAGCCTCCGGAGGGCGGGCGCCGGCCAGCTGGAGAAGTGGATGGGTGCAGGCAGGCCACGGGCGCAGCGCCCCCCACCATTTCCCCGCCCTGGAGCCGCGGCAAATGTGTAAAGAGCCGCATGCAGCTCCGGAGTCGTGGGTTGCAGACCCCTGATGTAGGGAGAGCTCATCCTTTTAGGTACAGCATCCTTAAGCCCCAGATAATGCCTGTCTCCCCACATCTGTGATGCCAAGGGTGGAGAAACGTCTCTCCCAGGATCAGGCAAGCCCTCTGCAAGCTCAGTGCAACAGCTTCCGTCTTTTGCATTCTCCTTGGACTCTGCAAAACAGACTGACCTACTTTCTCTGGTGGTGGAGCCATTATCAGACACAGCAGTACAGGCAGCTGCCCGCATGGGGTTTCTTGTCTTCTCTAACACATACAAATGTCTTTATACTCAGGCTTCGTTTCTGGTGCACCATCTCTTACCCCCACCCTCCGACTCTGGATGGGAGATGGGGGGGGGGAGAGAGAGAGAAAGAGAGAAGAAACTGTCGACATACAGAGGGGAGAGGGACAAGAATGCATTATGGAACAGGGTCCAACATCAGGGGATGTACGGCAGATCTCAACGGCATATTAATGAAAAGCACAGCCCAAAGCCAGACTCTTTCCCCCCAGACACACAGACATCTCTTTTCCAGGAGGGGAGGGGGGGTGTACATCCCAGGGACCAGGATATATCAATCACCTTTATCTAACCACAGCTGGAGTCCTATAGTAAAAAAGATAGACAGCTAGAGGATAAATGTCTAGCTTTGAAGGTCTCTCCATTGTGGGAAGCAAACAGACTCTGCTCAGGAAGGGAACTGGGCATTTGGCACCAGTGGCACAGCATGGGTTGCTAGTGCTTGGGGAAAGCAAGTATTGCCCCCCCCCATGGTGAAAAAAACTCCAACACACAAACACATACCCCACACATCCTTCCATAAGGGGAGCAGGTTTATTAAGAGAGCCGGGCTCTCTTACAGGGGCACGCGAAGTTCCAAAGTATTTCCCCAGCAAAAGCCCTGAGTACCTTTTTCTAGTTGCGGTGGCAGTTTCAAGTGAGAGAAGCATCACCTCAACTCTCATCAGCCACTGACACCACGGCCAGCTATTATCTCCCCACTCTCCTCCCTGCTTTTATATAAGCGCAAGGCAAGGAGGACAGAACAAGAGAAAATGAAACAGCTGCGGCAGGCGAGGACACAGCTCCACCTCATGCTCCCCGGTTTTGTTCTGTCCCTGCCCTTTCTGAGCCTAACTGACAGCTGCTTCCATTATGGGAGAACCCACAGGCCCTTGGTTAGAAGCAGAAGCCCAGCTCCAGGCCCTGCCCCTTCTGCCAAGCCATTGGTTGGCGGATCTGGCACTCAGCAGTCCTGGCTGTGGGTGCTGCTGAGGCAATTTCTGAGGTGCAGCTGCGGTTCAGTTGCTCTGGGACTTGGATGAGTGGGGAGCAGAAAATTTATGCCCCTAAGAAATTAGCACAAGAGGCAACTGTCCCTGTGGATTGATGCCTCCATGCAACAGCTGTTGAGCAGAGGCACCAATCCTGCAGGATGCTCACCCAGGGTAGTGCTCTGAAGTAGATTATGCAATATGTCCCTGCTATTTCTCTGCAATATCTTGTAAGACTCTTCAGGAAGCCAATCAATCAAAGGTTAACTCAGGCCACATGCAACATTTCCACCATTCTGCACAAGTGCACGGAGGCATCATCTCTACTGTCATTGTTGTGTTTGAAATAAAACTATTTTAAGTGCTTAAAGTACTGCTTGATTGCTCACAGCCCAAAGCCCTGAAGGGTCCTCTTGCTGTGATTGGTTTAAGAGGAAGATTACCTCTAGGAATGCCTGCCTTTCAACCTGCAAATCGGTCTTAATTGCACTAGACTCATTTCTGAGATGCCACCACAGCTACATGGGAGTGCTCTCCCTGGCTGCTGCCTTGGGTCAAGGTTTGTTGAATATTCAATATTGGCATGTGAAGAGCTGTCCTGTTCCAGGAAGGTCCATAGTTCAGTGGTAGAGCATTGATTTTTCATGCAGAAGGCCCAACTTCAATCCCTGGCATCTCCAGGTAGGACATGAATGTCCTCTGTCTGTAATCCTGGAGAGCTTCTACCAGTCAGTATTGACAATTCTGAGCTACATGAATGAATGTACAGTGGACCCTCGGGTTATGTTACCTTCGGGTAATGTAATCCTCAGGTTGCGAGTGCGGCACCCCCGGAAGTGTATATTTCTGGGTTTCGCTGTGCGTGCATGCGCAGAAGCACTGTATCGCGCTGTTCGCGTGCACAGAAGGGCGCCTCTGGTTGTGAAGTTTTCGGGATATGGCCGGGCCTCTGGAATGGATCCTGTTCATAACTGGAGGTACCACTGTATAAGGAAGCTTCTTGTGGAGCCAACACAGATGTAAAGCATCCGGGGACAGGCTGCACATGGTCAGGACCTCCAGCCAGTCCACCTGGAGGAAAAGCAAACCCACATGCCAGGGTTGGGTGTGTTTCACCAGCCACAGTCTAGAGCAGGGGTCTGCAACCCGCGGCTCCGGAGCTGTATGTGGCTCTTTTACACCTTTGCCGCGGCTCCGGGGCGGATACTGCGGCAGGTTCTGTACTGGCTGTGACGGCCCTCCGGAGGGTGAGGGCGCTGTTGCTGTGCTGCTCTGCTCATGCGTTGTGCCTCGTTTCTGCCAGTGCAGGCGCAGCAGCAGACAGCAGCAGTTTCCCTCCTTGGCGCCTGTCCCGGAAGTGTGGCTGCTGCTGCTGGCGTGGAGCTGCTGCTGGCTGCTGCGTCGAGGCGACGACAAGGTAGGCAGCTGCGGGCTGGGCCAGGGGCGGCGGGTGGTGGGCGAGGGCGAGGGGGGAAGCCCTCTTTTTAAAAATGGTCGAGGAAGCGACGTCTGTTTCCCTGCCACTGCCTCCTTCGCTCCTGGTTCCGCTCGCAGCCTCAGACCGCGCTCTTGCACTGGCTTTGGCGGGCACACGTTTCTCTCCGCCCCGGAGCAAGGCCGGGACTCCCCCTTGCCCAGGACCCGCGTCCAGGCGCCACACTCCTCTCCGAGTGGGGAATCACATGGGGACCCTCGCGGCCGTCTGGCCCCTTCTCAGGAGCCAATGGGTGCACGTGCCGCAAGGGGGCTTGGAGGCGCCTAGGAGCCCGAGCACGCACAGCAGGGACGCGGCTGCTTAAAAGGGCTGCACGGAGAAAAAAGCAGTTGCACGTTCTTCCGTGGCAGCGCCAAGCGGAGCCGCCGCTGGACCTCACCAGGCAAGGTTAGTCGCGTCGCCCCCGCCTTCCAGGGCGCAAAGCCAGGCTGGCTGGGCATAAACCACCGTCGAGCTCTCTGCCTGCCGCGGGCGGGGGGCTTTGCAACCCCCCAAGAGTCCCTTGGGGTGGGGGACTGGGACTGGGGAGGGGGAGTCCTCTGCCGCTGCTTCCTCAGGTGTGTTGCTTAGGCTGCCGGGCGGAGCGCGGGAGCGCAAGTTGGCCACCTCCGCCGCGCCCTCCGGCTGTGGCCTCTCCAAAGTGGCCTCTCCAAATGCGTGGCGCAAAGAGTGGCGCCTTGGCTTTGCCCCAGTTTGGTTGGGCAGCCTGTGGCTGGAGGAGATCCGGGGGATTCCTCCTCAGCAGCTGAAAGAGGGGCTTGTTCTCCCGTGCTTTCTTTTCTCCCAGTTCTAGGTCACTCGACCCACAATAGCACTTCTTTAGTCTCCTTGCCGCACGCACTCTGGCAACTTTTCAGGCTCCGGCTTGTGTAAAAACTGGGAAAGCTTTCTCTCGCTTTTTTATTTAAATCAGATTTTTTTGATTTAAATCGGATTTTTTTTAAAAAAATTTAAATCGGATTTTTTAAAATAAAATGCTTTTTTGGCAAAATATATTACCATCAAAGGTTATTAAATCAAAGGTACACTGGTACTGTTTTGAAGGGGAGTGAAGAACACACACAAAGGGGCGTCAGGGGGGTGCGGTGGGGGCGGTACGCCCCCGGGCGACAGGGGCGAGAAGCGGCGGGTGGGGGCGGCAAGGGGCCCCTCCCACCATTCCCACGCGCTGCCGCTCCCTGTCACCCTGGGAGCGGCACACTTTGCCGCCTCCTTTTGAGCCGGAGACTAAAAGCGAGTTTAAAAGAAGGCTGCAGAAGCGGCGCCGGCACCCCCGGAGCCTTGGGGGCGGACTCCGACGTCACAATGTGACACACGCCCCGCCCCCGGGGCGTTTCCTTTGCCGCCCCACAGCCTTACTCCGCCACTGCACACACAAAAACCACAAAAAAATGGTTTTGCGGCTCGCAGTTTTTCCTTCTTCTTCGGAAACGGGTCCAAGTGGCTCTTTTTGTCTTAAAGGTTGCAGACCCCTGGTCTAGAGGCAGCCACAAGCCTATGTAGACCTATAACAAGATTGATACCTCAGGCTTCTTCTCAGAGTAGAACTGCTGGGTTTAAAGGGCTACGCCCAGGTCTGAATCTGTAAAGGTGGTGTTTCCCCTTTGCAGTAACACCCCAGCGCAGTCAGCTTGGTATTTACAGTCTTTATTCCATATATACAAGAAACAGCTACAGTTCAGAATTATGCATCCAAACCCATTGGGTTTTCGGGGAGTGGCTTCCTACAATTACCGCGCCGACAAAGTAGGCGTGGGAATCGTGCGAGACTCTTTGATCCTTACGCTTCATTTCCCTCCTTGTCTGTGCCGATTTGAAAGCCCCCTCCCTTCCTGAGTCTGAGCTTCCCTCTGGAGCCTCTGGTTGGTTGCAGGGCTCCCCAGCATGGCTACTCTCCGCCCCCTCTTCCACTTCCTCTGTCTCTGGGCAGTTGTGGGGCTCTTCAGCATCCCTGAGCCCCTGCTCCACCTCCTCTGTCTATTGCTCCTCCGAATCCTCCCTGACGGAATCTAAGTGTTATTTGAAGGACTGCCTACACCAAGAGGAGGTTCTGCGATCTTTCTGAGAGGCTCTGCTTCAGAAGGTTGGAACCATTTTTCAGCTAAGGGCAGCATTCTCTTGTGGTGACCTTTCCAGTGGTGGGTGGGGCCAGAGGCAAAAGTGGGTGGAGAAATGGATACAAGTCTAAGCTACATTCTGAGCACACAAATGCTTAGCTGACCCACACCCTGCTCTCCATCCAGGAAGCAAGAAACATGATCACAGTTCAAGTCTGCATTTTCAGCCTCTGGGCCTGAGCGTCCTCACCCCCTGGTGCTACTCATGTGTTTTTGGGTTGTTTAGGCAGAGGAGCATGGCAGACAGGGCCTTTTCTGTGGTGCTTCTCAGACAGCAGAACTCCCACAATGCTTAAGCAGGCCTTAAAAACCCATCTCTGCCAGTCCACCTCTCTCAGAATTGGCTCTTTCAGAATTGGCTATTTTTACTTTCTTGGGGTCAGCTATTCACTATTTGTAGTACAAATTCTGTTAGCTGGATGATCATTTATATTGCCATGGTAGATCATTTTACTGGCTTACATTTTCAGAGGATCTTCTTGTTGGGTTGTAGCCAATATGCCTTGATTGTGGTTCCAGGTTTTTTTTTGGGAGGAGGGGCAGGAGCTTCAGGTAAGTGGTTTCACCATGAGGACCTAGGTCAGGCTACAGCAACTTAAAAATACTTAACATCAGTTAAGACAAATTGTTAACACTGTTGCCTTTGTTATAAGGTGATATGCAACAAATGTTGTGAGCATGGGTAAGAAGAGCCTGCTCCATCAGGCCAATGGTCCATCTAGTTCAGCATCTTGTTCTCACAGTGGCTAACCAAATACCCCAATGGCAGACCTGCAAGCAGGATTCGGGAAATAATAATAATAATAATAATAATAATAATAATAATTATTATTATTTATTATTATTTGTACCCCACCCATCTGACCACTGACAGCCCTCTTTGAAAGCCACTGAAGATGGGGGCCACCATTGTCCCCTGTGCAAGTGAGCAACACAGTGTTACACAAAGAAATATTTTATTTTATCTATCCTGAATCTCCAGCTGCTCAGTGAATAATCCACTGCAAAATAAATATACAAAAATTACTGCATGTAAAACCACCAGCCATCAGAGGCCCTTCTTAGACAAATCAATAGGCATGATTTTCTTCGGAACAGATACTCGTGTATAACAGACAACCACACAAGTTTCAACAGTTACGGTCGTCCTCCATGGTCAATTGTCATTTTATTAGTCTCAGTTTACATATTACACATGTCTACTTTAATATCAATATGTCAAATGTTTCCTTGTCACCATGATTCATTATTCCAACTGCTACAGTCCTCAGACAAATCATAATCCATTTGCCCAAAAATGGAAAGAAGAAGTCCTGACGAAAGAAGAATGGATACAAAAACTTATGGAATATGCTGAAATGGCAAAAATTACCGGAAAAATAAGAAATCAAGATAACAAACTTTTTATAAAAGAATGGAAATGTTTATTGAATATTTTAAATAAATTGTAAACAGATATAAGAACATTAGTATAAGTTACCCCTTCATGGATCACTGCCTTGTCGTGGCGAAGGGGCTTGAATTACTCAGGGAAGCTATGGACAGGTCAAGATGGACAGGTCATAGTGGAGAGTTTGGACCAAACGTGATCCACCTGGAGAAGGAACTGGCAAGCCGCTCCAGTATCCCTGCCAAGAAAACTCCATGGACAAAGACAACAGGCATATAAAAGATATGACGCTGGAAGATGAGCCCCTCAGGTCGGAAGGCGTCCAACATGCTACTGGGGAAGAGCGGAGGACAAGTACAAGTAGATCCAGAGCTGATGAAGCGGCTGGGCCAAAGCCGAAAGGACGCTCAGTTGCGGATATGCCTGGAAGCGAAAGGAAAGTCCAATGCTGTAAAGAAAAGTATTGCATAGGAACCTGGAATGTAAGAACCATGAACCTTGGTAAGCTGGATGTGGTAAAAAATGAGATGGCAAGAATAAACATTGACATCCTAGGCATCAGTGAACTAAAATGGACAGGAATGGGCGAATTCAGTTCGGATGACTATCATATCTACTACTGTGGGCAGGAATCCCGTAAAAGAAATGGAGTGGCCCTCATAGTCAACAAAAGAGTGGCGAAAGCTGTACTGGGATGCAATTTCAAAAATGATAGAATGATCTCGATACGAATCCAAGGCAGTCCTTTTAACATCACAGTAATCCAAGTTTATGCACCAACTACCACTGCTGAAGAAACTGAAATTGACCAATTCTATGAAGACTTACAACACCTTATAGAAATGACACCAAAGAAGGATGTTCTTCTCATTATAGGGGATTGGAATGCTAAAGTAGGGAGTCAAGAGATAAAAGGAACAACTGGCAAGTTTGGCCTTGGAGATCAAAATGAAGCAGGGCAAAGGCTAATAGAGTTCTGTCAAGAGAACAAGCTGGTCATCACAAACACTCTTTTCCAACAACACAAGAGACGACTCTACACATGGACATCACCAGATGGGCAACATCGAAATCAGATTGATTATATTCTCTGCAGCCAAAGATGGAGAAGCTCTATACACTCAGCAAAAACAAGACCTGGAGCTGACTGTGGCTCAGATCATCAGCTTCTTATAGCAAAATTCCAGCTTAAACTGAAGAAAGTAGGAAAAACCACTGGGCCAGTAAGATTCAATCTAAATCAAATTCCTTATGAATACACAGTTGAAGTGAAGAACAGGTTCAAGGATTTAGATTTGGTGGATAGAGTACCTGAAGAACTGTGGATGGAGGCTCGTAACATTATACAGGAGACAGCAACGAAAACCATCCCAATGAAAAAGAAATGCAAGAAAGCAAAGTGGCTGTCCAATGAGGCCTTACAAATAGCGGGGGAGAGAAGACAAGCAAAATGCGAAGGAGATCGTGAAAGATACAGGAAATTGAATGCAGATTTCCAAAGAATAGCAAGGAGAGACAAGAGGGCCTTTCTAAACGAGCAATGCAAAGAAATAGAGGAAAATAACAGAATGGGAAAAACCAGAGATCTGTTCAAGAAAATTGGAGATATGAAAGGAACATTTCGTACAAAGATTACCACAATAAAGGACAAAAGTGGAAAGGACCTAACAGAAGCAGAAGACATCAAGAAGAGGTGGCAAGAATACACAGAGGAATTATACCAGAAAGATATGGAGGTCTCATACACCCCAGGTAATGTGGTTGCTGACCTTGAGCCAGACATCCTGGAGAGTGAAGTCAAATGGGCCTTAGAAAGCCTTGCTAACAACAAGGCCAGTGGAAGTGATGATATTCCAGCTGAACTATTTAAAATTTTAAAAGAGGATGCTGTTAAGGTGCTACACTCAATATGCCAGCAAGTTTGGAAAACTCAGCAGTGGCCAGAGGATTGGAGAAGATCAGTCTACATCCCAATCCCAAAGAAGGGCAGTGCCAAAGAATGCTCCAACTACCGCACAATTGCACTCATCTCACACGCTAGCAAGGTTATGCTTAAAATTCTACAAGGCAGGCTTAAGCAGTATGTGGACCGAGAACTCCCAGAAGTGCAAGCTGGATTTCGAAGGGGCAGAGGAACCAGAGACCAAATTGCAAACATGCGCTGGATTATGGAGAAAGCTAGAGAGTTCCAGAAAAACATCTACTTCTGCTTCATTGACTATGCAAAAGCATTTGACTGTGTCGACCACAGCAAACTATGGCAAGTTCTTAAAGAAATGGGAGTGCCGGATCACCTCATTTGCCTCCTGAGAAATCTCTATGTGGGACAAGAAGCTACAGTTAGAACTGGATATGGAACAACTGATTGGTTCAAAATTGGGAAAGGAGTACGACAAGGCTGTATATTGTCTCCCTGCTTATTTAACTTATATGCAGAATTCATCATGCGAAAGGCTGGACTGGATGAATCCCAACCGGAATTAAGATTGCCGGAAAAAATATCAACAACCTCAGATATGCTGATGATACTACCTTGATGGCAGAAAGTGAGGAAGAATTAAAGAACCTTTTAATGAGGGTGAAAGAAGAGAGCGCAAAATATGGTCTGAAGCTCAACATCAAAAAAACTAAGATCATGGCCACTGGTCCCATCACCTCCTGGCAAATAGAAGGGGAAGAAATGGAGGCAGTGAGAGATTTCACTTTCTTGGGTTCCATGATCACTGCAGATGGTGACAGCAGTCACGAAATTAGAAGACGCCTGCTTCTTGGGAGAAAAGCAATGACAAACCTAGACAGCATCTTAAAAAGCAAAGACATCACCTTGCCGACAAAGGTCCGTATAGTTAAAGCTATGGTTTTCCCAGTAGTAATGTACGGAAGTGAGAGCTGGACCATAAAGAAGGCTGATCGCCGAAGAATTGATGCTTTTGAATTATGGTGCTGGAGGAGACTCTTGAGAGTCCCATGGACTGCAAGAAGATCAAACCTATCCATTCTCAAAGAAATCAGCCCTGAGTGCTCACTAGAAGGACAGATCCTGAAGTTGAGGCTCCAGTACTTTGGCCACCTCATGAGAAGAGAAGACTCCCTAGAAAAGACCCTGATGTTGGGAAAGATGGAGGGCACAAGGAGAAGGGGACGACAGAGGATGAGATGGTTGGACAGTGTTCTTGAAGCTACTAACATGAGTTTGGCCAAACTGCGAGAGGCAGTGAAGGATAGGCGTGCCTGGCGTGCTCTGGTCCATGGGGTCACGAAGAGTCGGACACGACTGAACGACTGAACAACAACAACAACAATAAGCTACAGTTTTGTAAGAGTATACATTTAAAGCAGATGAATAAATAAAATTAAGTTAATTTGGAATATGCATAATATATATAAAAATAAATTTAAGGAACCACAGAAAGAGGGGGGAAGGACCTCAAGTTTTGAAATGTTAAAATGATTGTAAAATTATTGAAATGTATAAAATTGAAAATCATAAATAAAAATTAGAAAAAGAAGAAGAAAAACCATAATCCAAATATAAAACTTACACACATTATCAGCCCTTGTGAAGAGCCTTTATGGAATTCTAGGAATTCTAATTGACAGGGGCCTTTCCCCATTCAGTGCCCAAGAGTAAGCTATAAAAAGAGTGAAT
The DNA here is from genome assembly GCA_900245905.1 of Lacerta viridis. NCBI lineage: Eukaryota > Metazoa > Chordata > Lepidosauria > Squamata > Lacertidae > Lacerta > Lacerta viridis. The sequence goes on from OFHU01003083.1 coordinate 107,608, forward strand.
TGTGCATCAAACCACATATTCCCAAGTGCTCAAATGAACTTCAGCAAACATTTTTCCTGAATTTCTGAGAAGCTATGGCAAATCCACCCACCCACCCACCCACCCACACACACACACAGAGTATGCCATATATATCCCACCTTTCTGTGAAAAAGAAGACTCAAGAGAATTTACAATAAAACTATAAATCACAGTTTTATTTTTGGTTGTTTGTTTTTTCCTTAAGCCAAGCAGAATTTTTTTTTTTTTTAAAAAAAATAGAGGTAAAACAATTCATAAGACATTTTCATTAAAAGAAAACTGTACTGCAGTGCAATTTGATAGATATCTACTCTGAAGTTAATCTGACTGACTGGAATAGAACTTAACTCCCAGGGGGGAAGAACAGATCTTAGCTTGAGGGTCTCATTTCTTTCTTGGCAATGGGGGGGCGGGGGCATAGGGCAGAGCAATGGATGTAGATGTTAGCCTGGCTTCTACAAATTCTCATGTACTGTACCCCTTTCTATCCTCCACCACAGCAAAGACTAAGATTGGGTACAACCCACTATGTTTAACACAGATGCATTGGAAAGACCATTTAAGAGAATTTCCTTGAGAACAACAGCCCCCCCCCCCCGCTGCCAATTCAGTCGTAGCAGGGAGCCCAAAAGGCAACTTTTCAAGCTGAACAAGTAGCCAAACAGAAGGGAAATAATTGCATGCACTAATTGTTTTAAGAAAAGCAGTGGCGAGAGTTATCAATTTGTGCAATGTAACCCTGGGACTTGCAGGGAGATAATTGCTGTAAAGTCAGTGAAGCAAAAAAAAGGCAAAGCCCCCCGCCTTGCTAGAGGTTGTGCAGAGGGGGTGGTTTGGGGGATGAAGAAGGGAAAGGAAGGTGGAAAGCAAGGAAAACCCAGCTTCTGCTACAAAAGCAGCTGCAGATCAAATATCTTGAGGTGCTCCATAACCCATAGACCATGTCTTACTCTCGAGCCACCACATCACTGGAAACGGTGGGGGAAAGAAGTATCTCAGACAAATCCAGGGGTTTTAGGCTTGAGGGATGGAAGTGGCCCTCTTTGTCTCCTTACCTGGCCCTTGGGACTATCCCCCATGCCACAGCCTTCCTTGGTCCGGCTCCTTGCCCTCCTCACACGCCTTGAGCTATGACAATATTGGAATATTGGCAACTGTAAAAGAAAAGGGTCACATTCCCTGACCCAGCCCGTTTTCACCTCCAGCACTACCTGGCACTGGTATGTGGCCCCCCAGAAGGCTTTCTATGAGGGAATGTGGCCCTCCAGCTGAAAAAGGTTCTGATGAAAGCTCCTAAAAGGGATGGCTCTGAGGAAGAGGGGTGGGGAGCCTCAGCAATTGGGTCCAGGCTTTGTGTATAGAGCAGGGGTCAGCAAACATTTTCAGCAGGGGGCTGGTCCACTGTCCCTCAGACCTTGGGGGGGGCGGACTATATTTTGAAGGAAAAAAAGAACAAATTCCTATGCCCCACAAATAACTCAGAGATCCATTTTAAATAAAAGCACACATTCTTCTCATGTAAATACACGCTGATTCCCAGACTGTCTGCAGGCCGGATTTAGAAGGTGATTGGGCCGGATCTAGCCCCCGGGCCTTAGTCAGCGGTGAAGGAAGCCGCTTGGCCACCCGGAGCGGCAAACCTGGGGGCTACATAGTGATGCTGCACATGCTCGCTATGGAGCAGTGGCGCCAGCAAGCCGCGGAGCGAGGCAGCCTCACTCCACGGTTTGCTCAGCACACACTTTGCTACTTCCTCGCCTCCACCCCAGCCAGAAAAAGGAAAGCACGCACCAAGCAGTTTTGCGAGCAAGCCGTCGGCACACGCTTTTTACCAGGTGGCGGGGCTCAGCTTTGGCATCGCGGGGGGGGGGGACACCGAGTGTCACCCCCTCCAGGGTGGCACGTGGGGCGGGGTGCCCCAACACACCCCCTTGCTCCTCCCCTGGCCTTAGTTTGCCTACCCATGGAACCCAGTTTTGATTCCTGGCATCTCCAGTTAAGATGAAACTGAGCCAGGAGGGCTGGGAAATATCTCTGCTTGAGAGCTTGAAGAACATCCATCAGATGAAGCACTGGCCTCACTTGCAAAAAGGCGGCTACACACGTAGATATAATAGAAGTTGATAAAATTACTCATGGCATTCAGAAGGTGGACAGAGAGGCTTTTCTCCCTCTCTCGTAATGCTAGAATTCATGGGTATCCAATGAATTAGTTTTCTGTAATACAGTTCACTTCTGCATTTTTTGTATTTAATAAAATGCATATCACGCCCTTCCTCCCAAAGGAGCCCTGGGCAGCGATATATTTCCACTGATATGTGCATTTTAAAGGACATTTTACACCAGTGTGTCCATTTTTCTACACATTACTTGGCTGAAAAATGAAGAAGAACAGGGTGGTTGTGCTTGGCTTGGTGTCTTGTTTTGGATACCGGTAGTGCAAATGAGGCAGGTTCACCTTCAAATGTGAACTGTATCTCATTTCCATCCTCCTCCAACTTTTCCAGGCAAACTTCCCTTTGTGAAAAGGTGAGAGAATCACCAGTGCTTATTGTGGAACTGAAGGTGGGGCATCACACAGCAGGATGGTATTCCAAGCAAAGATGTGCTCTCCCAAGCCCACATCACCAGCATGTTCACCCTTCAGCCTCTGTGGCATCTGCACTGGCTTGGTCATCTACACAGAATGGGAAATGGCAAGATGCCCATGGGTGTGCTCTCCGGGGAGCTGGCTTCCAGCATGAGGCCCATTGGCAGACCAATTATGTGTCACAAAGATATCTGCAAATGTGACATGAAGGCTGGCAACATGGACCCCACAGCATGACAATCCTTTGCAGAAGGTGGCATACCTGTGGCAGCAAAACTGGATGCCTTCATTTGTCCCACATGCAATAAAACATGTTTCTCCTGCCACACCAGGCACACCAGGCACTGTAACTCTCCAATGGCTTGCCTTTGCCCCTAAAGACGCCCTCTTCCATGGTCTGCCAAGAAGACAGATGCCATTGGCTACAACTAGGGATGGGTGGATCAGACTATATGTGATCAATTTCACATTTGTTCATTCATATGTCTGTTCTGTCCCGTTTCCATGTTAATCTGTCATTAGGATTTTAAAAAAATGAAAACTTGTCTAAGCAGGTTTTATCCTAAAATGCAAATTTGCTATGTATTTTTGTACTGTTTTAAAGCTGAGACGTGTATCACAAAATTTGAGAAAGTGCAAAATCTGAAGGATAATTACCGGTATGTTTCAGTTGGCATATTAGTCTGAAAGGTGCAAATCAGATCAGCACACATCAAAATTCACCAAAATTCAACTTATCAAGCAATTCTAATCTCAACCAGAGCTTATGCAGATTCCACTTCTGAATCTGTCACCCCCACCCCCTCTCTGAGATCTGTTGGAAATTCAACCTAAAGGACCCGGTATGATTTTTTCTGTCACTGCTGAAGTGTTCATTTATTTTACCAAATAAATAAGTTACATTCACACCCCGCTCATTGAGTTCTTAATTTACCACTTCTAATTAAATTAAAGTAGCCACACTGGGAGAGGAACTCAATTACTGGAAAGAACAATGTAAACTCACTAGAGTTGCTTCAAACTCATGTGGAATTCAATTATTGATTTAGCACCAAAGGTGCGGGGGGGGGGGCAGAAGTGGATAGGCTGCAATCTTACCTACTTTTACTTGGAGGTAAGGGGCACTGACCACAGCAGGACTTATGTCTAAATCATAGCGTCAGGATCCATGTATGCTTAAACCCAACCACTCACTCATGCTGAGCAAACACCTGGAGCCTATGCATGCTTACTCAAAAGCAAGTCTCACTACATTCCAGGTAGCTTATTCTCATGAAAACATGCAGAGGGTGGCAGCCTTAAGTATATGGAAATATCCACATGCATGTGTAAGCAAGTTTAACTTCTGAACTCGAGTGAAAAGTAATATTTAGTCAGTCAATCCAAATGGAGCAAGTAACTAATTATTTCTCTTTGCCTGTGCAGACTCATTCTTTGGTATTTAGGACATTGATCATGGGAGATATGAGAAACTGCTGGGAATCCAGAAAGCCTCTAATTTGGGGTCTGGCTTTATGAGCACCCAAATATATTATCTGAGCCTGAGTCAGGAGTTCACTGGCACCCCTAGTTTGAAAGCAAAACCCCCCCACATGACAACCTTGGTCCACTATTGACCACCCTGGGTTGAACTAGATGACCCTTGGGGTCCCTTCCAATCTACAATTCTATGTTTTTATGTGTCAGACCACTGGCCCTTCTAGCTCAGTACATGTGTAGTCGGGCAACAGCTCTCTAGGACATATTTGCCCATCCCTAACAACAACAGACTCTCAGGTTGGTGTTAATTCTCAGAGGCATGTGTACATGCACACAGGGTGGTGGTTTTTTTGTTTGCATCAATTCATGTTCAAAGGTGCTAACAAGAAGAGTCCTGCTGGATAGGGTGAAGACCTGAAGAGTCCAGCATCATGTTTCCCAAACATGAGAAAACTCCTGGTTCAGGTCTGATTGGAAGAGTGCAGGCCTGTTGCATCCTCCTGATGCCCCACTGCTTTGTGAGGCTGGGATGTGGGATTGGACTCACAAAGCAGTGTGGGGCTGGCAGGGGCAGCGTGAGCAGCAAAAGGTGCCCTGGAAAAAACTGGGCCGGGGGCAACAGCCCCCTCACCCCACCCATGCTATGCCTCTGCTTGGTGTAACAGCGCTCTCCTCATTTGCAATTGCCAGCAAGCATTCAGAGCCACTTCCTCTGGCCATGGAGGTAGAACATCGTCATCAAGGCCAATGCAGACCTAGCCAACTGCAGCAGCATATCCAGACAATCACAGATTCTCAAGGTGGCTTGCGAATCATAGAATCACAGAGTTGGAAGGGGCCAAGAGGGTCATGGTGTCAGGAACGTGGTCCCCCAGAGTGCAGTGGAAGAGTTGGCCTCAGAAACTGAGCTAAGCAAGCAAGGAGCCGACTGCAGCTGAGACCTGTTTGTCAGAGTTTAGAGAGGACAGCCTGGCCCCCCTCCTTCCCAGGGAAAAAGCTGTTAGATCCTAAGGAGAGGAAGAGTTGGAAGTTGGTCCGAGCGTTGCCAGGCAACCATCAGATAAGCCAGAGTCTGAGGCTGTGTCTTTGGGGAGTGGGGAGGAGACAGGCCAGCTGTTTAGTCCCCGTATGAGGAGACTGGAGAAGCATAGTCCCCGTATGAGGAGACTGGAGGATGTGTTTCTTCTTGTAATTAAACTTATTTAAAACTGACAGAGAGCCGTTGCTGCTTATCAGGCTGCTTGCCTGCCAGCGATCGTTATAATCTAGTTCAACCCTCTGCACAACCCTGAGATTAAGAGTCTCCTTTTCTAATGACTGAACTATCCCGACACATGCCTCCCTTGCTCTTTACTAGACACTCTCTTGAGATTCAAGAAAACTGACACCTTGCACTCCACAGAGATGCTGCAGCATTGAATCTGAGGGCTGTGGTAACATGGGCCAGAAGAAACACATACTTTGTGGAGTTGTTGAGCAAAGAATGGCTTGTCCTTGACTCACCTCTCTTTTTATTGCTGGCATTTATACATGGTTACATTATGTTTCCTCCAAAGCAAGCCGGGGAAATCCAATAAACAATAAACTCCTCAGATTATCCCAGTGATAGAAATGCTTCTCATCTAAACTTCTGAAACACAAAAGAACCAGAAATTTATAGGTCCTGGGTCCATCTAGACCAGTGACTCCCAATTAGCTAAGTACTGCATTCCCCCAATCACCCCCGTTTTTTCAAAATCCAAGCCATGGACTTCCTGCTCTTGAAATTTTTGATGTATATCTATGCTCATTTTTGTTATGTGAATGAACTCCCTGAGTGGGGTCCGTGGACTACCAGTTGGGAACCACTGAGCTATACCTCCTTGGCTGTTGCTCAGCAGGCCTTTTTCCAACTGGCCTGGGAGGGCAGGGCCAGGACTGACTCCAACTACAAAAGCTGAGGGTGCTGAAGAGAACCTTGGATTGGGGTGTTGTTCAGAGGCGTTTGTTGCAGGAAGGGGCTTGTTGCTGTTATTGATATTAATCTTTATTTTAGATCTTACTGTGATTTATGTAGAAATTGTTCAATTTGGTTGAGTATTTTTGATGTTTTATTTATTGCTTATAACTATTTTTGTAATTCTGTATTTTTTCATGTTGTAAGCTGCCTTGGGCTTGAACTATGGAAAGGCAGCCTACAAAAAAAGAGTGTATGATATATGCATGTAGATCAACCTGCTACACTGAAGCATTATTGGGTATCCAAAAAACACTGGATTTGGTCTGTTTGTATTTTGAGAGAGAAATTATAGTCTTGGGGGGGGGGTTGGTGAAAATATTAGGATGGGGAAAGAATGACTTGGGAGGGGAGGCAGCAGGAAATGAGACTGTAGAGTCTGATTCCATTCTGGTGCTAGAAGATATACAGTGGTGCCCCGCTAGACAAAAATAATTCGTTCTGCGAGTATTTTCGTCTAGCGGTTTTTTCGTCTAGTGAAGCACCAATGCAAACTGCGGTTTTCGCTAGACGAAATTCCCCCCCCCGTCTTGCGAGGCAGCCTCATAGACAAATTCGTCTTGCGGGGCAGCCTTCCGCTAGACGAATGCCTTCGTCTAGCGAGTTTATCGTCTAGCAAGGCATTCGTCTAGCGGGGCACCACTGTACTGGAGCTCAGTGGAAGAGCATCTTGCTTTTTATGCAGAAGATCCCAGGTTCTATCCTTGGCATGTCCAGGTCGGGCTGGAAGAGAATCCTGACTGGAAACCTGCCAGCAGTGTAGACAATACTGAGTAGATGGCCCAATGATACCTCACCTCTCCCACAGTTTGCATCTTTCTTTGCCCACACACAGGGCCATCTTTAGCATATGCGCCGCCAAGGTGCAAAGATCCACCCAGTGCCCCCATAGTGCACCCCTGGGTAAAGACAGCCCTGTCACTATCCAATACAGAACTTTGCTTCAGGATAAGAACAGAAATCATGCTCTGGTGGCACAGCAGCAGCGGGAGGTCCCATTAGCTAAAGTGGTGCTTCAGGTTAAGAAGAGTGTCTCACCAACACTGACTTATAAAAATGTTATATGGAAAAACTTGAGAGAGACATTGTACTACTACCTTTGAAAATCTTTAATAAAAAAGAAAAAAAGAAAAAAAAAGAACGGACCTCTGGAACGAATTAGGAACGTAACCAGAGATACCACTGTATAAGTATGTGATTAGGATCGGGCTCTATTGCTGCAGTCCTAAAACCCCTGTGGCTCAACCAAGCCCAGTGTGATTACTCGAGAGTAAACAGTGGATGAGCCCCGGGGTCTGGTCGGACCTATCCATGCTGCAGCCCCGGCTCCAAAACAGGTGAAGACAAAACAGCAGAGATAAAACCTTGGTTGCGTTTGTGCACAAATTCTCCACTCACGATCAGAGGAGGACCTCTGTATAAACGCCAAGGAAAGTCCTGTGTTATCTTAAGCATTTCATGAGCCCTTCTTGTTCCTCCTTCCAGCTCCTTGAATAAGACTTTTGTGTAGATCCCTATGCACGGAACAAATATTTTCCTGAAATGGCACCGTCCCCTCCCTGCCACCCTCCATAGCAGCTAGCTTGCAAGAGCTGACCCCACTTGCTGTTAAGGAAGGGGAATTGCCCCCTTCCCCTCTCCTTCCTTCTCCTCCTCGCATACCCCACCGCTCCGCACATTCCAGTAAGGGCTAGGGTGAAATATCACCCTATCATTCAAAAGGAGTTGTTCCAGGGGAAAGACGAGCTTTGCTGAGCAGATTTAGTGTTTTCCAGATACACGGCTCGTAATGTTTTCAAATGGAGCAGCCGCAGCCTGGAGAGTGATTGAGAGTTTTACATATGGTTAGTAGCCACCCAGAGCACTGCCTCATCTGTAAGGAATGGAGGGGACACAGTCCAAAGAGATAGGGCTGTCTGCACGGAAGGAGGGGACGCCGCTCCCTCTCCCCTTTCCCCCACCCCTTTTCTGTAAAGCAGGAGATACTTGGGGCGCTGTGCGGGGAGGGGGAGCCCTTGGTTTCCAAAGGCAGATACGCAAGCGAAGCTGCACCCTGAATACAAAAGTTTCCTAAGCTGGGAAGAGGGGAAGGTCAAAGGCAAATTGCCAAGTAATTGGCCCAGATATGATAGCTTCCAAAGCGCTACAGTGCATATTTAAAAACAAAACCAACAAAACAAGGAGAAAAAGAAAACCATGTTGCCTTCTGCTGCAAGACAACCATTTCTCTTTGCTAGTCCACACCGTGAAACTTGCCCTGGGCAAAGGTGTTTGCAAAGGGGCCCAGAGCAACACTGGGATTGCTTAAGGTCTACCGCAGAACTTTTGCAACAGAAGTTCCCAAACTACCTTGAAGCGTTGCCGCTGCATCCCAGTGGCACGAGGTGAAAGGGAGGCGGGATCCACAGGCTGGGAGAGAAAAGCCTTTTTGGAGGCCCATAACATAATCTTATGTGGCTTCAGCGGCAGCCACCTGGCGCCCCCCAGAATTTGGCGCCTGGGTGCCCCGCACCCCTTGCACCCCGGGTAAAGATGGCCCTGCCCACACAGAAATAGAAGCAGTTCACAAAAAGGATAAAGAAAAGTGGGGCTTGCAACAGAGTGTTGCAATGCAGACTTGTTCATTATTCCAACCAGCCAGCCATACCTCTTTCCCCCCAGGATGCTACATTTTCATTTCCTGCAACAGGTATTCAGCAATCTGTGATTCCTGAGCATGCTCAGCGGTCTTGTGGCTTGTTTGGCTTTTGCTCCCTTAGCTGTCCCTTCTCTCTATATAGACTCGTTTTGCAACCTCTGAGGCCTCTTCCTGTTTCTCATGCACCATTTTTACTTCACTCCTGTTTGCACTTACTAGCTCATCTTAGCACTATTCTGGTGTAATAGGAACTAGTACGGCATAGAGGTTAGAGCGTTGGATTAGGATCTGAGGGACCAGGGTTCAAATCCCCACTTGGTCATGAAGCCCAGTCACTGCCTCTCAGCCTAACCCACCTCACAGGGCTATGTGGACAGGAAGAACAATGTATGGCTCCTTGGAGGAAAGGTGGGATAGAAATGAGACAAATAAACTGTGGCATTTGCCCTCTTATGCTAGTGGTGTCATACTTGGATGACAGTGAAAGAAAGAGTGGTGGGGAAATCCAGCCAATGGGCGGGGAATTAAATAACTGCCCAATGACTGTCCAATGAAAACCCAGGGAGCGGAGTCAACTGTAGCATAAGATTGAAGCACAGGGGTTTTGAGAGTTCAGTTCAGTTCAGTTTAGTCAGAGAGTCAGAGTCTGAGTCAGTGAGAGAGTTTTAGTCAGTCAGACAGTGTGTGAGAGTCTGAGTTGAGAACCTAGACAGTTCAGTTGGGAACTGGGAGGTGGTTGGTTCGATTGGGATCTTGTGGGTGGAAGGTAAAGGAAAGTATAGGAAGGTATAAACGGTATAGGAAGGTATAGGCCAGTATAGGAACTAGCGAATAGATATTGACAGGATATTATCTGAGAACTTAAGCGAAGCACTGTATTCGAAACCATAAGCTTGTTACTGTGTGAGACATAAACTTGTTCTCCTTGGTTCATTTATAAAAACCTGACTGGACTCAGTGATTACCAGGGAGGACTTGGTTGGTGGCAGCGGGACAGCGGGACTGTGGCGGCACAGGGATCAATAGTCCGTTAAATGACCGGGGACCCTGTGTGAACGCCACATAAACAAACAAAGGAGTGATATAAACTGAAGGCTAAAATGGGACTTTGCATTTTTCGCAATTAATTCAAGGTTTCATAGGGGAGCTGTTCTCCTACAGGGGCCCTTAAATGCTTTTCACATAACCCTGTTTAGTCTGCCCATACATTCACAGAGTGATGGTGTCTTGCTATCAAGTAGGCTAAACTAAGAGAACAAACACATTTAGGAAGAACCATCTCAGAATTAATTGTTGAAAGTTTATGTCATCTCACGGTGAACAAAGAAAGAAAGATAATGAAAGGAATTAAGTTTGAAAGCAATAGAGAATGATTTGGGGGTGTGATGAGTCATATGACATGCTTTTACAAAACCAATGGTCTGAAATGCTTTAGTTCAATACTCTGTGAAGTTCTGATCTCTCAATGAGTGTGTGTGTGTGTGTGTATATATGTGTGTGCATGCTGGGGCATGCAATAAGATCCCATTCCTACCTACCACAACAAGCCTCTAAGGGGGAGAAAACAGATAGGGGCTATGATGCTTGGGCCTTGTGTTTGAGCCCCTTAGGCTCTTTACAACATCTCTGCTTTCGATCGCATCCAGCCAATTCTGAAGGCCCAGTAGCCCGATGTCAAATATCTCACCACTCTTTTGGAACAGCAAAGCAGAGAAATATCAAGGGTATTTAGGATAATAGCAGCCCCACCCTTTCCCCCAGTGCAGCTTCTTAATCAGTAAGAAACCAATAACCCAAAGATGGAAATGTGTGGTTTTCTTCTGCTGTCCCCTTCCCTCCTACAAAATCCTAGACATTTCGCCCCTCTGAGAGTTATCTATTTTTCAAATGCTGATCAATGCCTCTGAGTGCTGAAAAACTTGGCAGAACAATTTGGCACTCCCCCCCCTTTTTTTTAACATTGCTGATGTGCAAAATGCCCCAGATTTGCTTTGTTTTCAGACTGAGGCTCCAGGCATGGAGAGCCTACTGGAACACGCTCCTCTGCAATGTGCTTGTGCACCACAAGCAACAGTCTGCCTTTAAGTGCCATCTCCTGCCTGCATGGCTTGTCAAAACTCTAATGCTTCTAGAGATAAGTAAACATTCACCTGGAAGCAAAGAGACTAACAATCTGCAGCTCCTTTTCATCTTACTTTGGTTGGAAGCAGCTTTGAATGACGGGAAAACCTTCCTCATTCCAGATAAACCGAACTGGCCAATGTTCCATCATTTATTGTGCTGGATGCAAGGCATGCAGCTGAGAGAGGGAAAATGTAGGCACACTCTTAGGAAGTCAAAGCAAACAGCCATCCAAGATTTACTGAAAGCAGCCCTGTTTAGGGGAGCTTTTAATGTTTAATAGATTATTGTACAGTATTTTAACATTCTGTTGGAAGCCGCCCAGAGTGGCTGGCCAGATGGGTGGGGTATAAATATATTATTATTATTATTATTATTATTATTATTATTATTATTATTACTGATTTTGTTTATAGTGCCTCTTTCAGATTCAAAGACAGGGTTTAGGGCAAAGGAATAACCCAGCACTACATTTCTATGATCCAATGATTCTATGATCTCAGACTATTTGCCCATTGAGGCTGTTAGAGGCCTAGGGATGGACAACTGTGTCACTCTGGCTTTCTTGCAGTTCCTCGGTTTTCCAAACTTAATTTCCATTTCCACATCAGTTTGCTTAAGACCTCATGAAAATTCTTCAGCATTTTAGTGCAAATTTTTTCCAATATACACATATTTGTATGCAATTTTGTCAAACGTGCAGATTGCTGAAAAGCAATTCCTCCTCCCTATATAATACATTTTTGTATGATATTTTTCACCAACATCTGCATTTTTAGGCACACTTTGCCCTAGTATATGCATTTTGTGTGTGTTACTTGTCTAGAGTTCTGCATTGCAAGGTTCAGAAAAGTGGACCTTTCCAAAGATGGCTGCATTTCAGGTTACAGATTGTTTTGGAAAGTGTGAATTTGGTAGGTGCATCTTTAAATGATAAATGAATCCAATTTCTTCTGCATTCCTATCTAGAACCTATGTTTTCTATTCTTTTTTTTCTTTTAATGTATGGTGACAGATGTCTTTCCCATTATCCCACCCCCCCCCCGACCTTTTCTCAGCTGCTCTATTCACTTGCTGTTGACGGGCAGCCCAAGGTGGGGCGATGTGACACCTATTCTTAAAGATCAGCTCTGGCTGCCTCTTTGGTACTGGGCTGACTTTGGCCTAGAAAGCTCTATGTGGCTCAGAGACCAAATACCTGGAAGGATCCAATCCACTATTACCAATACCCATTCCCAAAGGGCATATGTGCTGCAGAAATCTAAGTATTAAAATCTTGGAAAGAACCCTTTGCCCACTCTTTCTTTGTCCTTCAGCTGCTGAGAGGGCGAACAGAAAGCTGTGCAGTTTTTCTCCCTTCCTCAGCCTTCAAAATAAGAAATAACAAATCTTCAAATTTTGTTCCTGCTCTCAGTGCAAACTCACCAGCCCCTCAAGTGATTACCAAATAAAGGAGAAAGATAGGCTTGGCTCAGCACTTGTTCCCAGACCATCTTCATGGACAATCTGATCTCAGGTAGCCTGATCCCACTACCACCGGCAGGAATGATATCAACCAGAGCTGTGCATTCCCAGCAAAGTCTGGTAATGGGCACACAGGGCCCCAGCTGTCACCTGGATACCCCAGAGTGAGAGCAGTTTCAGAGGCAAGGCCAGCTCCAATCCCAATAGCAAGGGCATCCCCTACTAGCTGACCCATCTGGTCTGGACTGAATTTTAGCACTGGCGTAGCAACCCCTGCCAGCACCTGGGGTAGACCAAAGTTGTTGAGCTCCACCCTCCTGCAACACCCAAATCAACCAGGAACCTCTGTGCCACCCACAAGCTCCCCAGGATCCCAACCCCTTACACACAGCAGCCACCATGCCACACTACAGTATTATTATTATTATTTTTTTTATTATTATTATTATCCAAATACACATACAGTTATTTATAGTTGACAATATTTTTTATAAACACACTTCAAATATCATTATACTTGTCCATATGAAGTCTACGCCTGTAAGCAATCCATTCATCAGTTGCATGTGTTGTCATCTTTTCAGCCCATTGACTGAAGGGGGCCATAGATTTGGCCATAGAAAGGGCACAAAGAATCTATTTATGTTGTCCAGTTGTCAAATTCCATATAGTAGGTATGTAATTCAAAATAATAATTTCCTCTGAAAATGTTAACTTTTTCTACTCAGTCATGTTTCTAGAATCCAATACTTTCTCCCAAAACTTAGTAAGCATAGGACATTGTAAAAACACGTGTTCCAAAGAAGCATTATCTCCATAGCATGCTGTCTTAGACAATCCTTTTCTAAATAAACATAACAGGGTTCAATAAATTCTAAATATTGTTTTCTGTTGTGTAAGTTGTATTTTAAGATCCACAGGGACCTTTACTACAGAAGCTAAGACACTTCCCCACAGTCAACCTGGGACCCTCGTACCTACGGGACCGCCTCTCCTGGTATGCCCCGCGGAGGACTTTACGGTCCTCAAACAATAACATCTTGGAGGCCCTGGGTCTCAAGGAGGTTAGGCTGGCCTCAACCCAGTCTGGTGGAACGCTCTGTTGCAAGAGGGACTTGACATCTTCCTGCAGGGCCTGCAAGATGGAGCTGTTCCGCCAGGCCTTTGGTCGGGGCGCAGCCTGACCCCTCTCCTTTTACAAGACCCTACATATAAGTGGCCTCTCGAACTCTTCTCACCAGTTCATTCAAAGAGCTGCGCCTGGTGAGTAATTAAGGTTCCTAACCCCTATAGTTATAGTTATAATTTGCGGGTAACCATCTGATCATATTTTGATTTTAATCTAATTTTAAGCTGTATTTCAGTTGATTGCTGAATTTTATGTCTTAATGTATTTTATTTTTTTGATGTTAGCAGCCCTGAGCCCGGTTCTGGCCGGGGAGGGTGAGATATAAATGAAATAATAATAATAATAATAATAATAATAATAATAATAATAATAATAGGAATCTCCAGTTCTTTGTTCCACTCATTTATTAAAATCTACATATCAAATTGATGTATTGATAACAAATACCTCTTAAAAAAGGATCATGGACTTTTTAGTTTCAAAGGATTGGACCAAATCTTCTAATATCTCTGATATCTCAGAAGCCATAGAAGCTCTTGCAGCTTCAGATGTTGCCATTGGGATGCCTCTGAAAGGGATGGGGAGCATCTGAGCCTCCAGATGTTGCTGGACTCCAACTCCCATCATCCTTATGGCCACTGGCCAGACTGGCTGGGACAGAGGGCACAAAGTTGGTTCCCCAGCCTTTAGCCATAGCCTGAAGGTGGCATTCAAAAATAAGGAAAACTTGGTTTAGCTCTAGTTCCACCCACCATTTTAAAATCCTGTGGCCCTTCAGATGTTGCTGGACTCCAACTCCCATCATCTGGGATGGGGGCTGATGGAAGTCGGAGTCCAACAACACCTGGAAGGCTATAGGTTTTCCATCCCTGGATTAAGATTGAGTTAATTAATTTCGTAATTAAATTTGCTGGCTTAGTTGTCAGTTTATCTTGTGCTGTTGGGATTGTTAAATCTGTTATAAATTGGGATATTATTATCCTTAGTGTGTAATGGTGTTTGGAGGAGATTGCTCTGGATTCCACCATTTTTATTGCTGATGTATTAGCTGCCTTGAGGTGGAAAATGACTTAAAAAGAAATAAATGATGGAAGTAAAATAAAATAGATTCACCACTATCTAGCCGAACTGAAAGGTGGAAGCAGAGTCTGTCTCCCAGGGAGGGAGCCGTGTGCCATCAAGCCCAACCACCAAGCCCTCAGTGGCTGCTGTTGGGTAACAATCTAAACTGCAAAAAAGAAGTTCAGGAAACATTGTCTTGTGAAAATTGCAGCTCTCTTTTTCCAGATAAGTGCCCAGAACATGCAGTGTCAATTTTCAGCAAGGAAAAAAAATCTGAGGAAATAACTGTAAAGGTTTTGCACATCTGGGATGGGAAACCTCTGCTCCCACCTGGTGTTTTTGGACTCCAATTCTCATCAGCCTCTGCCAGCATGACCAATGCTCAGGGATCATGGGAGTCGTCATCTAGCAACATCTGGCCCAAAAATTCTGATTTCTATATCTAGAGGTTCATAACCTCCAAGTGTTCCAATTTTCCAGGGGCAGCCCTAGAATTACAAAAGCCATCATAATTTGTGTGTTCAGACCCAGAAACCTCCCCCATAAAGAATTCACACATGACTCAAATATTTGGTTTGGTTTTTGGCAGAATTTAAGCCACAACTTTATTGATTACAGCAAGTGAGTGGTTGCATAGGCTCTGGTTCGACTAGCTCCCTGCCATGCAGGTAGCGCTGACCCAGGGTTCCAGCATAGGTCAGCCAAGGGTGAACACCTGGATAAGTGGAAAGCCAGAAACAGGCTATCTCCGCCACCCAAATGTCCTTTCAGGGGTTGACCAAACCATTGAGTCCTTGGATTCCTTTAATGGAATACCCTTCACATAGGGATGGCGAGAGCATTCTCCCATCCCTATCACCTGAACCAGAGCCTATCCGCAACCTTACAAGTTGTGATGATTTGCTACGCGGCAGGCAAAACCCAAATGGCAACAGCCAATCAGCCAAGTGGGGAAAATTCCTGCCGTGCCCCTGTCCCAACGACAGACAACACACGACGGCATAGCAAGGTCAAGCGGAGTAGGGAGAGGTGGGTGGGTGTTCCGAATGCATGCACCGAAAGAGGAAGTTCTGGCTCATGTGCATGGGTATAAATACCATATTTTTCGGTCCATAAGGTGCTCCGGACCACAAGACGCACCTGTTTTTTTAAAGGGGAAAAACCAGGGAAAAACATTTTCCTGGTTTTCCTCCTCTAATAAAGGGACATGGGGATGAGGGGAGAATGCTCTGTTTCTCCCCTCCTCCCTATGTCCCTTTAAAGCAAGCGGGGATGAGCCTGCTTTTGGCATCGGTGCGCGGGGTGGTGGAGAAAGCAGCAGCATCCCCGCTGTTTTCTCCACCACCCCGTGCCTTGCACCGATCCCAAAAGCCTGCTTTTGGGATCGGCGGGCAGCGCGTGGGGTGGTGGAGGAAATCCTCCACCAACCTCCCTGCCGCCCACCGATCCCAAAAGCAGGCATCGCAGTTGCCTCCCCCCACCTCCTGCCGAACGCGGCGGGGGATGGGGGGAGGCAGAGGGAAGCAAGGAGGATGTTGCTGGATCATGCCAGCAGCTCCGTTCATGCAGCCGCTGGCATGATCCAGCAACATCCCTTCACTTCCCGCTGCCTTCCCCCATCCCCCGCCACGTTCAGCGGGAGGTGGGGGGAGGCAGCGGAGATGTTGCTGGATCGTGCCCTGCACCTCCGTTTGCCGAAAGAAGCTTCTTTTGGTGAACGGAGGTGCTGACACAATCCAGGAACATCGCTGCTGCCTCCTCCCACCTCCCGCCGAATGCGGCGGGGGATAGGGGGAGGCTGCGGGAGCAAAGCCTTCGCTCCATAAGGCGAACAGGGATTTCCCCTTCCTTTTTAGGAGGGAAAAGTGCGTCTTATGGAGCATAAAATATGGTAGGTCCCTCGATCCATTTAGACTGCTGCCCATTGGCCACATTGAACCCAGCATTGAGGGACCTTCCAATCGGGTGTTGTGGCTGACCAATCAAACCCACCCACAACACAGGGTGTTGGTTTCCAGGTCTCACCGCAAAACGTGCCCTCTTTGAGGGAGGACCCGATTTCCTGTTTCCCCTTTCCACCACCCAGCTCAGGGAGAAGGAGGAGGATGAGCCACTGCTTGTCCTGTTGCCTTTCCAGAGCCACTGCTGCCACCCTCCTCCCTTGGGCAGCTCATAGCAGTTGCTGGAGAGCAGGCAAAGAGGAGGAGAGCCTGCGGCCGCAAAGGCCTACCCTGGGCGGGAATTAAGGGAGAGTGGAGCAGAGCAGAGCAAAGTGCAAGAAACCTTGATTTAAAAAAATGCTTTGAGTGTCCAAAATGTCTTGGGCCAGCCCAGTGGGCTGCAGTTGTGATTTTCTGCTTCAGGACTCAAAATGCCTTGTGCAATCCTAGCCAGGAGGGCATGACAACTCCTCCAGCCTCCCTTTGACAGTTTCGGGGGTGGGGAAGAAAAATAGCTGTTGCTTAATATAAAACATTAAAAGCCATCAAATGATACATTTATTACAATTCATATGGGAAGAAAACAACACTCTTTAAAAAGGTGAAATGTGTGAAAGTGAGATATTCCTGTCACCATTATCTGGGAAAGTGGCCTATTTTGCTCATATCAGAGCCAGTGTGGTGTAGTGGTTAAGAGTGGTGGACTCGTAATCTGGGGAACCGGGTTCGTGTCCCGCTCCTCCACATGCAGCTGCTGGGTGACCTTGGGCTAGTCACACTTTCTGAAGTCTCTCAGCCCCACTCACCTCACAGAGTGTTTGTTGTGGGGGAGGAAGGGAAAGGAGATTGTTAGCCGCTTTGAGACTCCTTCGGGATATCAAAACCAAATCCAAACTCTTCTTATTAATCATGGGCCACACCTGATCCAAAACTTGCTTAATGGGGAGCAAAAGTGTTTAAATAGTGTTGTGGGGAAATTTAAACCATTAAATTTAAATAGTTCATGGGGAAATTTAAACCGTTATCATTTTTAGTGTTGTGTTGTTTGAAAAAGTGAGAGAGCTTCAACTGAGCTGCACAATGCAGATGAGCCAATGCTTGAAACAATGAAAATATCAGAATCTGGAAAAATGAGAATATTGTTGCTACTCAGACCTATATACATTACAGGACAGAGAAAAACGAAATACAGAAAAGCAGAGACATTGAGAAGTACCTAATTAACAGGAGAGATTCAGAAAAAAGTTTGTTGATGGCACATAAATCTTGGCATTGGTAACTCAATTAACAAAATTACACTCCGCTACAAATTCTTTGCTTTGGTTCAGGCCTTTCTAGGCTTTGAAATATCTATTTTTTCACCTATGATGTTGGACCTCACCCCACCCCCTTGGTTTCTTTCAGATATATCATAAATTGCCACAGTTCATAGCAGGGATTGTGGCACCTCTTTGCCTCAAGCTAATATCATCTGGGCAACAATAATAGGATCACAGAATTGTTGGAAGTGACACCAAAGTTTTGCAAAGGTGAAGCTGGCTTGTCACCTGCTTACTGGAGAACAGGTTGCAATAAAAGTAATGGACAAGCTCTCCAACTGCCTGCCATGCAGGCATCAAAACTACTATTCCCAGAATGGTTTATCAATCATTCTACATAAGGAACTCTGGGAAGGGTAGGGCAATAAGGAGCATCCCAACAGCTCTCAGCACCCTTGACAGACTACAGCTCCCAGGAGTCTTTGTGGAAACCTATGAGTGGCATCATGGCACTTTAACTGTATGGTAAGGATGGGGCCATAATCTCTGGCATCTCCAGGGAGGGCTGCTCCCAGTCAGTATGGACAGAACCAAGCTAGATGGACCACTGGTCATGACTAGTATGAGGCAGCTACCTCCATTCCTAAGCATTACATTTATTTCAGAATTGGATAATGGTGGCACTGCTTTTTGTTCCTGAAGTTCATTCCCACCTCCTTATGTGCACATCTGCATTGATCTGCATGACCTGTGCACATCTGCATTGATTGAATCCTGCTTCATTTGTTTTTCTTTTAAAGCAATGTTGATGTGATTGTATTTACAATTGCATCAAGATTCAGGTGCATATGAGACTTTGCGCATTGTTCCACACACACACAAAAAATCATTTTGATGCAACCGTATCTATACATCAAGATGGTCTTGTTTGTTAGCACAGAGGGAGGAGATAAGAAGGAAAGAGCTAAAAGTGCAGATGCACCAGTGTTCTGTACAAAATGCAGAAGGGGAGAATGCACCAGAGGATTCCTAATGTATCAAGTTCCACTTTGGAAACAGAACAAGGTAAATCAGAATGCCACAAAGTCCAGAGAGAAATTTGGATGAGATTTTGGATGCATCCCTACACCCACTTCTGGAACAGCCCAGTGAGGGCTGAGGAGGACAGTGAACAGAAACACTCCACACTGCAACAATTTGTTACAAACCCAGATGTTTCCTCTGTTTAGGTTCTGAGTGCCATTGCTTATGTAGCCCAAAAGGCATCATCCTCACACAAGATGAAGGCAACGGGGGGCGGGGATGTGAGTGGAACCCTAAAAGCAGTCCAATGAGAATCAAGCATGCTTAGTGGCCACAGAATAACTGGCGTGGGTCAGGGGAGGGAACTGTGAAAGGGTGTGGAATGGAGGCACTTCACACTGCAACAACTTGTTGCAGCTCTCACTTGTTGCTCTCACTTTGCATGAAGCTTGGAAACAGTTGAGATGGCAAAGGCAAGACTAGTCCCTACATCTTTTAAAAGAGAGAGAAAGAAAGAGATTGTATCCCCAAATACAGCCAAATACAATGGATTCCGTTTGACTTCCAAGGTATGACTGTAACTAAATGTTAACTTGTAGAATACTTTGTGTGATCAACATGAAAAATAAATGCTTTTTAGAAGTGCAAGGTGCCGGTATTAGAATTTTGCAACACAAAGAGAGAGTTCAAACTACAGAAGAGCTAAGCATTCAGTGCAAGTGTGCCTGCTACTTTAATAAATCAGCCTCATCTATTCAACTTAACCTTGCTTTTCACCTGTCAGCTGCTGGCATCAGCTGCAAAAGAGGCACCGCAGGAGAAGGTAAACAAGGAGGCCTGTGATGCTCTGAACATGGAAAGGCGAATTGGAGGCATGTGAAGGCCTAAGGAAAGGCTGCAGGGTGGCTCTGCAATGCAAGAATGGCCTGGTGTGAAAAGGCAAACTAGAAAGAGCCTGGCAGGGATACTGGGCAGGTTTCTAGACCTCATGCCTGCCAGGAGAAAAGGCTGAAGGCAGCACCAGTAGATCCTGCATCTTTTCTTTAAAAAAGAAAAGAAAGCTGTTCAGTGCTTTGTTTGTGAGGATGCCAGGAAAATGGTCAGTGAGTCTTAATGGAACATGGCCAGCAGCAAAAACCACCTCTGCATCTCCCTTCTCGAGCTCCCAGCTTCAAACTGGGACAAATCCAGGTAGCGATGGGGGAGACTTCCCTGGGGAGCACTATCAGTCAGCGGAGACAATACTGAGCTGGGTGAACCAGTGGCCTTCCTTGGAATAAGGCAGCTCCTATCTGGCCCAGTATCACTCACTCTGACCGGCAGCCTCTCTCCAAGGTCTCAGACAGAGAGGGTTTCTCTCCTTCCACCTGCTACCTGGTCATTCTAACTGGATGTGCCAAGGCTTGAACCTTGGACCTTCTGTGTGGGATGGTGAACCTGTGGCCCTCTAGAACAGGAGTCCCCAAACTAAGGCCCCGGGGCCGGATGCGGCCCAATTGCCTTCTAAATCCGACCCACAGATGGTCTGGGAATCAGCACATTTTTACATGAGTAGAATGTGTGCTTTTATTTAAAATGCATCTCTAGGTTATTTGTGGGGCATAGGAATTCGTTCATTTTTTTTTCAAAATATAGTCCGGCCCCCCACAAGGTCCGAGGGACAGTGGACCGGCCCCCTGCTGAAAAAGTTTGCTGACCCCTGCTCTAGAAGGTCAGTGGACTCCCACCAGCATATCTGGTGGCCAGGGAAGAGGGCAGTTGTAGTACCATTCCCCAAGCCTGATGTAAGAGGGAAACCCTCTTGGAACCCTGATGAATAAAGGAACCATCAAGCCTCAGTGCCCTCTGCTTCATCTTCATAACTTAAACTCTCCCCTATGAAGATAATGGCTGATGGAGGGAGCCCAGCTTCCCAGCTCTCCCACTGCTGGAATGGCTGCCCCCCACCCCTAGTGCATCAGGGCTACACATCATCTCGTAAGGCCATCATATCCAGAGTCTGAAAATCACCCAATTGTCATATTGTCAGTCCTGCCTTTCTGAGTCTACTTCTGTGGTATCTTCATCTCATTGACATATTCTTTTTTTAAAGGTCGGGCTGCAATCTACAAGCTGGCCTTTTGTCAACTCAGCTAACATCCGTGCTGTCCACTTAACTCTTGCCTGATGTCCCAATCTCTTCTTACAGCCGGGTTTCTGCTGTTCAAGCCACCTTTTCACTCCAAATGCTGCTAGGAGGGAAGAGGAAGGAGGAGGGGAAAGAACCTGCCTCCTGGCTCCTCATCAGACTTCCTTTGTACAAATCTCTTGCTTTGTGCCAGGCACTACGGGAAGCAGGCATGCTAAAGTGTGTATCAGAGGAAGATGACTCTCGCACTGGCGTTCCATCCACCCACTTTATTTTTCCAGTTGCCCACATGGCAAACATTCTGCACTACTGAGCAGCACACATGGCAGGAATCTTCAAGAACAAAGAGCAACCAGTACTTGAGAAGAAGGGAGTCTTAATGCTCTCTCCTTCTCTCATTTGAAGAATCTTGGGATTCCTCTGAAGCTAAGCAGAGGCTCCTAAATGAGAAGGTCATTAATGAAAAATCTCATTGAAAGGCAGTTTGCCCCTCCCACAACCTTCCCTCTGCAGCACACAACTGCAGAGAAGTGTTAGTGGTGTGACAAAACAAAATAATAATAACAAATTTCTTCTAGTAGCACCTTAGAGACCAACTATGTTTGTTCTAGGTATGAGCTTTCATGTGCATGCACCCTTCTTCAGATACTTCTTCGGTGGTGTGACAAGTTATGCTTTCAGTTGTACAGCATGTTGGTGAGGTCCAACACAGGTGCCCCCCATACAAACTAATTGCAGACTCTACAATGGGGGCTCTTAGGCCCAGGGTCCAAATGCAGCCCTCTTTGCCTCTCCATCTGGCCCTTCACCGGCCCTGCATCCTGTCCTCCTTGAGAGTTCTTGCTTGGCTGAAATGCTACTTGCTTGGCTGGATGGAGGACAGAGCGGGTCTTGCAAGTGCGTGAACAAACAAACCTGCAAAGGTAACATTTGCACTTGTTGCTCTGACCACTTTTGCCTTTGGACCCTCCCCCACCATCCCTGGCATGTGGCACCTGCGGGTTGCACAGAAGGGAATGTGGCCCTTTGGCTGCCCACCCTTGATTTAGACATTTTCCCAGAATCCTTTGCGATGCACTGAAGTTCTGTGGCAGGTATGTGGAGATTCCAACACAGACAATGTCTTCTATGAAAGGTCTCCCTTGAGGTGCTGAGCTTGAAAATCACGGAGAGGGCAAGATGAGAGCAAAGAAAGGCAAAATGAAGACAGACCCTGCTGTTCTAGCCATCCTTCCTCCTAAATGTGTTTCACAGGATTTACATCAAGTAAAGATGGATCACAGCACAAGGCCTCATCTCCACTTTGGATTAACACCCAGTTGCATTTAAAGACAAAGGTTTTTTTAATCAAAAAGAATAAAAATTCTACTCAGATCTATATATATATATAAATGTTCCCATTGCATGCACGGCAGACACCGATGTCCTCCGTAACCGCTGCACCAAACAGCATCAAATTAGGACAAAGCGTAACTAGACCATCAAGGAAGGATCTGGCATCATAAAAATTAAAAAAACCACACCTGTTATGCCTAAAATATAGAATAAAGGCAAAAAAGTGGCGTGCCTATTATACCTCACCAGCAAAAGGAATGAAGACTCCAACAGCATCCAATAGAAAGGCAGATTGCCTGTCGACATCATCAGACCTGGCCAGAGCAACAATGCCATATCCACCATTTTATAGCTGCCATCTGTAAGCACCTGAGGACTTTCTGACACAAACTGCTCAGTGGAAACGTGGCGCAGGCTAACTTGCTTTTGGTGGGGGGGGGCTGGGAGTGGTCCCCAGTGCCCTCACCTAAAATGGCTGCCGCAGCTTCGCATGCGCCAAAAAAAAAAAAAAGACAGAGCAGGAGGCATGCCTGAGAGGTCGCACTGAGTAAGACCGTCTCTGAGGGGATTGTGTTGCTGGGGTGCGTAATTTTGGGACTAGGGTGGGGGAGAATGCTCTTTAAGGTCCCCAGTGCCCTCACTTAAAATGGCCGCCGTGCTGTTTTTACATGAGTAGAATGTGTTCTTTTATGTAATGGGAATCAGTACTCTGCAAAGATACTCTGCTCAAAGACTCCTTTGTGCCGGTGCGGGTTCGAGGAACAGGCGAAGGAGAAAAAGGAGATCAGAACCTTTAAAACAAACACTGATAGGTTATGGGCCCAGTGTTCCTGAGCATAAGCAGAGTGTGGGACGACTAACAGCATCTCAGAAGGGAGCAGGCTGTCTAAGTCAACGCTGGAGAAGCAGGAAAGTATCCGGTGTCGGCTGCTGGAACAGCTTGAATCGATCCAGGACCGTAACAGGCGTCTCACTGAGCGGCTGCATTGGTTACAAAGCCAGGTGGGACCTGAGGGTCGACAGAGGCAGCAACCAGAAGCCGGTGGGCGCCAGCCTGGACCGTCTGAGCAGACTCTAAAACGTGAGTCAGAGGAAATTGCTGAAGGCCCCATAGAAGAGGCTCAGCAGGTACCAGCTGGGATGGCAGATTTTCAGTCTCCCCAGATTGTTAATATTGGGGGAGGCATTCCCTTTGAAATACTCACCGAGAGCAACTGGCTAACATGGTCAATACGAATGCAGCAGTTGCTGAGGCGAGATGGACTGTGGGACTGTGTAGAAAATGAGGTTTTCATAACTGACTCTGTTGAGAAAAAACGGCTAGATGAAAGGGCTCGTACCCAAATAATGCTGTATTTAAGCAACTCTCAGTTATTGCATGTTGCAAATGCCAGTACAGCGTTTGAGTGCTGGAGTCTATTAAAGGCAATGCATGTCAGAGAAACTGCTGGAACTATAATTTCTCTGACTAGAAGGCTGTTCAGGACAGTGATGAAGGAAGGTGAGAGTTTGGCAACTCATCTGCAAACGCTAAAATCTCTTTTCCTCCAATTACAACAAAGAGGGAAGCGTTATGATGAGACTGACCAGACCTACATTATCCTTTCAAGTTTACCTGAAAGCTGGTTGCCTGTGATTAACAGCATGGAGAGTATGCGTCCCCGAGATCTGACCCTTGAGTATGTGGTTGGAAGGTTGACCGAGGAGGCAGAAAGAAGGTCAGATAGGCAGGCTGAACTCCAGGAGCAGAGGAGTAACAACCGAGGGGGCCAGCAGCAGAATCTGCAGATACAGCAACGCCAAGAAACTGATTTGGCCATGGCGGTGAGGAGATGCTATCGATGCAACCAACCCGGGCATCTTCAACGTCAATGCAGGGCGAGGCTGCCAGGAGATGATGTAGAGCAGAGACAGCAATCGACGCAGAAACGCAAGCAGAAGGGGTTCTCTTCAGGGAAGAGGAACACGCGTTCTGCTCAGTTTGTCTCTGCACTTTCTCGAGAGGAGAGGAATATACCTCGAGGAACGTGGTTGCTGGACTCTGGCAGCAGCAAAATCATCTGCAATAGCCGGAAGGACTTTAGGACCCTGAGGAAGCCAGTCAACCGAAAAGACTCAATCTATCTTGCTGATGGTTATAAAAGCAAGATTGATGGCCAGGGGACATGTTTTTTGGAGTGTTTGAACACTACTCTACCAGATACTCTGTTTGTCAGCAGTTTGGACTACTGTTTACTGTCTGTAAGCTGTTTGATCAAAGCAGGGTATAGTATTCAGTTCACACAGGATGGTTGTCTGATAAAGAATGGAGCTGAGGTATGTGGCCATGCAAAGTTGGAAAATGGGTTATATGTAATGCAAAACAAACCTGTTAAGGTAGCCCAAGTGGTTCAGGAGAATTTGCCAGTTCATAAGGGGTGTGTACATGAACTACATAGAAAATTGGGTCATGCTAATTTTCGTGTACTTTCAGAGATGCAAAAGGTGTGTAAGAACCTGAAAGTAAACAGTTGCAATTGTTTCCTAGACTGTAATGTATGTAAAATGGCAAAATCTAAGAGAAAGCCTGTGGCTTCTAAAAGTGATAGGGTATCTAAAGAGGTTTTAGAACTTGTCCATTGTGACGTGATAGGCCCTTTTCCACAACAGACTGAAGGGGGCGCCAGATATGCTTTTCTGGTAATAGATGACAAATCACGTTTTAGTTGGCTGTTTTTGTTAAAGCAGAAATCAGAGTGTTTCCCCACATTCAGAGAATGGGTTGTCCAAGTTGAAAAGCTCTTCAATCGCCCTGTTGTACAGTTACAAACAGATAGGGGTGGGGAATTTTTGAACAAACAGTTTGGGGCGTGGTTGCGACATAAGGGTATTACTCGTCGTTTGACCAACCCTTATAGCCCTGCAGAAAATGGTCTGTGTGAGAGACGTGGGGCTGTAATACAGTCAGTAAAGGACTGCCTGCTAGTGGATGCAGGATTAGGTCACAACCATAGGCTGTGGGGTGAGGCTTTCCTCACAGCAAATTTTTTGATTAACAGAACCTGGACAAGCTCTATAAAAGATATACCTTATCGTGTGTTGTTTGGAAAAGAACCAGATTGGTCAATGCTCCATAATTGGGGTTCTTGGGCACATGTAAATATCCCCAAAGGTCAGCGCCAAAAAGGGGGTGCTAGAGCACAGAAACTGCGATTTGTGGGCTATCAGTCCTATGGCAAAGGGTGGCGTTTTAATTTATGCCCAGGACGCGTGGTTCTGTCACGAAGTGCAGACTTCGCTGACCAAGACAGGTGGACCATGATCCATGCTAACCCAGATTGCCTACTACCCCTGCAAGCAAGAGAAGAGGTTTCTTTGCAGCCATTGGAAACACAAGATCATGGTGAGGAGGAGGCACAGATTTCCCCAAAAGATGAGACAATAGATAATACCTCTTCCCCAGAGGAAGAGGAGCCTGATGTAAGAGAGCAGGAACAAGTAGTTTTGCCTAGACGCTCTCAGCGTACAAATAAGGGTGTACCTCCTCAACGTTTCACCATAGGAGGAGTGAGAGTATGTAATGTGACTTGTGTAGAGCCACAAAGCTATGATGAAGTCTTAGGCTTACCCCCTGGGGAACGTGCTTTGTGGCAACAAGCTATGAAAGAAGAAATGGACTCTTTCAAACGTAATAAAGTGTTTGAGACTGTAATGGCGCCACCTAGTGGCAGGGTGGTATCATGCAAGTGGGTCTACAAAAGAAAAACCCTTGCATCTGGAGAGCCACGTTTTAAAGCCAGACTTGTAGCTAGAGGTTTCACTCAGATTAAAGGGGAAAGTTATGATGAAGTGTTTTCTCCTACTGTAAAAAGTGAAACTTTCCGTTTAATGCTGTCTGTTGCTGCTGTAAGACAATTAGTAGTGCACCATTTTGATGTTGATACTGCATATCTGAATGCAAATTTAGACCATGAAGTGTTAATGAAACAACCTCCTGGTTTTGAAGAGGGAAATGGTGCAGTTTGGCGTTTAAAAAAGGCTGTCTATGGTCTCAAACAAAGTGGAAGATGCTGGAACCAGTTTTTAAATGAAGCCCTTATAAAGCTTGGTTTTAAAAAGAGTGTAGCTGATCCATGCCTGTACACTAAGGGAACTGGTGACAAATATCTAATACTCCTAGTCTTCGTTGATGATTTGCTTGTAGCAGGGAGTTCCACAGATGAGATCCAGAAACTTGCAAGTCAACTGGAAAAGAGGTTTAAACTTAAAGCCCTAGGGCCTGTAAGCAACTACTTGGGAGTAGAAGTAAGGAGGGAAGCTGATGGAAGCTTCCTATTAAGTCAGAAAGAGAAAATTCTTCATTTAATAGAGCAGTTTGGCATGGAAGACTGCAAGCCAGTTCAGACTCCCATGATACCAGATTTCCAAAAGATAATGTGTAATGATGAATTTGATCAGCCTGAATTGTATCACTCAAAAATCGGATCATTGTTGTATTTAAGTCAGTGGTCAAGGCCAGACATTGCATGTGCTACAAATATTCTGAGCCAACGTGTATCTAAACCCAGTACGGTGGATTGGTGTGCTGTGAAAAGGATTATTAGATATCTAAGGGGGACATTAAATATATGTTTGAAGATATCTAGTACACAAGATGAGAGACTAGAAGCATTTGTTGATGCAGACTGGGGAAGCTGTGTAGCTACCAGAAAATCCACAAGTGGAATGGTTATAATGTTTGCCAATTCCCTAATGGGATGGAGATCAAAGAAACAGGGATTTGTTGCAACTTCATCCTGTGAAGCAGAATATGGAAGTCTATCACTAGCATGTAATGAAATCATGTGGTTTATTCAGATACTGAAAGATCTGGATTGTAAAGTGGATTTGCCCATCAAAGTGTATGAGGATAGTCAATCGTGTATTGCACTAGCGGGCTCAGAAATAATGAAATCTGCATCAAAACACATCGCTATTCGTCATGCAAATGTTAGAGATTGTGTACAGAATGGAATTATCAAACTGGAGTATTGTCAGTCATGTGATAATATTGCTGATTTGTTTACCAAGCCTTTGCCAGCAACAAGTCATAAGGAATTGATGACAAAACTGGGTTTATGTACCGGTATATAGTATGTGTATGTTTTGTTTTCTGTTGGAGTTTTTGTATTTAAAGAAACAGAAGGGGTGTCACGGCTATTAGAAAATTGGCCGCTGTTTCTTTAATACTAAAAAGAAGAAAGTCAGCATGAGTCAGCAGCCTGCGATGACTCATGCTATTTCTCACCAAATTGTACCTGTGTATATAAAGTGGTTGAAATGTTAGTATTTGTTGGTTGGTTAGAGCTGGTAGTGCTGGTGTATGTAATAGCTGTTAGTCGTGTTTGCAGACAAAGACTCTTTTAAGAATAAAAGCAGTACTCTGCAAAGATACTCTGCTCAAAGACTCCTTTGTGCCGGTGCGGGTTCGAGGAACAGGCGAAGGAGAAAAAGGAGATCAGAACCTTTAAAACAAACACTGATTATACAGTGGTTCCGCTCCTTCCTCCTGGGCCGTGTTCAGAAAGTGGTGGTGGGGGATGAGTGTTCAGACCCCTGGGCTCTCACTTGTGGGGTGCCTCAGGGTTCCGTCCTCTCCCCCATGCTTTTTAATATCTATATGAAGCCGCTGGGAGAGATCATCAGGGGGTTTGGGCTGGGTGTTCATCAGTATGCGGATGATACCCAGCTCTACCTCTCTTTCAAATCAGAACCAGTGAAGGTGGTGAAGGTCCTGTGTGAGTGCCTGGAGGCGGTTGGAGGATGGATGGTGGCTAACAGATTGAGGTTGAATCCTGACAAGACAGAAGTACTGTTTTTGGGGGACAGGAGGAGGGCAGGTGTGGAGGACTCCCTGGTCCTGAATGGGGTAACTGTGCCCCTGAAGGACCAGGTGCGCAGCCTGGGAGTCATTTTGGACTCACAGCTGTCCATGGAGGCACAGGTTAATTCTGTGTCCAGGGTGTCCGTCTACCAGTTCCATCTAGTACACAGGCTGAGACCCTACCTGCCCACACTGTCTCACCAGAGTGGTGCATGCTCTGGTTATCTCCCACTTGGACTACTGCAATGCGCTCTACGTGGGGCTACCTTTGAAGGTGACCCGGAAACTGCAATTAATCCAGAATGCGGCAGCTAGACTGGTGACTGGGAGTGGCCGCCGGGACCACATAACACCGGTCCTGAGAGATCTACATTGGCTCCCAGTACGTTTCCAAGCACAATTCAAAGTGTTGGTGCTGACCTTTAAAGCCCTAAACAGCCTCGGTCCTGTATACCTGAAGGAGCGTCTCCACCCCCATCGTTCAGTCCAGACACTGAGATCCAGCACAAAGGGCCTTCTGGCAGTTCCCTCACTATGAGAAGCAAAGCTACAGGGAACCAGGCAGAGGGTCTTCTCGGTAGTGGCACCCATCATATGGAATACCCTCCCATCAGAGGTCAAAGAGATAAACAACTACCTGACATTTAGAAAATACCTGAAGGCAGCCCTGTTTAGGGAAGTTTTTAATCTGTGATATTCTAATGTATTTTAATATTTGTTGGAAGCCACCCAAAGTAGCCGGGGAGACCCAGCCAGATGGGCGGGGTACAATGATTCTTGCATTGCAGGGGGTTGATGACCCTTGGGGTCCCTTCCAACTCTACAATTCTATGATTCTGTGTTGTTTGCCAAACTCTTTAATGCTCAAATCAGAATGGCAGAATAAGGTTCAAAGGCGTGAGCAGTGCTAGGCATGGGCAAGTAAGCTAAGATGTTGATTCCACCAGGGTCCTGCTCCTTTGTGTCCCCTTTAGCACAGCAACTTGAGCAAGCTGGACATCTCCATGACATTGGTGATGGAGAAGCTATCAGTGGTAGATCCAACCTTGCTTGTTGGTGAACTCCTCTTTGAGAGGAGTGGTTAGGAGTAGGCTTTTGATCCAGAGATAAATGAGGGGATGTGGTGTTTGTGATGCTGCCAAAAGGGCTAGGACGGGGGGGAGGGGTGAAGGGAGAGGGGACAAGATAAGGGTGCCAGGGTGATGCACTGCTGGGCCCCTCCCTGGGACTTGACTCCTCATTTGTAGTTCCTCTGCCTCTTGCAGCCTAAATGCTGCCCATCCTACCCAACTGGACCCTCCCCAAGATGACCAGTGAATAGCTCCTCCCACTCCTCAATGTTTCCCCAGGACTCATGATGGCAGGAAGGTGAAGAGCCAAGCCTTTCCGTTTACTGCAGCAAACACTCATGGGATCCATCTGAGTCATTAAAGGAGATGTCTTTCATGGAGGAGAGTGTTATTCATGTAGGAAGGGACTTTCAATGGCTTTTTGGGTAACAGTTGCTGGAAGCACAGAAGGGGACAGTTCCTATTGTCTCAGAAGCATCTGGCTGGCCTCAGGGAGACTAGGATGCCAGAATAGATGGGCCACTCATCTGATCCAGCATGCTCTTCTTATGATCTTAAGCCATTTGCAGTTTTTCTAAGCTAGGTTTATAGAGCCTACATGGGAAGCAGGCATTGCTCCTGTTTCTTCTCCCCACAAAATAAAAAAATAAAGAAGTCCTGGGATTCCACCGGTTATCTTTCTTACCACTTCTGACCACCACCCCCACAAAAAGAGAGGCAAGAGATACAAGTTATGAAATTGCTGGTCAATGAGCAGATGGCTAGTATCATCTTGTAGAGCAAACAAATACTGTTATTCCCTCATTTATCTCTGAATCAAAAGCCGCTATCTAACAGTGGGATTCCTGCCTTACCAGCTGCCTCACCAGACCTCCTTTGTGGGCAGGAGCAAAAGTTCACAAGCTCACTAAAAAAAGATGATTTATCTTTCCCTACCAAGCAGGCTATCACTATACCTTTTGTATATACCTCATTTGTATATACCCATATACCTCATTTTTTCTGCCCCTACTGGAACACTCCCTATCACGGGTGACAGAGAGGCATTCTGGTGCACACCGTTGCCAGTCATCTTCTCTGCCCTTGGGCAAAGGAGCTGAGTGACAACGCTTTGCAGAATACCCTCTTTCTGCTGAGTTTGTCAAGAGCCAGGGTGTTCCAGCAGCAGAAAGGGGAGGCACGGTGGTAGCAGTGGAGAATGCGGCTGTGGTAGGGGGGGGGGAGGAGACGATTCCCATTTGGTGTCAGGTGGCAAACTGGACATGCCACTCCTGCTCCATGCGGTATCCTTGGCACACCAAAAGGACTAGGATCAACCTGTTGCATTTCCTATTAGGAGTGCTGTAACAGATCAGATGCAAAAATCTAGGAGGGGGGGGGAAGCAGTACATGTGAAAATCATTTAGGGCTTTTAGTGCACCACAAGCTTATGCCGAGTCAACCAGGTGGTGCAGCAGCCAAAAAAAGCTAATGCAACTCTAGGCTGCGTCAAGAGAAGCATAGTGTCCAGATCAAGGGAAGCCATAGTGTTGCTCTCTTCTGCTTTGGTCAGACCACACCTGGAGTCCTGTGTCCAGTTCTGGGCAGCACAATTAAAGAAGGATATTGACATGCTTGGAACATGAGCAGAGGAAGGTGACCAAGATGATCAAGGGGCTAGAAACCAAATCTTATGAGGAACAGTTGAAGGAGTTGCAGCTGTTTAGCTTGGAGAAGGGAAGACTGAGAGATGATATGATAGCCATAAAAGGCCGTCACATGAAAGAAGGAGCGAGCTTGTTTTCTGCTGCTCCAGAGGGTAGGACCTGAACCAATGGATTCCAATGACAATAAAAGCAATTCCAACAAAACATTAGGAAAAAGTTTTATGATGGCAAGAGCTGTTTGACAGTGGAACAGACTACCTCAGAAGGTGGTGGACTCTCCATCACTGGAGGTTTTAAAACAGAGGTTGGATCTGTCAGGGATTGTAGGAGATTTGACAAGATGACCCTTGGGCCCTTCCAACTCTAAAACTCTACAAACATGTGAGGGGCCACAGGTTTCGCACTCCTTGATCTAAACATCCTGCCTTCTCTTCTTTCTGGCTGGAAATCAATGAATCATCCAGTCTTGGGGCCTTGAAAAGGACATGGTGGAAATGATATTGGGAAGTGTGCTCCAAACATCCCAACTCCAAGAGAATGTCTCACCACCACCAGACTTAATGTCTTCAATCCCTGTATTGGAAGAGCTGGGTCACATCATCCAGCAGCTGCCTCCTCATTTCTTTGGCAAGACTGTTGTAGCTTGTAGTCACCAATCCAAATGGAGCTCTTGAGACAGGTGACCACATGTCAATAGCCTGAGTGTGACTTTGTAAAAAACAAGAAGAGAAGAGAAGAGAACAGAACAGAACAACAACCTCTCTTGACAGCCATCCCTTATTGTTTATTCTTAGCTTTCCCTTGTTGTTTGTACTGTCACTGCTTGGTGTAATACCACTGTAATGTAATAGTAGGGTGTTGAACTTGCTTCATTAAGTTCTAAATTCCACAACCCAACACCCTGTTATCTACCACACATAAAACTGCATCCTTTGATCCATGGGGCTCCCAAAATTTCTAATACTGAAAAGCACCAGC
Source organism: Lacerta viridis (assembly GCA_900245905.1). Lineage (NCBI taxonomy): Eukaryota > Metazoa > Chordata > Lepidosauria > Squamata > Lacertidae > Lacerta > Lacerta viridis. The sequence goes on from OFHU01003083.1 coordinate 139,329, forward strand.
CATTTGTGAGATATTGGACTTAAGCACAGTGGCTCTCTGCGGTATAAAAAGGGTTTTTTTAGAGAATTGTCTATGCTTCAGTCTTTTCTTTTCTATCTTTATAAAATGCTTATTTCTCTGGCTATTCTTGAACACGGTAACTAAGGAAACCTGTGTTTATAGGCAGTGCTTGGTGATGAATGATATCAATAAAAACAAAAATTAAACTTTTGTTCGAGATCAGCTGCTTCAAATAGCTTTCCTGTGAACTGGGCCGTAACAGAAGAAACAGAATGATAAAAGCAAAAGAGGGGGGAATTGCACTGGTGCTGTGCTGGAGCTAGGGATACTTACAAATTTCTGGCCTCTTGGGTTTTTTTTTTTTGTTTTTAAGGGAGAAAGGCTTTAGCTCAGAGGTTGAGTACATGCAATGCTTGCAGAAGGTTCCAGATTCAACCCCTGGCATCATAAAAACACAAGAGGACCATGTTGGGTTGTGTCAAAGAACCATCTAGACCAGTATCTCATACCCGCCAATCATCCTCCTTTGAGTGAGACATCCCAGATTGTCAGAAGCTGCTCCAGCGTCTGATGTCCATCCCAGATGTCCTGCTTCCTGTGGTGTCACCTGGGGATTACTATAAGGAATTATGTAATATGAATCATATCATTACTGGGCCTGATTCATAAGCATAAGGTTCTGATAAAATCCCACAAGGCTGTGTGTTTTCCCATAAGGCCATGCACTCTTTGCCAGTCTCTAAGCAGGTGGAGCAAGCTCTCACTAAAGCTGGCGCTGCTGGGACCAGATGCCGCATTTCCATTTGTCAGGCATTCCTGTGATAAATTTAGCTCTTTGATCCTCAAGCCTCAGAAGGGAGATTGCCTTGGCAAACTCATAAAGAATTCTGACAACAGGATGCTAGTCTCACTTCCTTGCCACCCTCCTGCTTTCTCTTCCTGTCTTTTTATTTCCCTGTTCCAAATGCCAATCTATCCCATCCTTTCATCTATCCCATCTTTTGATGCAGGAATGTGGTGGGTTCCCTGGGTTTCTCATGAGGTCATTGTTACCTGATACCAACCATGTGAAGACTGCTGGCTGAATGTGATTGGCTGATTTGAATTCTGTTCGTTCTCCCTTTGTTTGAATAAAAGAGCCTGGGCGGAGGAGGAGAGGAATCATCTTCTTCCTTCTTGGTGCCCTCTCTCTCTCTCTCTCACCCAGAGCCTAGCTGGTGAAGAGCTCTTTTCCTTTGTCTTTCCCCCCTAAATCTCACTTGCACACATGAAAACCACACATAGTGTTGCTTTAGGAACGCAACAGCTTCCTCCTCCACGCGGCCTCCACCAAGGCTGCTAGCGTACTTCAGGAAGCTGGGCTGCATTTCTCGAAATGCACTTCCAGAAGTGTGATGCTGGCTACAGTGTATCTGGTGGAGGAATCCTGGGCAGCAGAGAGCTGGCTAAGGTAAGATGGCAGCAGGTAGGGCAGTAGCAGCAGCAGATGGTATGGTACCTTGTTCTCACAGTGGCCAACAAGACCTGAGGGCAACAGTGCTCTCTCCACCTGTGATTCCTAGCAGCTGGCATTCAGAGGACTACTGCCTCCAATGGTGGAGGCAGAACATAGTCACTATGGGTGGTGGTCAGGGGTAGCCTCATCCTCCATGACTGTATCTAACCCTGAAAAAAACCAAAAACCTTCCAAGTTGTTGGTGACCATCTCTGCCTCCTGTGAGAATCCACACATAAGGACTAGACAACACTCCTGTGTGCAACCATGGAGGGTCACTGTCACTCTCACTTCAGACAATAATGCAGTTTCAGTATTTCCTTTATTTAGACTGCAATAATAGGGTCCCTGGCAAAGCATCCCAGAGGTCCTTCTCTGATGTTCAGAAGGGAGATCTGATGCCAGATTCCCCCCTTCCCACCAGGCAGTGGCGTAGGAAGGGGGGTGCGGGCCAACACGGGTGTCGTCACTGAGGGGGATGACAAAAAATAACTCCCGCACCCAGCGCACGCCCCTTCCTATGCTACTGCAGGAGCACTCTCCCCTCGAGTGATTTCCAGAAGCATTGCTGCCTCCAACTTTGCAGGCAGAGCTCAGCCATTATGGCTAGCAGCCTTTGACAGCCCTCTCCTCCATGAGTCTGCCTAAGCTGCCTCCTCCTCTCTGTCTTCCTCGCCTGCTCGCTTTGGCACAGTAAGCCTCCACGGAGGAAAGCTGCAGGAAACAAGAGAGTCCCTGCACGGCAAGCCGAGCAGAGAGCGAGGCTCCCCCTGGAGGCCAGGAAGGGCTGCAGGGATCTTCCTGCCAGGTTTCAGCCGCCTGGAAGGTTTCCAAGGCTTGATCGGGTTGAAATTGGCTGAGGCTGCTTGGGAGAGGTTTCCATGAGGGCTGCTTTTCTGGTACTGTCGAGGGCAGTGTGGGAGTGAGTTAATACTTTTTGCTGAGCCTGGGTTGCTCTGGGTTTTATGACTGCATGGTGGAAGCCGCCTTTGGAGGCTCGTTGCCCTAAAAAGCTGCTTTTGAATTTCTGCAATAAGCCAGAAACCCACCACCGGGCCCCATTTCTTCCCCTCTCCATAAGCAGGCTGCATTCCTTTCGCCACCATCAGCATACATCCAGCCACAGGCTGCTATGGTAGGGAGCAAGAGCAATAGGGGAGGGCTCGTGGAATTGAGGGGAAAGAGTCTGGAGATCCACACTTAGGTGAGCATGAAGTCAGAGGTGTAGCTAGGTGAGGCGGGGGGTGGGGGCACTGGGCATCACACCACGAGGGCTGCATGCCTGAGCCATGCATCTCTCCTGAGGGGGAGGCATTGGGCGGACTGCCTGCCTGGCTGCAAGCTCCGCGATGCTTTTTCGAGCAGCGCGGGGCTTGCATCTGCCCGCCTCAGCTGCCCTACAACTTTGGGGGGGGCAGAGAGGCTCCACGCAGCACGCCCTGCCTTGGCTCACCCCGCCCCCATGGGTGGTTCGCTCTGCCCCTGGCTGCAGGCCCCAGGCACACAAGTGGCTAGCTACGCCATTGCCACCAGGCACATCTGATGTTTTGGCCCTCATGGCATAAGAGCTCTGATGCAATAGCTTTGACTGGCTAGTTAAATACCATCATTTAACATATCCAAAGAAGCTCTGTGCCATGGAAGTAAATGGATGGGCCTCTCAGAACAATAGGAGAATTTTTTGTTTGTGTGTGTGTATGTGTGTGTGTATTTGTGTGTGTGTGTGTGTGTGTGTCAGAGAGAGAGAGAGAGAGAGAGAGAGAGAGAGAGAGAGAGAGCTGGCAGCTGGAAACAGAGACATACCTTGCTCCATGCTGGAACTAAAGCTGTGGCAAATAGGTTGTCTATATGTGAAAATAAAGCCATATATCCCAAAGACACGACAAGCCTCATTGTAAGGACGTTCAGTGGCTGTTCATGAGTGAAGCCAAGACACAGGAACTTCTAAACTAAGTTCTTTATTGTGCTCAAAATATGTACAGTGAGAGCAAAAAGAAACACTTCCATCCCTGACTATACAGATCCCAGGAATAACTACTTCCTGTTCCTTGCCCAGCAAAACCAGCGTGGGATCCGATGTGCACCCCTCCCTTCTCTGCTTCTTGGCGTGGGAATGTGACCTTCCCCCCAGCTTTCCCCCCGGCCATAAGGCTGCTTCATCCCCTCGCCTCTACCCCTCCTTCCTGTTTCTGCTGGCCTCTCGCCACTTGAGGAATGCAGGGGGGAGGAGGAGGAGGAGGAGGCATTTTCGCTTTGAGAACTCTCTCCGCTGGAATATAATTTAGGAGGATCTCGGTAATTATAATGCTCTTTCGCTTTCTCCAGCAGCGCTGAGGGGGGGGGGTTCCTGACACTCATTGACCATAATTCCAAGGAAACTGAGCCCAGGAACCCCTGGAATTTCTTCCTGCACAGAGATTGGGGATAGCACATAACCATATGCTAATAGTACAAAATGCACAATGCAGTTAAAACATCTAGAACTTAAGATAGCATAGGAGTACAAGGATCTGTGCACAGCACAATCATAGTAATACAATAGAAAAAGAATAAAACTTAAATTCCTTTTTAAATGCCTTTTGACTTTTTTTTTAAGAAGGCTGAAAATTTTGGGGAGTATAAGAGCCAAAGCAATGCATATATTAGGATCAGTGTTCAGAAAAATGCACACATTTTAGAATAAATAACATCCAGAAATGCCCTATATTGGGGGGAAATACTTTTTTGAAAATGTGCATATTAGGCAAAATTGCACACAACTATGTGCATATTAGGAGGAGTTTGCATCAAAAATCTGATGAAGTTTCATGAGCACTTGAAAAAGAAAATTGCAAACTGATGTAGAAATTTGGAGAACTGAACTTAAGAAGGGGAGGGGCAGTGAGAGAAATTGTTTTTCATGCATTCAACATGAACACTAGAAAGAGAGTCCAAATAGTTTTGAAGTGAGTGACAGAGGAGGCTGAAAAATCTTGCCAGAGCCCCAGATCTCAAAGTTGAAGCAACTGTGTCTCCAACATGGCCAACACCACCAAACCTTCTGCACACTCCTGGTCTCTAGCTCCCATCATTGCCAGTTAGCCTAGTCAAGGTCCTCAGATGACTGAATCACACAGCAGATGGAGGTCATGGTGTTGGCTAACCCTCCTCTGTGTAGGAAGACACCCAGCTCCACGCTCTAGCCTTGCAAGTTTGGGCCATAAAATAAATTCAAGAGTCGGGAGCCAAGTTTCATTGCTTAATTGCTTAAATGATAATAGATGATGACTTAATTGGGCATTCTTTAAGTAATGTTATTGATAGTAGTTACGTTGCAATTATACTATAGTTATGCTTTTTAAATAGCAGCATTTAGAACAATTACACCTTAATGCTTGTTGTTAGGTATCTCCAATTGCACAAATGTGCTAATCCTCCACAAACAATGGAGGCAGTTAGCGTGAGGTTGTGTGAATCAGGCACATGCACAGCAAAAAGCAGAGCACATGGCCTAGATGTATAGTAAATCACACTATAACCATCAAACGCTGTACAGCACAGTGAGACTGTGACCAAAAGAACAGATTACGCTCAGCTATTAGAACGAAGAAGAAGGGGGGTGGGGGGAAAATACAGCCTAGCCCAAGAATATAGCAATTTGCTTGATGATTTTGCTCATGTAAGACATGCCACAGAGGAGCAGGCATCAAGATATGAGGAATCTTTTCTCAGACGGCAGAGCACAGCCAAATACTGAGCAAGTTATGATAAGCTGCCTCAAAATGGAAAGTTTCTCCTATCACACCACTGGATTATGCAATTCATTTGCTTTGCCTGTTATAAACTCATTTGTTCTGCAGCCCCTTGAAGGGTCTCTTTTCATACTTTGGACAGTGGCGTAGCAAGGCCAGGTGGTACCCGGTGCAGAAATTTTTTGTCCCGTCCCCCCCACATTGAAATTGAAATCTGTCAAAGAAAGCCGTACAGGCGATGCTGTTGCTGGTCCTGATACTGATACTGCCTTGCCTCGTTAGAGACATGGCTCCTTCTCGACTCCCTCCTCTCCTCTGCACCCCTAAACCAGTGTGTGATCTCTCTCCCTGCCCCCCAACCAGCTGGGCTGCAGAGCTCTCCTAGGCACCACTTCTCCTCCCCCCCACCCCCAAACCAGCAAGGCCGCATGAGCACATAACACCATTCATTCCTGGCCTGACTACACTGGCTACCAGTTAGTTTCCAAGCCCAATTCAAAGTGCCGCTTTTGACCTATAAAGCCCTATGCAGTTCAGGACCCCAATACTGTGCCTCAAAGACCCCCTCCCCCCATATAAAGCGCCCTGGACCTGTCTTTCATCATCTGGCAGATCTGGAGGGTGGCAATGTGAGAATGGACCTTTCCAGTGGTGACTCCCTGTTTGTGGAATGTTCTGGCACCATCATTATATAAAAATCATTTTTAAATTGAAAGTTGATTTGAATTACCTTGGTAAAAAAACCAATAAATTTAAATAATAGTAATAATACACTACGTCTTTTTGAACAGAATGATACAGAGCACATTTAAATACTGTGCTAAGCTAGCTGTCCCAGAACCATGTACTCCCTCAAACTGGATTGTATGAAAATAAACTCTGAACATAACCTCATATAGGCCCTGTTCTAAGAGCTGCATTTTATAGTACTCACTTTAGTGTTTTAAGCCCTAAATTAGGCTTCACATAGCTGAAAGACCTCACAGGTGCAGAACCTCACAGGTGTTGAGATCAGCAGAGGGGAAGCCCTAGGAATTTGGGAGTGGGGGTGGCCCAGAAGATTGTAATCTCTCTGGAATCCCCTAAATTGTGGAATTCCCTCCTCACAGATATGTGTCTGGCTTCTTCACTATTCAGCTTTTGGCAAAAGATGAAGATGAATCTCTCCACCTTTGAGATGTGTGTTTTCAGGGCCCACTCTATTCCTTTGATTGTTAACTGTTTTAACTGCTTTAAGTTTTAAATTTTAACCCAATCTGGGACCTGTTGGTAAAGGGTGTGTAATTGATGATTATGAGTTTAACAACAACAACAACAACCATAACGTGAAATAGTAGAAATTGCTTTAGGTATGTGCATTTATTTATTTATTTGGTCACTAACACTAGTAATCAAGAAGAAAGGAGAGCAAAATTTTCCAGTTCAGAGGCCACCATGATTTCCAGCACTTATTTCAGCCCTGATACCTATGGTTGTTGTTTGGTTTTCTTTTTTGGGGACGGGACGGGACCGGAAGGTAGTTTATTCCCATGAAAGTAGATATGCTTCAAAAGTTAAACAACAAACTACTGATATACTTTTTTCCATTTCCACCATACTTTTCTGCTAAACAGACTCTCAATGGATTATTTTGATTAAGCTGATCATTTGAATTTTTTTTTAGAACCAATTACTTGGTAAAATGTAATACATCATCTTTAAATATCACATTCTAAGATGGCCCATGATTCCATGATTTTCATGGGTTCCATGATCACTGCAGATGGTGACAGCAGTCACGAAATTAGAAGACGCCTGCTTCTTGGGAGAAAAGCAATGACAAACCTAGACAGCATCTTAAAAAGCAGAGACATCACCTTGCCGACAAAGGTCCGTATAGTTAAAGCTATGGTTTTCCCAGTAGTAATGTATGGAAGAAGGGGACGACAGAGGATGAGATGGTTGGACAGTGTTCTTGAAGCTACTAACATGAGTTTGGCCAAACTGCGGGAGGCAGTGAAGGATAGGCGTGCCTGGCGTGCTCTGGTCCATGGGGTCACGAAGAGTCGGACTTGACTGAACGACTGAACAACAACAACAACAACAAAATGTACGGAAGTGAGAGCTGGACCATAAAGAAAGCTGATCGCCGAAGAATTGATGCTTTTGAATTATGGTGCTGGAGGAGACTCTTGAGAGTCCCATGGACTGCAAGAAGATCAAACCTATCCATTCTCAAGGAAATCAGCCCTGAGTGCTCACTAGAAGGACAGATCCTGAAGTTGAGGCTCCAGTACTTTGGCCACCTCATGAGAAGAGAAGACTCCCTGGAAAAGACCCTGATGTTGGGAAAGATGGAGGGCACAAGGAGAAGGGGACGACAGAGGATGAGATGGTTGGACAGTGTTCTCGAAGCTACTAACATGAGTTTGGCCAAACTGCGGGAGGCAGTGAAGGATAGGCGTGCCTGGCGTGCTCTGGTCCATGGGGTCACGAAGAGTCGGACACGACTGAACGACTTAACAACAACAAAGATGGCCCAGTCCTGCCTTAAGGTAAAGGGACTCCTGACCATTAGGTCCAGTCATGTCCGATTCTGGGGTTGCAGCGCTCATCTTGCTCTATAGGCCAAGGGAGCTGGCGTACAGCTTCCGGGTCATGTGGCCAGCATGACTAAGCTGCTTCTGGTGAACCAGAGCAGCGCACAGAAACGCCGTTTACCTTCCCGCCGGAGTGGTACCTATTTATCTACTTGCACTTTGACGTGCTTTCGAACTGCTAGGTGGGCAGGAGCTGGGACTGAGCAACGGGAGCTCACCCCCTCACTCCCCAGTCCTTCCTTACTCCCCCACCAATCAATGGGACTTGACCTATTCCTGAGTTACACCGTATACAAAATAACTTAAGAAAAGCCTGTTGCACCAGGCCAGTGATCCACCTGCTCCAGCATCCTGTTCTCCCAGTGGCCAAGTTCCCCTCCTGCAATTTCCAGTAACTGACCTTCATTGAAATCTCACTTTCTTGATGTGACTCATCTATTCCCCTCCATCCATCACACACAGGCACTTCCAGAAGAAGCAAAAATGCATTTTGAAAGCTCTCACAAGGGCTCAAAATATCTTGCTGTGACTCAAAAAGTCAGCCAAAACACATCCACCAGGACAGCATAAATGTAAATATGAATATCTATAATAGTAGGGAAGGCCCCCAGTTCAATCCCTAGAATCTCCAGATAGGACTGGGAAATGCTCCTTCCTGAAACCCAGGAGAGCAGCTACCTGCCAGAATAGACCAGCCATAGCTGCTGTTCTGGTGAGCTGCACTTCCCATCTTCCCTGACCAATGGCCAGGCTGGGTGGATGGGAGTTGCAATCAAGCAACATCTGCAGGGCACCATGTTGACTAACTGCCTGGTACTGCCAATGCTCAGCCACATGGACTGGTGGTCTGACTCATTATAGGCAAGCTTCCAGGGAGCTCTGGGCAGTACATCTGCTTTCTTCCCTCACTTATTGTATCCACAAGGTCAGCCAGGGAGGTTCATGCCCAAATGGAGAGTTGGGTCGTATCCTTCCTAGTTCCACACAGCATCGTTGCTTCATCCATTGTTGATAAAGGCATTTTGCACCAATCAGAGGGCTTGTTGTGCAGATGTTTAGGTCCCCCCACTCTGAAAAGCAGGGGTCACCAACCTGGTGCCCTCTAGAGATCACTAGAGATCACCTCTTTTCCAGGCCCTTTAGAGATCATCCCATCATGCTAGCAGAGGCCGATGGGAGTTAGAATTCTACAACATCTGGAAAGCATATCCTTTGTTATCCCTGCCTTAGACCCAATATGGTTAATTGTTTTCAATGCAACCTTGCACTTATTTGTGAGGAAAGCAGCACTGAATTTAGGATGGTTGCCCTGCACGGGGTGCAGAGCCGAGGGGGTGCAAAACAACAACAACAACAACCTATGACATCCTTGCTCAGGGTGTCATATTACCAAAGCCGATCCCTGAGGAAAGGGAAGGTACTAAATTAATAGAAAATTAACATTCAGACAGACATTTTCTTAAACCATCTGCTTCCCCCCCCCCCGGCAAAACATGTGAAACCGTTCAGGAAGATTAAGGAAGTGCAAAATTATTAATTATTTGATAGCTGTATCTTCTAAACTGTGTTTTTTTTTTTTGAGATTCCTTGGTGTGGGATGTAATCCACTGGGAGCAGTCAAATACAACATTCCTTGTTTTGCTAGAGTGGACATGCAAGAGAATGTTTGGTCCAGCCAGTCAAAACTTCCTGGAGCTGGAGCATCCTTCCTTTCATAGGACTAGTAGGTGGGCGTGACCTTTCCAGACCCAGTAAAAGGCCAAGTCACGCAGCCACCTCTCTCTCTTCGATCTACTTTTTCATCCTGCAAACTTCCTGATTCACCTGAACTGTACTGCCGTCTGCCAGCCAGCAGTCCCCCAGGTTATCTCCCATATGGGATAAACTTGTTTGTACATGTTTGTAACTTTAAGCCTAAAGCCTGCCTTCAGGGATCACACTGTGCTCTGCCTGATCGTGAGTAAAACTACTTCTTGTTACAGGTAGGCAGCCGTGTTGGTCTGCCATAGTCAAAACAAAAAGAAGTGTGCATGCATACGAAAGCTCATACCAAGAACAAACTTAGTTGGTCTTGTTGCAGAAGGGGAAATTCTGCAACAGTCTTTAAGGTGCTACTGGAAGGATTTTTTTTATTTTTTATTTTGTTTCAATCTAAATGTTGTAGCACTGCTGTGCATTGATTAACATTCTGGCTTTATTCTGGCCTGCAACATCATGTCATATCCCATCAGTCAACACATCTCTTACTGCAAGCTGCAACTCAATTTTCCTGAAAAGAGCTTCCAGTTAATGGTTAAAATACCACTAAATGTCTCTTCCCCCCCCCAACAAATACATTATCTCTTTGTATGGTCTGGATCCATTCAAGTCAGCAAGTTATCATCTCACTGCCATGAGTTGACTTTCTCACATCCGGGCTGAAATAAGAATCAAAACTTTGCATTGATTCTACAAATGTCAAAATCTTTATAAGGAAACCTTTAATAAATATATTACTTATTTAGATTTGAGTACCCTTCCTATCCCAAGGTTCATTAAAAGTCGTAAAGTAATACACCGCAATGTCTTTGAATAATTCATCTGAATTAAAAGTCAGCCAAGTTCCCTTCACAGAAATTCTCAACGTGGCGGTACAAATTTGAATATTTGCCAAAGGATTGTCATGTCATTTTTTAAATAATAATTTTGAGAAGCCCTATTTGCTTTTGATCTAGCATTAGATTGTTGGGGTGGGTTGGCAAGGGCAGGAAAGCTTGTCAAATTCTCCTGCAAGCTGAAAATTGGTTTCTAAAACAAGTAAGAATGGTTCAGATGTTAAAAACCCCTAATAAAATATTGTGCCTTTATTGTAAGCATCATTTCGCCCAAAGAGAAGTAATGATAATACAAGGTAGGGGAGGAGCCTAGTTAATTGGTCTGTTTAAAAGTACAGGTATAATAAAAAGGAGCAAGCGCTCTTGGGGGAGAGAGCCCCAGCAGAGATTTAAAATCACAAAATATACAGCAAAATAAAGTGTGGAAATATTGGCTGTTAGACCTTTAGAATATCCCCTTTTAAGCTGCTCCCAAAGTTTCTCTCTTCCCTTAGCACAGAAGCAGACCACATGTTTGTAAGTTGAAAATGGTTTACTTACTGTTAATGAAAATTCTGGCTTGGGAGACTACTCAACAGCCCAGCTCGTCGGCTACCAGTCCCCCACGGGTTCATCGGTAAGTAAAAAAAGGAAATTCCAGCCAAGCAATTTGGAGCAAAGCAGCAGTCAGTAGACTTACCAGTAGATCCTTTATTGTTGCGCAACAGGTTCAACAGCAGCAACAGAACTCAGAGTATGGAGTGACATTGACTTTTAAAACTTCCCACCACATCCCAGGATACAGTTCGCACAGCATCATTGATACATCATCTTTACATCACTGACATGTCACAAAAGGGGAGGGGTAGACAGGGGTTACACTAGTTTAACCTTGGCAAACATGTCCAGACAAGTCCTTGGTTCAATATTAGCATAAGCAGACATGTCAGGGCAAGACCCAGGTATAAGATTAGCATAGGCAAACACCTCTGAAGTCCCACCACCCAAAGTACAATAGAACTTCCTTTGCATGTCTGGACCCCTTGGCAAGTCTGGTGATGGGATTAGGCTTTCCTTGGCCAACAATCAGCTCAGCAATTGTCACCTCTGGGCACTTCCTGGAGTCCCTTTTTCAAGGGCAAAATAGCGTTGGAATGGAGGAAACTGGCAAAGGAGTTGATTTTATATGATTTTTAAAGCTAGGTAACTTCCCTGAGCTGTCAAGTCGAAAGGATACATTTATGCATAATATTTGTAACATTTAACAACTTTAAAGATGTGCCCCCCCCCCAGTAATTTCCGTAACACTGTGGAACCTCAGGTTACAGACTCTGCTAACCCAGAAATAGTACCTCGAGTTAAGAACTTTGCTTCAGGATGAGAACAGAAATTGTGCTCTGGCGGCACGGTGGCAGCGGGAGGCCCCATTAGCTAAAGTGGTACTTCAGGTTAAGAACAGTTTGAGGTTAAGAATGGACTGCCAGAACGAATTAAGTTCTTAACAAACTCTTCACAAATCAGATTTAAGCATGTTGGTTATATGAGGCTGCTTATCTCACACCTACAGACTTTATTTCCTGAATATTTGGCTTTTAACATGAAAGCATGCTAGGTTGAGAGTCTGGAGCATTGCTAGCAGGATATGCAGAAGAAATGGATAAAAATACTGCAAAACTCTCTCTCTCTCTCTCTCTCTCTCTATATATATATATAATCTCCATCCTTCATTCATAAAGGAAACTATTTATACTCAAAACTCCAGTCATTAGTTACCTGTAGTAAAAATGGAAGGCAAGGATAGCATTCTCTCCCCACAGCTAGTTCTCACATTCACAAATCTCATTTATGGATAAGCTTATCAACAAAGTCCCAAATCACAGAGATGAGGATCTCACCTTTCCTTTCCCTCCATTTTTCCCTTCCCCTGGGCTGCAAAGCAAGGGCACAATGTGGGGGAGGAATTTTATATGGGAGGGCACATTTCGTCCACTTTTTTTGCAATGCACTGACCCAGTCCTTTGTTCTCATGGTTGCCTGAGGATCAGGATGCAACTCCAAGTCAGATGGTTCACTTCTCCAGATTTTGCAATGCAGTTTAAGTGAGGAAAACATGGACACACGCACACACACACACACACAAATATACATGTTATTGGGTTGTGGCCAGCTAAGTTTTACTCAGTATAGACCCACTGAAATCAATGGCCCTCAGTCGTTAATCTCAATGGGGCTACTCTGAGTAGGGCTGGCATTATTTTTGCTATTCATTCATTGCTTTTCACATAAAAGACATATCCAAGTGAGAGAATAGAGGGTTCCCCCAAAATTCCTAATCAGATCCAGAAATTAGACTAGCCAAAGTTGCACTATAGAGGGAGGGAGCTGTAAGGCAAAAGGAGGGGAAAGAGCAGGTGGTACACCCCCAAATCCCGGCTGGATTATCTCTTCTCATTGAACATCTCTGCCTTTGGGAGTGACCACTTGGGTAGGGGCGGGGGCTGAGAGGGAGACCACCTTTTTGACTAAAATGTGCATTGTGTTTTATTGTCTGTTGGTTACTGAATGATTTAATGTATATGAATTTTCCAAGGGAGCTGTTGGGCCCCCCCTCCTGCTGCACATTAATTCAGAGGCAGAGGGGAGGGTGGGCACTAGGCAGCCCCTGACACTCTTGTGCTGACGGGACAGACATTGGCTGTGACAAATAGATACAAATAGATATGAATGGATGGAAATATGATTTAGACATGCACAATTTAACAATGAAATAATGGAACCACGGAGGGGGTAGAGGGAAGTCGGGGGATTGGAGAAATCCCATATTTTGGTACTGTGTTGAATGTACAAACATTATTCAAAATGATACAATTGTTCAAATTTTATTTTTTATTTCTTAATGTTTATTGTTATATGATGCTTGTTATAATGAAAACCAATAAAAACATTATAAAAAAGACATTGTCTGTGACTTTATAGCCCTGCCTAGCATGTGCTCAGAAGCAGCCAGTGGCATTCTTCCTCCAAGTTGCTGGATGGGCACAACTGTGCCAGTCACTCAGATGATTTGATGCTGTTGGCAGGTTTAAGAGACCATTTGTCTCTTCGGCTGTAAGAGAAAGCAGATGTCGCTGGGGTGCAGCAGACAATACAATCCCTCATCCCACCCTTCCACTGGCTTCATGATTATGACATATAGCCAATGAGACTTGTCTATGTGATGGTGTCTGAAGCCAAATCAGAGTGAGGGGCATTCTTGCCACATGCCATCACTCTGGCAACTTGAGAGTGGGGGGAGGAAAGTGGGGGAAGGCTGTGGAGAGCAGGATCTCCACTGCTTACACTACAGTGGTGCCAAAGAGGCAACACAGGTGAGTAGGGGGTCTTTTGTGAGACATTCTCCCTTCAAAATACCTCTGCTTGACAGAACTTTTGGTTGAGCCCCAATAGATACCTTGGAAATTGCAGAAATGTGGGATAAAACAAATTCAAATAAAAATGATGTGAGCATGCAAAATAAATCCTACTTAGTTCTAAAGGGGGACCCATCCTGGACTGGAAAAGTGGGAGGCTGGAGGGGGGCCAGAGTGGATTTATATGGCCTTGGCCAGGTACATCCACATGCTATGCCCCATGTGCCCCACCTCCCTCTGTTCCAGCTGCTGCCACCTCCCAGTGCCCAACCCTGAAAATGTTGGAGTTAGTCAAAGCAACAAGGTGAAACAAAATTAATTCACGTTTCCCATATGTGAATTTCCCCCAGAAAAATGTTGCACATTTCTGCAGACCTTTACATTGGGACCTATGAATGCATGCATGTAAATTCCACTGCTTTATTCAGCCATCCTCCACATGTGGCATGTGTGAGAATGAAAGAATTAGAAAAATAGAGAAAGGGGGAGAAAGAAAATGCAGAGGGTAGTTGCTCTTGCAACAGACAGCACTTTCAAAACAGCTGTTATCGGGGGAAAGATGTATTCACACACAGGGATACCATCAGAGGGTGAGGCTCTAAACATTAACTGCCCATCCATCAATCTTCATAAAAAGAGCTTGGGACCAGTGGGGAGGAGGAGGAGGAAAGAGCCAGACTGGCTGGTAATGCCATAAATACACATGTGGTTTTTACGTGCCTCCTAGAAACAACCAAGGGTTATGCAGCTTGACAGATGCACACAGCAGTGATATGGGATTGGTGGTTACAAATACAAGGTCACTGGGAGGAACAAATGAGCAGTAATTCACTATGTATCTAGCTTGACTACACTTGTGGCCATGCTGATTAATATAGGATGGTGACCACAGTGGGCGGCAGGTTTGGAGATACTGTCTCTCTGGGCATGCAGCAGGTTTCATGCAGTAGTAAAGGAATGAAGATGAATGCAATATTTCTGATCAAAATCTGTTTGCTATTCGAAAGAAGCAGCAATAGGACAATGTATGTTTTAAGAGTCAGCACAGAAAGTGGGTTTTCTGACACACTCCCTGGCTCCCATGCATGTATCCAGTGCTTGGACTCTTGGCTTGGTTATTGTTAAATCATTTATTCCAAAATTCTCTGTAACACCCAACTCAAATCAGCCTACAGGTTAGAACTTCAGGAGTTCACAGGGGAGTTCAAAGATACATAGCTAGGCACTATCTAAGGTAAAAAAAGGGTAAAGACCCCTGGACGGTTAAGTCCAGCCAAAGGTGACTATGGCGTGCGGTGCCCATCTCGCTTTTCAGGGTGAGGGAGCTGGCATATGTCCACAGACAGCTTTCTGGGTCATGTGGCCAGCAGGACGAAATCACTTCTGGTGCAACAGAACACCGTGACGGAAACCAGAGTGCACAAAAACACTGTTTACCTGCCTATTTATCTACTTGCACTGGTGTGCTTTTGAATTGCTAGGTTGGCAGGAGCTGCAACAGAGCAATGGAAGCTCACCCCGTTGTGGGGATTTGAACCACCAACCTTCTGATCGGCAAGCCCAAGAGGCTTAGTGGTTAGGGTTAGACCACTGCACCTACCATCTAAGACAACCCTTTTGAGGAGAAGGTCAGGCAGTCGTTGGCACAGTGGCAGCCTGGTCAAGTATACAGACACTCACACAAGTAGGCTGGGTCTCTTGGGACTGCTCATGCCAGAACAGCCATCACTGCATTCTTGGCAATGGAGGCAGAGTTGACACCCACTGTCCAATCTAACCCAATGTGTTTACCCAGTGAATGCTTCACTAACAGGAGGTGGTGCTGGAGTTAAGTCAGAGAGACAGCAGGAATGTCAGGAGCTGTGGGGGCCTCTGGATCTGACACAGGCCATTGCATGTGGAGGCTGACCTACAGCCCCAAGCTAGCATCAAGGCCTCAGCATGTCACCCTCTAGGACCCCTTATGGGGATGCCATTCTAAGCCACAGAGCCTGCCCAATGCCCTCCACCAACCAAAATGTTGTGACAGATCTCCCACAGGAACAATAGATGCCCACATATATTCGTGCTATGAGGAAGGTGGAAACCTCTTGGCCTGGAGACAAGGGTGGCCTGGAGTACAATTTCCTTCCTCCACAACAGGCAGCCTGTCATTCTGGTGGTAGTAGTTATAGAAGGAGGACGAGGACAATGAGGGCACCCTTTGGACCGTCTCACAAACAATTAGTTTTCAGGCAATACAGAGGAAGGCTTATGGATATGTGGACTGCTCTGCCTATTTCTACATATGGATCCCAAAACAGGTCAGGGAGAGGGTTATTATTATTATTATTATTATTATTATTATTATTATTATTATTATTATTATGTTTTATTTCTATACCACCCTATACCTGAAGTTCTCAGGGCGGTTCACGTAAAGAATCACATACATAAAATCAAAATACAAACAACCCAATAAAACCCCCCTAAAAGAACCAGCACTTTAAAAAGGGTATAGGATGTAGTAGATAATTAAGTGATTACTCTGCAAAATGGAGAAAGAACAAAATCCTCACCCTGCCTACATGAATGAGGCAAGTGGATCCCAGCTTATGGTGAAGCAGCCTATATTGCCAATGATCTACAGTGTATTGGAGTCAGCCTATGCATACTATATATGGACAAGCTGGAACATGTGCAAAGGAGGGCAACCA
Source organism: Lacerta viridis (assembly GCA_900245905.1). Classification (NCBI taxonomy): domain Eukaryota; kingdom Metazoa; phylum Chordata; class Lepidosauria; order Squamata; family Lacertidae; genus Lacerta; species Lacerta viridis. The sequence goes on from OFHU01003083.1 coordinate 155,813, forward strand.
AGATGATCAAGGCTCTGGAAACCAAGCCTCATATGAGGAATGGTTTAGGGAGTTGGGTATGTTTAGCCAGGATAAAAGAAGACTGAGAGGAGCCATCATCAGATACCTCAAGGGTTGTCATGTGGAAGATGGAACAAGTTTGTTTTCTGTTGCTTCCGAGGGCAGGACCTGAACCCATAACCTCAAGTTACAAGGAAGGAGGTTCCAACTAGACATCAGGAAGAACTTTCTGAGAGCAACAGCCATTTGACAGTGGAACAAACTCTCTGGGAACATGGTGGACTCTCCTTTCTTGGAGGTTTTAAGCAAAGGTTGGGTGGCCATCTGTCAGGGATTATTTTGCTGTGATTCCTGCACTGCAGGTCAGACCAGATCACCCTTGGGGTACCTTCCAACTCTACAATTATATGATTCTATGATACCACATCACCAGCCATGCCACTTCTGTAAGTTTGCAGTCGCATAATACATGGTATATGAGTTGTGATCTAGGTATTGTCCTGTCCTAACCACAATTGGTAACAGGACAGATGCCTGAGGCAGGACAGATGCCTGAGGAAGGCTTCACCCAAGGATAAGGAACCCATGACCAAAAGCACAGCTGGACTGCAACTGTGATCATCATCGAATATTGGCCATTCTGGAGGCCACAACATCTGGAGGGTCACAGGTTCCCCACCCTAAGCACAGATAAGCAGGTGACAAGTGGGGCAAGCTGGGGTTGCAGGACCAAGCAGACAACATGCTTTAAGAAGACCTGGACCTCAGCTGAGGCCTTGGACAGTGCTGCCCCTCCCCCCTCAGGTTCCACTCCCTTCGTGAAGAACAGAGAGCCTTAAAGGGATAGCTTTCTGGTCAGGAGTTGTCCAGCCTGGTGTAGAAAGTCAATCCCTTAGGAGGATCTAGGATCTCAGAGGGTGAGACTGGACATCCCAGTTTGGGACTTGTGGTTCAAGGAGCTCTTTGTCCTCAGGCTCAGCATTGGTGTCTGGGTCTGGATTCATGCAGCACAAGTCTTCCTGATCCAGCTAACTCCTCCATCTCCAGACACACCCACAAAAATGCAAAACAAAACCCCCAGAAAGCATCCAAAAATGAAACTCAAATTAAATGTGGTTATATCTCTGTATCTTGAGATACAAACTCCTTTGTTTCTGGGTTGTCCTTTTCTGCATCCACATTCTTGCTGCTGCTCACAGCTGGGGTTATGACTAGTATGTAGTGGACCAATTGCCCAAATATTTTGACACCAATCCAAATTCACTGTTGCAGCCAAATGTGTGCAGATATGATATACTTCTGTTCCCAGACAAGGGAAGCCATCATGCCGTGTTCATGAACTTCCAGTGGCAATTGACTGGCTGCTTTTGGAAGTCTCTGCCCCATTCATTGGAGAGTCACTGCAGGTTAAGAGTAGGCTCAATACACCCTTGTGTGACAGAGAACAAGCCTGCCTTATGCTAATATGGCTGGATGAACCTTGCACTTTTCCATCAAGGGAATCCATCATTCTTTTATGGTTTTTCAAACTTGCATACTGAGCACAACTGCCATCACAATACAATGGTGATGTCAATGAGCCCTTGCACTAAGAATGGCCATGCATGTGGTGCAGTCCTAGCACAAGAGCTAGACCATTTCATTCATTTCTTTCTCCCTCCAGGCAGAAAGCTCAGTGCCACCAATTAAGATGTGCTTTTGAGCATGTAATTTGCCATGCACATTCTGAGGTTGGTGTTGCAGTTGTTAGAGTAGGCTGTACCAGGGAACATGTGAGCAATGATTCTATTCCAACTTTCCCCTCTCTCCCATGTGTGCCTCTGTGTGTGTATTAGTTCAAACTGCAAGATGTATCAGAAAGGCTGGAAGAACAGGATACTCCCAAAGCGTATAGACAAATCCATTTAATAAGCTCACAACAGTAGTCTAAATATTGAAAATGTCTGCAGCACAGAAGGTAGAAAATAATCCTCCTTCTCCTCCTCCCCCCATGCCACTGGGGAGGGTGATGAGGAACAATGTGTTTAAACAGAAAGGGGGGGATTGATTTAGTTTAATCCAGAGGGTGAAACTAGGCATTGTAAGGGATGTGTGGCTGCTAGCAAAATGCATAGCCTTCTGTCTTTCTTGCCACTAAACTGTATGACCGCAGGGCTGAGGCAACCCCCCCCTTAAGAATATGATGCCCCCTCACAGCTGACAGATTTTTGTGGGAGTCACTTTCATGGCTGGAGATGGGTAGGTGAAAGCAACGCATTCCCCATAATAGCCACATTTAATCTTCTTAATAATGATAATACAGAGTATTCAAGTATTCAATCCAACTCTACAGTTCTTTGAGTCTAGGCCCCAACCAGCTTGGCCAATGGTTGGGAAAGATGGAAGTTGTAGTCTAGCAGCACCTGGAAGGCACAACATTGGCTAGGCCCTCCCCAGAATGCTGTCTCTCAGGACCTGCTTTCAGGCTCCTCATAACGGTCATCTGGGGGGGGGGGGTCTAGAGCTTCCTTCTTTTCCAGTTTTATCCAGTAATCCATACCATACCAAACACACTGCCTCATAGTACAGTTTGAGGTCTGGGAGAGCGAGGCCTCCTCTTTCTTTAACATCTGTAAGTATCTTATGTTTAATCCTTGGCTTTTTACCCTCCCAGACAAATTTGGAAATGTCCTTTTGCCACCTTTTGAGGCAGTCATCTTTAACCATTACTGGGATTGTCTGGAAAAGAAAGAGCATTTTTAGTAGCACATTCATTTTTATCGCCACTATTCTCCCTAGTAGGGAAAGGTTCATTCTACTCCATGTTTCTAAATTTCTTTTTTATTTCAGACCATACTTTTTCGTAATTATCTTTATACACATTTATATTTTTTGTTATCCAAATTTCTAAGTATTTGACTTTTTTATGGATTTCTATCTCAATACTTTCCTCCAAATCTTTTCTCTCTTCTTCTTTTAAATTATTGACTAATAGTTTAGTTTTAGTTTTATTTAATTTAAACCCTGCTACTTCCCCAATTTTTTTAAAAAAATTATATTACCTTAGGGAGAGAGTTTTTTGGATCTTCTACAGTGATTACTAAGTCATCAGCAAATGCTTTCAATTTAAATTCATTTTTTCCAGTTTTTATCCCTATAATCTCTTTATCTGTTCTGATATTCCTGGGAAGTACTTCCAGAACCAGAATGAACAACAACTTAGTTGGTCTCTAAGGTGCTACTGGAAGGAATTTATTTTATTTTTTTATTTTGTTTTAGCGGTGATAACGGACATCCTTGTCTAGATCCTTTTTGTATTTTATATTCATTTGTTATCACCTGATTAACAATTAACTTCACATTTTGTTCCAAATACATTGCTTGAATTCCTTTTAGAAATTTATGTCCGCAATTAATTTCTTCCATCAATTTTTTCATGAAATCCCAAGACACATTGTCAAAAGCTTTTTCAGCATCAATAAATATCCCCCCCCATTTGTTTGCCTCCAGATATTCTATCACATTTAAAATATTTCTTATATTATCTTTCATTTGTCTACCTGGTAGGAATCCTGCCTGATCATGATGTATGTATTCACCTAAAATTTTCTTCAATCAATTTGCTAAAATATTTGCAAATAGCTTATAATCATTATTTAACAATGAAATAGGTCTATAATTTTTAATTTGCATTAGATCTGAATGTTGTTTTGGAATTACTGTTATATAAGCTTCCTTCCATGTTCCAGGGATTTCACCTGTTTCCAGAATCTCATTCATCACATCCTTCAATGGATTCAGTAATTGTTCAATAATTTTTTAAATAATATTTTGCTGTTAGTCCATCTGGTCCTGGTGACTTGCCATTTTTTGTCCAACTGATTGCATTTAGAATTTCCTGGCCTGTTATTTGGGTGTTTAAAACAGTTAGATGCTCTTCTTTTAATTTTGGCAGGTTACTATTTTTGATATATTCCTCTATTTTGCCCTTTTTTCCTTCCCTTTCTTATACAACTCTGAAAAATATTTCACAAACGCACTTCTTATCTCTTTCATTTTATCTGTTATTTTCCCATTTATATTAATTTTATTTATGAAATTTCTTTGTTCACTTTTTGTCCTAATTGCTTGTTAACTGACTCTTTATTGGCTTTTTTTTTTTTTTTACAATTCTCTCTGCTTTTTTGTTATTTTGTCCAAAATTTCTCTTTTCCATTTTTCTCTCAATTTCCTTTTGATCGCATTTTGTTGAATAAACAGTCCCCTTATCACTGCTTTAATGGCATCCCAGAAATTTGCAATTTAGATTGACCCTGGAGGTTTATTTCAAAATAATCCTCCAGGGTCTTTTCTGCTTTTTCTAATACATTTTGATAATCTAATAGATCTTCAATCAATCTCCATCTAAATGATGTTTTACTTTCCTTTTGAATTTCCATTATCATAGAATTATGATCTGACAATGTTCTGGGATTGATTTCTATTTTTTTAACTTTAGGTTCCAATTCCTTGGATATCCATAAGGCATCTATCCTTGAACTGCTGTCATGGACATGGGAATAATAAGTGAACTGTTTATCAAACAGATGTTTTTCTCTCCATATGTCAATCAACTCCAGTTGTTGTTTAGTCATTTAGTCATGTCCAGCTCTTCGTGACCCCATGGACCAGAGCACGCCAGGTACTCCTGTCTTCCACTGCCTCCCGCAGTTTGGTCAGACTCATGTTGGTAGCTTTGAGAACACTGTCCAACCATCTTGTCCTCTGTCATCCCCTTCTCCTTGTGCCCTCAATCTTTCCCAACATCAGGGTCTTTTCCAGGGAGTCTTCTCTTCTCATGAGGTGGCCAAAGTATTGGAGCCTCAGCTTCAGGATCTGTCCTTCCAGTGAGCACTCAGGGCTGATTTCCTTCAGAATGGATAGGTTTGATCTTCTTGCAGTCCATGGGACTCTCAAGAGTCTCCTCCAGCACCATAATTCAAAAGCATCAATTCTTCGGCGATCAGCCTTCTTTATGGTCCAGCTCTCACTTCCATACATCACTACTGGGAAAACCATAGCTTTAACTATACGGACCTTTGTTGGCAAGGTGATGTCTCTGCTTTTAAAGAGACATCAACTCCAGAGTTTGGGCCAAATAATAAAAAAAGCCTTTGGTAACCTGCCTTCTTTAGTATCTTTTTTCCTAGCTGATCTATCTTTTTCTAGTGAGGGTATACCTTTCAAATCACCCATCAAAATCATTTTTTGGTCAGCAAATTCAAGTAACTCTGTTTGCAGTTGTTTTTATATAGAAAACTCCTTTTTTTCTCATTTGGGGCATATATTCCAACCAGGATTATTTTCTCTCCTTGGTTTTTAATTTGGACTATTAATATTCTCCCTTTCTCATCTTTCTGGATTAATTTGGGTTCCAGTGCAGGATTAATATAAAAAAACACTCCCCTCTTTTTTTGCATTGTCTGCCGAAACAAAATCCATTCCTAATTTTTTATTAATTAAGATTCTTTTATGCTTTTTTGCAATGTTTGTTTCCTGAAAGCAAATAACATCCAATTTTTGTCTACTCACTACACTACATGCTGGATTCTATTACGTTTGGCTTTATTGTTCAAACCGTTAACATTCCAACTCAATATTTTAAGATTAGCAATCATCAGAGTCACTTACAACATCTCCTTTTCCTCCATTTCCTCCAGTTCCTTCCAATGACAATTCTCAAACAATCCATCCTTTCCACCACCCATTCGTCACTTTCTCCCATCCAATCTGCAAAGTTTTTTGAAACATACGTTTCCAAGTTTGGTTATTCATCAGAAATCGGTTAATTCCTTAATCTCAATGTTCTTTCCCTCTCTTAACTGCAAGAGATGTACCTGATCTTGGAGAGCTGCCTGTTTTTCTTGAATGCCTCCCATAGCCCCAACACTGTTTGATGTTCCTCCTTTAGATGCCCCAGTTCTTCATTGCTTTTTCCAATTTATCAACCTTTATCACCCAATTTCTCAAACTTTTCTGACAATACATTAGTGGTTTTTTCCAAATCTGAATGCAATTGTTGCGGCAGATTTTTCATTGACTGGGCCATCTCATTTCTAAATTCAATAAACTGTTGTGCAAGAAATTCAGCAAAATCTGGCCTTCCTGATTTTTCTGATGTTGTCTCATCCTGAGCACTTCCACGTCTTTTTTCAGTTGAGGATTTTCTAGCAGTAGGACCTGTATCCTGTTTTCCTCTATCCATATTTACACAAAAACGTTTCCCACCACTAAAATCTTTGTTTTGCTTTACTCAAGGTCACACCTGCTTTCTCTCAGCCTGCTCAGAAATGAAAGTATTTTCACTTTTGAGCTATGCAGTACCATAACAAAAAAAAAGAAGAGAGAAGAAAAAATTCCTTTTGCAAGGAGTAACAATTATACAGGAGACATTCCTAATAGTAAACTGTAATAAGAACTAATATATAAATTATTACCCAATTAAAAAAAAACTAAAAGGTTAAGACCAAACTAATTACCAAGGTTAAGTCCAAGCTGATTACCTCCAAAGAGCAGTTAGAGTCAATCAAAGTCAATCTAGATCAGTTAGGGTCAATTGAATTCAACCAAAGTCAATCAAAAGTTATACTTCTCTTCCACGGTATTAACACTGTCCTTCCTCTTCTCCCAGATGCTGGTGGTTAATGTAGAGTAGTCCAGTTCTTTAGTTTATAATCCAGTATATCATAATCCAACTCTGTAGTTTTGTAATCCAATATCTGGTAATTAAATGATTGTAATGCAGATTATTGTAATCCAAATCGTCTGATTTTTAAATCAATGCAGAGTATACACCCACACATCAAAAGTTAGTAAGTTGGTAAAAGTTTAATCCTGGCAGGTACAGTTATGCCAATTTCCCTGGTCTCAGTCAGCTAAAATACTGCAATTTCGTCCGACTCCAGCTAGTCCAGGTTTTCCTCTCCTTCTGAGAGATTTCTCCCCAGTAAGGATAGAGAGTTCCCCTGCTTAGCTTCGGTTTCTTGCCACCAAGATCCATGGTATATCAGGGTAAATCAGTGCTCCAGTCTTTACTGTAAAGAAGCACTTTCTTCCACTCTGCCAAAATATCTTATTGTATCACTGTGCCATTTAAAATGTTTCCTAAAGTTCCTTATACAGGGCAATCAGGCAACATTGTTCTCTGTATGTATCCACAAGAAGAGGAGACTCCAGAAGTAAAGTAAAACTTGCTAAAAAGTTTCCACTGGCTGTCAATACTGCTCTGCTCCCATTCACAAAAAGGTCTCCTTGCAGAGCCAGTCCTCAGAAATCAGAAGCTGACTTCCTTTTTTAGCTTCCGTTTTACCAAATTGTTTAATTTAAATCAAATTTTCCCTTAGAGCTTATTTGGCTTTTACCTCCAATTGGAAGATCCACTGCTTGTGGTGGCAGCTAGTGACTTTCGGCTATTGGGTGCATTGGCGCCATGAGCAGACTCGAGTCGTTTTTCCTCCCCCCCACACTCGCTTCAAGGTGGCAGGGAGTTCAAAATCCTGGTGAGTTCTCGTGCTCCCCTGGACCCCTGGAGTCCCCACTGTTCCGTGGGGGCTTTTTCAGGGGGGGCACTTAGCCCTAGCACTCTCCCCCAATGCCCAGACAGCCTGGACTGTGTCGTCTTCTTATGGAGCGTGCCGCCATAGCCTCTGCAGTGAACCAGAAGTCGCTTCTCCAGCTTTCTTAAGCAGATAAGCAGAAGAGCTTGCTTATTGCATTTCTAGCCCAACTTTTTCTTCAAGGAATATATGGTTCACCCTCTTCCTAGGAGTTATAGGAAGAGGCTGCGACTGACTCCAAGGTCACCTAGTGAGTTTCATGACTGAGTGGGGATTTGAACCCTGATCTCCCAAGTCCTTGTCCAACACTCTAACCTTGATTCTGTTGTGGCAACCTCAATCTAGGGTTGAGGTGCCATTTGGCAATCAGCTTAAATATGTGACTTTCTAACACTGCTTTTCATGTTCCTGCTGTGGATTCCCTTATTGTAAGGAGAGTGCAAGAAACATGGGCTTCAAGAAGCTGCTCTTTGGTCACAGAGTTTCATCCAGAAACCATTCAGTAAGAGAGAAGGAGATTCTAAGGTCTCTGCATTCCCCTTCCCCTTTAAAAAGTCCCTCTCAAACAAGACCATTGAAAATAAATTTCAGTCTGGCTCCATGCACCAACCTGCGTGATGCATAAGATATGCACCAGAGAGGGAAACATAGAAAGCTCCATAATACAGGCAAAACAAGCTATGGATGGACAGTTTTAATTCACAGGGCAAGAAAGTCTGGTGTACAATATAGCACAGTCCTACAAAGCACAAGACGCAGCTAGGAGTTATTAATGGCAAAATCCACCCTCTAACCTCATGCTTAAAAGATGGAAAGGTTCTACTCTTTTTCATGCATTAACACAAAGAGGGAAACAGCATGGAACACCAACATGGGACAAGAGTGCCACAGCTAGCATATGCAGTGGGAACCCAAGGGACCAAGTGTTTGACTATGGGATGAAATCAGGTAGACTTTCCAGGTTGTGCGATTGCTGAATCCTTGTGCTGGAGTTACCACAAGTCATAGTGGCTGCATTTTATTGTGTAAGAGCCAGTGTGGCATAGTTGTGAGAGTGTCGGGCTAGGACCCACAAGACCAGAATTCAAATGGCATGTAAGGCTAGGATTGTTCCATTGTCTTTGGGTATTGACAGCATGAAAGAGAACAGACAATGGCTGCTAGAGCTGTGTTTGTATCACAGCCTCTGCATCACAAACACTTTCTTTTTTTGTTTTACAATTTAAAGATATCCTTAAGATATCAATGACTTCCCTTCTTCTCTTTCCATGGCTCATTTTACATATAAATCCCTGCATATTTTACAGAAACTATACTATTCAGTATTCCATTATTACAACCATCATAACTTATTTACACTGTTGAATTTATATTAATGCTGTTAACATTTTCAGCTGTACACAGTTATTTTCCATATATTCCATAAAAGTTTTCCAATATTCTCTAAATGTATGTTCTTCTTGTTCTCTTATTCTATATGTTAAGTCTGCAAGCTGCACATATTCTGTAAACTTAAGTTGCCATTCTTCTTCTTCTTCTTTCCTCACTCGTTTTCCATTTTTGGGTTAACAAAACACGGGCCACAGTAGTGGCATACATAAATAACCTTTTTTGACACCTGGGAATTTCAGTCTGAATTATCCCCAACAGAAAGGACTCAGTTTTTTGGGAAAGTACTTTTTTACAATTCATTATGGATCATTTCCCAATACTCTTTTACCCTTTTACAAGTCCACCACATATGAAAGAATGTTCCCTCAACCTCTTTGCATTTCCAGCACTTATCTGATTCAGCCTTATACATATTAGCAAGCCTACTCAGAGTTAAATATCATATGTAAATCATTTTCAAGTAGTTCTCCTTCAAAGAATAACAAGCTGTGAACTTAAAAGCACTTTTCTATAGTTTCCCCCCAAAGGTTAAAATCTATATTGTGACCTATATCTATTGCCCAGTGTGTTATTGGGGCTTTAACAAGCTTGTCATTTGTTTCCGACTCTAATAACAGATTATATATTTTGGACAAAAGTTTCTCTTTGTTTTGTAAAAGTTCTTTTTTAAACTTTTTTATTTTATATTTTGTTTTGACTATGGCAGACCAACACGGCTACCTACCTGTAACTTTTTTGAACTGTGAGCTTTGGTTCAGAAAACCATTTTTTCTATCTAATTTAAACATTTCATGTAACTAATGGAATATGATTAATAAAACTTTTATAAATTTTTGCCTTCCCATACCAAAGACATGTATGCCAGCCAGATTTTAAATCATGACATTCTAAGTCCAGGATGTCTGCATTATCCAATGTAATCCATTCTTTTAACCAACACAAACAGGCTGCCTCATAATAAATTTGCAGGTCTGGCAGGGCCCTGCCAGACCCACAAACACTTTCTTCACTACCAGGGCAAAATGGCAAGTGCCCTGGAGACATCAAAAGCCAGGCCACCAACACCAGCTGGACTTAATAGCCACCAGATAATCAGCATTGAGATGTGGGAGAGGACCCCAGCCTAGCCGAGCTTTTTGCCCTGGGTGAAGCCTCCAGAGGGGCACCATCTAATGAAAAAGCAATAACCAAGAAAGGTAATGCAATTGCTCATATTTCAATTTCCAGTCTTTCTGTGTTACAAATCTTTAAGGCTGTTTTCTAAAAGGAGATCACTTTCTCTACATCATGAAATGATGCTTCCTATTAGGTTATGCACAGCAGAAGAAGCATGTTTAGGGTTTAATGTTTGCCTATTTCTGTTGGTTATAGTTGCAAAAGTACCATAAAATGTTATTATATGAATGCAGTAAAAGTTAGATGCAACTATAAATGCAAATTTTATATGCCTCTTGTTTTTGTCCATGGAGTTTTCTTGGCAGGGATACTGGAGTGGCTTGCCGGTTCCTGCTCCAAGTGGATCACTTTTAGTCAAAACTCTCCACTATAACCTGTCCATCTTGGGTGGCCCTGCACAGCATGGCTCATAGCTTCACCACGACAAGGCAGTGATCCATGAAGGAGATCCATGAAAGACCCTGGTGTTGGGAAAGATTGAAGGCACAAGGAGAAGGGGATGACAGAGGACGAGATAGTTGCACAGTGTTCTCGAAGCTACTAATATGAGTTTGACCAAACTGCGGGAGGCAGTGGAAGACAAGAATGTCTGGTGTGCTCTGGTCCATGAGATCACAAAGAGTCGGACATGACTAAATGACTAAACAACAATAACAATATCAGAGAGAGCAGATTCTTGATCTTCATTATAAGTCACACTTAGATATGCTTGGGAGTTTCCCAGAGGCATCTGGGTGGTTACTGAGAGAACAGGATGCTGGGCCAGGTCCAGCAGAACTCTTGTGATGATATTTTGGTATCCTCATTGCTGAAGAAAATAACTAAGCTTAGGGGAAGCATTTTGATTCTGCCATACTCCCAACAATGTCACCAAGAGCACCACACGGAGGACTGGCTCTGTCTTTAGACAGGGTGTGGCAGCAGCCTCAGGTGGCAAACGAAGGTGAGCAGCTGGGAGGTGCTAGAGGACAGAGCTGCATGGGTGTGCTGCATGGCTTGCCTTCTGCCCCCTAAGTTAGCCTCCTGCCCTCTGGCACAGTGCTAAGCATGTCTCCAGTCCTGGAGTAAGTTCCACCTGCTAGTCTGGCTGACTTCTGGATAAGGAATAGGAAGGGGGTTGCTGTCTTGTTCCTTGACTCAGGCAGCAAAATGTCCTCATCTGGCCCTGGCCTCAGGGACCAACTGTCAGAATGGGTTTGGGAGGAAATCAGCTATTTCCCTATTTTGTGAGGAGGGGAGGAATGGTTTGGTTTTCTAACTGCAATTGCAAATCAAGCAAAGTAGAGTTTGCCGATCACCAAGAGCTACAGGTTGCTGGTTGCAGATCATCATCCTAAATAAAAACAAACTGGGCCTGCAAATGGCTTTGGGGCTTTATGAACGATGCTAGCCATAAATAGGAAGATTTAATGTTATTACAGGAGAGGATTAATGGCATTATAAGGAGCATAAATCTGAATAGAAGAGGAAGAAGAAGAGTTTGGATTTGATATCCCGCTTTTCACTACCCGAAGGAGTCTCAAAGCGGCTAACATTCTCCTTTCCCTTCCTCCCCCACAACAAACACTCTGTGAGGTGAGTGGGGCTGAGAGACTTCAGAGAAGTGTGACTAGCCCAAGGTCACCCAGCAGCTGCATGTGGAGGAGCGGAGACGCGAACCCGGTTCACCAGATTACGAGTCTACCACTCTTAACCACTACACCACATAGGGGGCACCCACCTTACTCTACCACTTTCAGGTCAGTAGAGCTAGGCATTCTTCATCACCATGCTCAGTTTTCTGAATTCACACAACACACCCCTGGCTTGCTATGATTTTTAGGAAGTCATTAGTTTGCAGCAGGTATCCTATTGGGAAGCCCCAGTTTTCTGAGTGCATGTTCTGGAAGTTGGGCAATAGGGGCAGTACAGGATTTCTTTTGGTGTACCATCCTCCCCGCTGCACCAAGCATTCGCTGCGCAAGCTACTTCAGGTCATGGCGGATGTTCTCCTGGAGACACCTAGCTTGGTTGTCCTAGGGGATTTTAACACCCATGCCGACACGACCACTTGGGGCCACTTGGGACTTCATGGAAAGCATGGCCTCCATGGGGCTGTCCCTGAATAGGTTTGGCCCAACTCTTAGTCACAAACATACCTCAGACCTGGTGTTCATCTCTATGGATGTGGGTGATCTGACACTAAGAAAGCGATACAAAAGAAGTGCCATGGTTGGATCACTTTCTGGTGAAACTGGACTTCTCCGCGACCCTTCCCCTCTGCAGGGAGGTGGGAATAATTTGGATGGTCTGCCCCCACCACTTAATGGATCCAGATGGTTTCCCAAGAGTGTTGGGGGATGTTTTATCCTATCCCATGTTAATGGCCTTTCAGCTGATTCCCTGGTGGCCCGCTGGAATGCAGAGTTAACCAGGGCTATCGACTGTCTGGCTCCAAAGCACCCTCTCCGATTGCATGAAGCCCAGACAGCCCCATGGTTTTCCCTGGAGCTGAGGGCACTGAAACAATCACTGAGATGGCTAGAGTGCCAGTGGCAGATAACTCATTCTGAATTGGACCGGACACGGGTTAGAGCTCAATGTCGAGCCTAACAAGTGGCGATCGTGGAGGCAAATAGGACCTTCTTCACCGCCTCTATTGCATCTGCAGAAAGCAGCAGCAGGAGACTCTTTCAGGTGCTTCACAATCTAACAGAACCACCTGCATCATCAGGGCCTGGTAAGGACCCCAAGATCTCCTGCAATGATTTTGCAAAGTTTTTTTTCCAGATAAAGTAGTTCAGATTCGGAAAGAGGTAGACTTCACCCTGGGAGCAGGTCCAGGGCAGAAGAGTGCTAGAGTCCTGTCTAATCAAGTTGCATGGGATCAATTCCAATCTGTTACCTCCGAGGATGTGGACAGGCTGCTTGGATGAGTGAAACCAGCCACCTTTCTCCTTGATCCTTGCCCATCGTGGCTAATAAAAGTGAGCCAGGAAGGGCTGGGCGATGGGCTCTGTGGGGTGGAGAATGCTTTCCTCTGTGAGGGAGCCTTCCCAGAGCCGCTGAAAGAGGTGGTTATTCAACTGCTTCTTAAAAAAGAATCTTTGGACCCAGCCAATATGGCCAACTGGAGGGACGCGGGTGGCGCTGTGGTCTAAACAACAGAGCCTAGGGCTTGCAGATCAGAAGGTTGGTGGTTTGAATCCCCATGACGGGGTGAGCTCCCATTGCTCAGTCCCAGCTCCTGCCAACCTAGGAGTTTGAAAGCACGTCAAAGTTACCACTCCGGCGGGAAGGTAAATGGCATTTTTGTGCACTGCTCTGGTTTCGCCAGAAGCGGCTTAGTCATGCTGGCCACATGACCCAGTAAAACTGTCTGTGGACAAACGTTGGCTCCCTCAGCCAGTAAAGCGAGATGAACACCACAACCCCAGAGTCATTCACGACTGGACTTAACTTACTTTTACCTTTAATATGGCCAACTATCGCCCAGCTTGAAATCTTCCATTCTTGTGCAAGGTGATTGAGCGGGTAGTTGCTGAACAACTCCAGGCACGCCTGGAGGATGTGGACCCATTGGATCCCTTTCAATAGGGATTCAGGCCTCATCATGGAACTGAAACTGCATTTGTCACACTGGTCGATGATCTCCGGAGGGCTAGGGACAAAGGTGAAAGCTGGTTTCCTGGTTCTGCTGGATCTCTCAGCGGCCTTTGACACCATCAACCATAACATCTGGACTGCCTAGAGGAGCTGGGAGCTGGGGACACTGTCTACCAGCTCCATCTGGAACGCAGGCTGAGACCCTCCCTGCCCACAGACTGTCTTGCCAGAGTGGTGCATGCTCTAGTTATTTCCTGCTTTGACTACTGCAATGCGATGTGGGGCTACCTTTGAAGGTGACCCAGAAACTACAACTAATCCAGCAGCTACACTGGTGACGGGGAGTGGTGGCGGAGACTATATAACACCAGTGATAAAGAAGAGGAGGAGGAGGAGGAGTTTGAACTTGATACCGCGCCTCAAAGTGCCTAACGTTCTCCTTTCCCTTCCCCCCCCACAACAAACACTCTGTGAGGTGAGTGGGCTGAGAGACTTCAGAGAAGTGTGACTAGCCCAAGGTCACCCAGCAGCTGCATGTGGAGGAGTGGGGAAGCAAACCCGGTTCACCAGATTACAAGTCCACCGCTCCTAACCACCATACCATGCTGGCTCCTGAAAGACCTACATGGCTCGCAGTATGTTTCCAAGCCCAATTCAAAGTGTTGGTGCTGATGCTTTAAAGCCTTAAATGGCCTTGGCCCAGTATACCTGAAGGAGCATCTCCATCCCCATCATTCAGCCCGGCCATTGAGGTCCTCCTCTGAGGGCCTTCTGGCGGTTCCCTCCTTGCGAGAAGTGAAGTTACAGGGAACCAGGCTGAGGGCCTTCTCGGTAGTGGCCCCCGCCCTGTGGAACACCCTCCCATCAGATGTCAAGGAAATAAACAACTATCTGACTTTTAGAAGACATCTGAAGGCAGCCCTGTTTAGGGAAGTTTTTAATGTTTGATGTTTATTGTGCTTTTAATTCTATTGGGAGCTGCCCAGAGTGGCTGGGGAAACCCAGTCAGATGGGCAGGGTATAAATAATTTGTTGTTGTTGTTGTTGTTGTTGTTTGTTGTTGTTGTTGTTGTTGTTGTTATGATTCTCTCCATCTGGCTTCACTTGCTTTCATGTTAGGCTGAGTGAGGAGCCTACCTCGGATAGCTGGCTTTTGGTGTTACCAAATGGCAGCAAATTGTTAGTTCTTTTAATTTTTACTGTTGCATTGTTATTTCCAGGAATGTGGAGGGATGCCTCTGTGCCAAAGCAACTCAACAAATCTAGGTACCTATGCAATTTGATGCAGACAGTGAGGTGACGCTAACTGCTTTGCCTTGGGCTGGCTCTCAGAATATGGTCCATCTTCTACAACAAAGGTGGGGGACCCTCCCAGTTGGGACGCAGGGAGTGGTCAGAAGCAAATGGTGCACATGTCTCCATGATGCTTTTTGAACATGGATGAGTAAAATTTGTTTCCTTTTCCCCGTATGTTAATGGACTCCAATTGTCATCAGTCCCAGCCAACAGCTGGAGGGCACCACAACCCTTTAAATGTAAAAACCTCAGTTTAAAGAAAATCGTGGAAAAACACAGTTAGGAACAGAGGAAGCTGAGTCAATACTAAGCCAGCCCACAGCTCAGTAATGTCTATACTGACTGGCAGTTACTCTCCAGGGTTTCAGGCAGGTGTCTCTCAGCCCTACCTGGAGATGTCAGGCATTGAACCTGGGACCTTCTGCATGCACAGCAAGTGCTCTATGACTGACATGCAACCCTTTCTCTGAAATCAGATTTTTGGTGCCAGACCACATTTGCGAAATTCAGACCTGAAGTAGATGTTTTTCAGGTCCCAGCAGAGACCAGACACTTTGCCAGTTGATTACTCCTTCTTTCTAAATGTTTCAGTTTTGGAGAAGGACACTAGTTCAGTAGTGGAGCATATGCCCAGCACAGAGAAGATCCCAGGTTCAATTCCTGGCATCTCTAGGCAGGGTTTAGGACAGGTGCACTGGTTTCTGCTCAATGTTGTGGGTGCCTGGCATGTGTGTGCTTGTGAGAGAGAGAGGGCCCACTGGAGCCCACCCAACTGTGGAATATTGAGGGGGCCCAGCCCCCTCATTGGAAATTTTGTGAGTGAGCATCCATGACCCCACAGAGAAGGCACCAGTGGCTTAGGAAAACCTCTGACTGAAATTCTGGAGAACTGCTGGCAGTCAGTGTAGGTCAGTGGTGGCCAACATACTGCCTTGTAGATGGTGTTGGACCCCAAATCCCATTAGACACAGCCAGCATGACCAATGGTCATGAACTCCAAAACATCTGGAGGACACTATGTTGGCTATCCAGTACTGCACTTGAAGGACCTGTCACGGTGCGGGCTGGCAGCAAAGAACGTCAGGACCAGAGGCAAGCTGGTAGGGAAGAGGGTCCGAGGAGCTGGGGTCCCGGGGCTGGGAAGCATGCGGTACAAGTCTCAGTCCAAGGGTCAAGGCACAAAGTCGCAGTCCAAGGGTCGAGGCATGTGGTCACAGTCCAAGGGTCGAGGCACGTGGTCACCATTTAGGAGTCAAGGCACAAGGTCAAAACCAACAAACCAGGAGGCACGCAGCGAGGCAGGGAAGGCGTTGCTGTGGCAAAGAGCTGAGGGGAAAAGCTGGCCTTATATCCCTGCTGGCTCCTGCCACCAGGTGCAGTCAGTTACTAAGCAGCCTCACCTGTGCAGCCGCGCTCTGCCTCTTCAGAACAAGCCACAGAGGGCCCCAGTCCTGCAAAGCCCTGCTGGTCCCAGAGCCTGGCACTCCTGACAGACCAATGGTCTAAAGCGTTAAATATGGCAACCTTCAGATTTGATAGGGAGGGATCCTGGATCCATTCCAGACTTGACTCAAATTCAGGAAATAGGGGTGTTTGAACTCTGAAAATATGGAGTTATTTTAAGTCTGTTCTGTCCAGGTTCATATTTACTACATTGGTCAGGATAGACAGTTAGTAAAATAATAGCTTGTTTTATTATAAAGGCAGCAGAAAACACATATTAATGGATTCCATTATTCCTAAGAAATCCTCATTTATTGTTGTAAAGGGAAATCCAACTGGAATTAAGATACATGGACCTTGGCTATTGATCAGATTATTAAGCAAAGAGACTTTCCCGCCTTTTGTTGTTCCTATGGGTTATGAATTACTATAACTGCAACTAATTATTATGACGCCCAATTCTGGCTTTCCCCTGCTGAGGTTCTGTGAGCTTCACCCATTCATCATGGATTACAACAGGACCTCATTAGCTTAAATTAAAATAGAGCCTAACAGGCAGTTGTTTATTAGTACTTTTGAATTAAATGGCCTGTGCCTTAAGTTTCTTGTTCCCATCAGGTTTGAATTTCAGCTACGCATTTAAGTATTTCTCCTCTGGCTCATGCACTGGCCTTTCTTTGTCAAGCACAGCTATGCTTGGAGTTGGGGAGCTTCTGCCTTTGGTAACCTGCTCCCCCCTCCTCATGCTGTGACTCCATCTCCCATCGGTCCCAGCCAGGAAGACCAATTGTCTGGGATAATGGATACCAACAGCATCTGGAGGCAGGAGCGTAGTGGGAGGGGGGTGGGTGCCAGGGAGCTGTTGCCCCGAGTGCACAATTTTTCTGGGGGCATGAACCAGGCGCCCCCAACAAGGCCTGACCCAGTGCTGCTCTCCACCATGGGCCGTGTTGGCTGGCCCAGGCTCCACCCTGTGTGGGTGGGCAGGCAGCTTAGCATAGCCCCGCTTTGCTTCAGTGGGGGTGAGGTACTCTGGCAGCATGGGCTGGGCTGGTCCCCCCCCCCCATGCCACATGCACATCGCCCACCCTGGGTGCCAGCAACCGACACTATGCTGCTGCCTGGAGGTCAGCAGGCTGAGCAAGGCCACCCTTGAGTTTCAGCATGGAAGAATTTTGGAATCTAAATGTAGATGTTACCAGATGGGGTGTGGTCAAAGGGCATAGGTGCCAGGATTGTTGTAAGGAGACATGGTGACCACAAAATGGGACTTTAAATAGGGACCAGGCATTCATGAGGGAGAGAGATACCTTCCCTGTAGCTATTGATCATAAAGACTATATGAGCTTCAAGTCCCCTTTGCAAACTGCCTCTGCATTTAAACCACTTTTGCGATCTGTAAAATACTGGAGCCAATCCTGGGATCAGGGTTTGAACTCAGATCTGAAGTCCAATTGCTTGAGTGGAATGATGCTGGTCCTCAGAATTTAGAAGCAATTTTAAGTAGTATCCCTCCAGTGTCCTTGCATACCTCTGCCAACCTGTTGTGTAGGGCTGTGGCATATTTCTCAGAGGCTCTCTCTCACACATGATGTTCAAAGAGGAGGATCCATTTGGAGCATCAACAATTAGGAGAAGGTCAGCCTTGACAGCCGTCACCTCAGACAGCCTTACAAAGATGCCCAGCCTGCCTAGCAGGGGCTGAGAAACCCAAGCTGGACCTACCTGGATTATCAAAACATTAATTGGCCCTGAAGCAGAGCCCTGAGGCCAAACTAAAGCTGCATGAACAAATTAGGGCTGCACCAAGGAGAAACCAAAAAGGCATTGTTCTGCCAGGTTGAGGTTAGGCAAGCCACTGTACAGAGAATATGACAAGAGCTTCTTACTTTTAACAAGATCCTCAGTTCTCTCAAGGTAACTGTGCAGAAAACCTGATAATGAGGGTATCTCAAGAAAAGAAAATACAGTGTTGTCAGTAGAAAAGTCTTAAATTATAGCATATATACCTACACACGCACACACACACACGCTTAGTTACAAGTTTAATTACCTGGGAGCCCCCACTGCGAAATACTTTGCATAATGGAATACAGAAGCAGGCATCCAGGTTGTACCAGTTCTGTTCATGAAAGCAAGCTCTCGGGGGGGGGGGGGTAGAGTTATTATAGGCACAAGTGTTCTCTGTGCTCCTGGTGTCCAGGGCTTGTTCTCATCCAACTGTGAGGAAAATGCACAGGGAACCAGTTCATAAGAGCCACCTCAACATGGACTGGTGTGGTCTGCTGTGGCAAAGCGGCTGACTTCCCTAGAAACTGAGTCCTGTGCCCCTTCTCTTCAAGGCTGCTCCCCTCTCCAGATCTGAGGTGCCAGAGATCTGGTGATCCTAGCTGAATTAACTTCTGCTCAAAGCATTTGCTGGAATGGCAGTAAATTAACCTTGTTGTCAGATAGATTGAGGGGTGTGGGAGTTTGGAAAATGAATTGTCCAAAAATTGGAGGTGGGGAAGCTTTGTGCCATTTCTTGGGCACAGAGGACATATTTTGGGGGTAATTGTTCCTCATTTCAGAGTCGAGTCCATTGAGTGGGAGGTGTTGAAGCTTGCAACCATTCCAGGGCTCCAATTTTGAAGCCATTTTACCCCATTTAGAATAACGGGGGAAGAAGAGAGAGACTGATCTTTGTGGATTCAACTTAAATTATTTAGCAGAGTAGCAAAGGCAGTCTGATTTGAAATGTAGGATAAGAAGAGACATGAAGCGAATGGGGTGGAGAGGGCAGTTTATATGAAAGGGAATCAAAAGGAAACCATCAGTGGTGGACTGCAAGCCCATTAATCGCTCCTCTCACCTTGAATGACCTTGGGATGCAAGGAGGATATGCCACACTGATACTGAAAGTGAAAAAGAGGCAAAATTGGGGGGGGGGACTACCCACAAATAAAGGAAAAGGTTAAAGGAGTTTGCACTGTTCTTCAGCTATGCAAAGCAAAAATGCCCAACCTGGAGAGATGGAGAGATATGCCAAGGCAGGTCTAATTTAGAGATTATTTATGATTTTAGTGCAGAAACTCACAGATGACTGCACATTCTGGCGGAGGGATGCAAGGATGTCCATAGCTCCTGAGCCTTGGCAAATGCTGAGGAGACGCAGGGGGAGCAGCAGCAGAGCAAAACGGAACCAGAAAATATGGCTGCTGATTCTTAACATTCTCTGTTGTGGGAGTCAAAAACCTTTTCAGCCCCTCGCCACATTTGCAAACCAGAGGAACTGCAGACATAAAAGGAGCCCTGCTGGATCAGACCATTGGCTCATGAAGTCCAGCATCTTGGTTTCATGGTGACCAACAGATGCCCATTATGGGAAGCTTACAAGCATGGTCTGAGTCGAACAGTGCTCCTGCCTCTGACATGAGAGGCAGAACATAACCTAACCCTAACCCTAGGTATGAGCACATCACGTCTGGTTCATCCATGGGTGCAGATTTGTCCATAAATGTGGGTGGGAGTACAGCAACCTCTACAAAGTTTTGATGCGAAAAGGAATGGTGAATGCAGTAGCGCCACTTTGGATACAAGACCAAGTGAAGGTCTCCCGAACTCCATAATCCAGGAGCCCAACACATATAATAGAGGGAGAAAGATGGCACTGCTGATCCTGCCCCAATGCTATGCCTCCCCAGTGTGTCCCCTTTGTGGACACAACCCAAAGGCGCAAAAGGGACATCTACACAGGGGCTCCATGGGACCATCCATCCAGCTCATCTGGTGCTCCCAGTCCCATAAATTGCCTCCACTGGGGATGGGGAACCTGTGGCCCTCCAGAGGTTGCTGGACTAGCAACTGCCTTCAATTCCAGACAGAATGGCCAATGGTTAGAGCTGATGAGACTTGTAGACCAGCAACATCTGAAGGGCCACAAGATGGCACCTTGATCTAAGATGTTCCATCTCAGACCTTTGGGTTGTGTGTGGGCCATGGGGGTGAACAAGGTTGAGAGCAGAGCCAGCCCCACTTCCATCTTCTCCATACATACTGGGCATGCATAAGCAGCTCCATCTCTAGGGGCTTCCCATTGGCTTTGAAGACACCCCTATTTGCATGGGGCCTTTGCTTGATCTCATGACCTGACCCTATCTCTTTCAATTGCTCTGTTGTTCTAATCAGATTGCTATATCATTTATTTTAATTACGGGTGTTTGTATTCCAATATATGCACAACTGGTTTTTCTACTTTATAAACCATTGAGAAGTCTATCTTGGCATTAGGTGGTATATAAATTTATTATTATCAGTATTAATTATTATAACAGTAATGTTGAAGAGGGCTAGGAGGAAATTAAGATATGGAAACACCTTGAAGAATTAACAGGAGCTGTGATTTGGGGGCATGGTCTGCAGTGCTTTATGAGAAGCCCAGGAACCTCAGGCCTGGGGGCCGAATGTAACCCCCACTCCAGGCTTCCCTACCTGCCCCCACTTGTCTGGTTGAAAAGTGTATGTGCTTGTGTGTGTGTTGAAAGTAGCTGCCAGCACAAATTTAAAATTTGCATTCATTGCCACCCACTTTTGCCTCTGGCTCTAGCATGCAGCCCACAAAAGTCTACCTGGAAGGGAATGTGGCCCCTATCCTGAAAAAGGTTCCCCACAGCAAAGGCCATGTGCCAACGTCACTGCGGAAAAATGCTGCTGGGCTGAACATAAAATGAAGTCTCCTTTCTCTGCTGCAACAATTTTCCCACCCACCTTTATTGGTTGTTGCCCAGTTCCCCCCCCCAAAAAAAATCTATCTCATCACACTGTTTTATTATTCAGTCCCCCAAGGCATTTACAAATTAAAAAAATCCTTTCATTAGGATGTTGTTAACTTTTCAAAGATTTTTTTTAATTTTTCACTTCTTTTAAATAAGAGAGAACATTAAAAAATGAGCAGGACTAATCAAGCTAAATTTATTCTGATGGTGTTTTCTCCTCTTCTCCCTGCAGCTCAGCTCTGGTCTCTGAAAGGCACTGACGACATTCCCAGTTTGCCTGGCTCTTCAGAAATTGCTCCCGGTTGTCAGAACATCCTCTTGGATGGTGCCCATGTAACACAAACCTATGCATACATGTATTATGTTTACTTCTCACCAAGGATCTCAAGCTTCCCTATATGGATCTCCTCCCACTAAGCTGTAGTCTCACAAGAACACTGCAAAAATGCTGAGACACAGTGACTGGCCCATGAAAATTCACCAGCATTTAATAATGAATTTCTCCAAGCACACCCAAGTTTTCCTAGAAGTAGCTTTCCCTAATATAAGAAATATCTTTATGTTAATTTCACCAATATACATAATTTTTATTTTACCCCAGTGTCTGCATTTTTGGACACATTACGCAGCTGGGGGAAAAAATGCAATTCAAAATGCAGAAGAGTGCAGATTTTGAAGGAAGGTTGTGATCCGGTTCTTGTATCATTCCAGAAAGTGCAAATTAGGAGGGTTCACCTCATAGGAAAATGCCCAGGTTTTGATACCTTCAGAGGAGGTCCTTCTCTCGGACCCACCACCCTCCCAGGCATCCTTGGTGGGGACACAGGAGAGGGCCTTCTGAGTGGCTGCTGGCAAAACGTCGAACTCCCTCCTTTGTGAAGCTGAACTGGCTCCC
This sequence comes from Lacerta viridis, assembly GCA_900245905.1. Taxonomy (NCBI): domain Eukaryota; kingdom Metazoa; phylum Chordata; class Lepidosauria; order Squamata; family Lacertidae; genus Lacerta; species Lacerta viridis. Next base: position 177,928 of record OFHU01003083.1, read on the forward strand.
TGCTTGTTGTGCTTCTGCCGGCAGGTGAAGTCCTTCTTGTTCCAACAGGCATACGGGAACTGACTGCTTTTAATGAGGAGGCTGGTGCTGAGCAATTTTATTATATTTGTATTTTATGGGCTTAATAGAGTTTGTGTATATGTATACATATATGTATATGTATATACACAAACTCTATTAAGCCCATAAAATACATGCATGTATAGAAAAAGCTTTAATTTTATCAATGTTTATCAGCGGCCTTTGATACCATCAACCATGACATCCTTCTGGACCATCTAGAGGAGCTGGGAGCTGGGGGCACTGGTGTACAGTGGATCTGCTCCTTCCTCCTGAGCCGTGTCCAGAAAGTGGTGGTGGGGGATGAGTGTTCAGACCCCTGGGCTCTCACTTGTGGGGTGCCTCAGGGTTCCGTCCTCTCCCCCATGCTTTTAACATCTATATGAAGCCACTGGGAGAGATCATCAGGGGGTTTGGGCTGGGTGTTCATCAGTATGCGGATGATACCCAGCTCTACCTCTCTTTTAAATCAGAACCAGTGAAGGCGGTGAAGGTCCTGTGTGAGTGCCTGGAGGCAGTTGGAGGATGGATGGTGGCTAACAGATTGAGGTTGAATCCTGACAAGACAGAAGTACTGTTTTGGGGGACAGGAGGCGGGCAGGTGTGGAGGACTCCCTGGTCCTGAATGGGGTAACTGTGCCCCTGAAGGACCAGGTGCACAGCCTGGGAGTCATTTTGGACTCACAGCTGTCCATGGAGGTGCAGGTTAATTCTGTGTCCAGGGCAGCTGTCTACCAGCTCCATCTGGTACGCAGGCTGAGACCCTACCTGCCCACAGACTGTCTCACCAGAGTGGTGCATGCCCTGGTTATCTCCCACTTGGACTATTGCAATGCACTCTACGTGGGGCTACCTTTGAAGGTGACCTGGAAGCTGCAACTAATCCAGAATGCAGTAGCTAGACTGGTGACTGGAAGTGGCTGAGAACATATAACACCGGTCTTGAAAGACCTTCATTGGACATTTCCTTTTTTTAAAAATAAGTATTTATTGGATTTTAATAATAAACATACACAAAATACAAACACTACAAAAACTACAAAACAAAATACACACAAACAAAACACATATTTATCCATCCTTATCCTTTTTATAATCCTTAGTTTGGGACTTCCTCACGTCCTCTCTTCTGCGTTCATTTCTAATCTTCTTTAGTAACTTTATAACATTGTAAAATCTTCTTTCTCACACCTAATCTTAATCTTACAATCATAAACAACAAATCTCAAATCTTATTCTTATCCAACTAAACATTGCATTATATAACTCAACTTCTTATATCCTCTCTTAACTTAACTTCTAATACTGTAGCCCATATCTCTTCTGATTCCAATTTCAACTATTAATAAATCACATCTTATCAAATGCCTAAATTTTTTTTTTCAGTTCTCATACACCGTTTTCCCTCTGGTTCCAGAATTCCGTGGTCAGCCTTTTTTCTATATCCCCTTTAAATATTCATCCTTTTCCTCACCCCCCTCCTGTCCATCCCAAATCTTGCCTTTTTCCTTCCCATCCCCCACAAGTCTCCCTCCCAGAGTCCACCCTTTCCAGCTCCTTCTTGTAAATCTATTCTTTCCATCATGTCCACTTTTAAACTTAGTTTTCTTCATTGAAACTTCTTCGTTTCCAGATTGTAACTTGCTTCTTGGTAACTAGTTACTCTGGCAACATCATAAAGTATCTCTTCTGCATATTGCGTTTTCCATAATTGTTGTTCTTGAGCACTTGGGCTCGCACCCCTAGCACTCTCTATTCTGTCCAGTCTGTAGGCTCCCAGCCTCTCACGCCTCGGGAACTTTCCTTGTTTTTCAACTTGCAAATCCTCTTCTTCAGGAAATTTCTCTGGATCTACATTTTTTCCATCTTTACCATCCAATGGATTCAAAAAACAGTTAGCCAAAACAGTTCCAATCTGGGAAAACTTGTCTGTAACTCTCTGCTGAAGTAATTGAAGCTCTGACTTCCGGTTTGGGCACCATTCCAGCCAGTCGGGAGCTGAAGAGCTCCGGTACCTTTGGGGTTTTGGGGTTACCGTACCCGCGCTACGGGCCCCCTAAAGCCGCGGGAAGAGCGTCCTGTGGACAGGCATTCTTGCGGGCTCCAGGACGTGCCGTCCCCACTCCTGATTGACCCTCGTAAGGGGGGAAATCGGGCGAGTTTTCTTTTTTTATTTTTCTCTATTTTTAGTTTGCTATTGTATTTGTAGTGTTTTAATTGTATTTGTGTGGTTTATCTTTGTGTATTTGTTGTTTAATGTGGAAAATTAATAAAAATTTTATTAAAAAAATGAAGTAATTGAAGCTCTGACAATAGTCTCTGCTGGAATGGTGTTAAGTCTTCCATTCATTGAATTTCAAGGACACCATGGGATTTAAGTAAACAGGAAGTGGTGGGGTCTCAGTAATTTTCCAACTGCACAATCCAGTCCAGCCCGATAACCGCCATTTTCAGCCTGACCCAGACTCCTGGCCAGGGGGTTAACGGTATCTTTCCTTTTAATTTTATAGTCCACCAGAAGAAATAAATCAAACCAGAAGAAATAAATCAAATAAATCTAGTCCACCAATAAATCAAATAAATATAGTCCACCAGAAGAAATAAATCAAATAAATCTCAGTCTAACCCCCAAGCAGGGTTTTCTATGGTATACAAAATCAGCTCTCCAGTTAAAATAAACAGATCTTCCACAGCTACAGCTTTTTGGTGTTACTTTACTCTTGCCGCTGTCAGAGAGAGATGGACTTCCTCTTTTGATCTCTCTCTGTAAGCCGAATTTCAATAGAATTTACAAGTCAATTGGCTCAGTACTTACAGAGTCCTTCTTTTGTAATCCAATTAGGGAAATGCGAAGCGCTCATTACCGCCAGTTAACCGCTGCTTTGTGTATTCGGGAAAGTGGGTAATTCCTCAGTACTGCGCCAGACCCCGCTCGCTTGAGCAGACTTTACTAAATCTACTCAAGAGTAAGGCTGACGCTTCTTGTACCAGCTGGATCCCAGGTCCTCAGGACGCCCCTCCTGAGGTTTTTACGGAGCCCGCTGCGCGGTAGCGGTAACTCCTAGCCCGAAAACACCAGAGCCCCCTCAGAGCTGAGAGGGATCCTGACTGAATGGCTGGCGCTCCACCGGAAGTCTTCATTGGACATTTCCAAGCACAATTCAAAGTGTTGGTGCTGACCTTGAAAGCCCTAAATGGCCTCATCTCAATATACCTGAAGGAGCATCTCCACCCTCATCATTCTGCCCAGACACTGAGGTCCAGTGCCGAGGGCCTTCTGGCAGTTCCCTCCCTGCAAGAAGTGAAGTTACAGGGAACCAGACAGAGGGCCGCCTTCCCATCATATGTCAAGGAAATAAACAACTATCTGACTTTTAGAAGACATCTGAAGGCAGCCCTGTTTAGGGAAGTTTTTATGTTTGATGTTCTATTGTGCTTTTAATTCTGTTGGGAGCCACCCAGAGTGGTTGGGGAAACCCAGCCAGATTGGCAGGGAATGAATGAATGAATGAATATTATTTATGATTTCTTTTTCTGTTTTTAGCTATTCTTATTTTTTATCTGGAAGCTTCCTTGAGTTCCTGTCAGGCAAAAAGGTAGGTAGGTAGGTAGGTAGGTAGGGAAAGAAAGAAAGAAAGAAGGAAAGAAAGAAAGAAAGAAAGAAAGAAAGAAAGAAAGAAAGAAAGAACCCTTAGGATAATCTAGTCAGACCCCCTGCAATGTAGGCATATAAGAAGAGAAAGAACTGAGTTCAGTGTCTTCCCAGTCACTTCCCCCACAAAAGGGATGGTCAGTGAAAGTCTCCTCTTTGCACAACCAAGTCCAAAATAAAATCAGAAATACACTCCTCTAAATGTTTAGGAGAGAAAAACAAACTGAGCTGAAACTTCTCTTTGGAGAAGGTCTAGCTCAGCTCTAAAGCATACAAAGTGCACCACTTCAGAATCAGCAGTCCATTTTCTGCCTTTTGGCCTCCAACGCCAAGAGGGTGTGTTCTCCGCCTCCTCCCAGCCTTAGGTTGGAGGAAAGGTTGACAGCTGAGGAGGAAACCATAGGAAGCATTAGAAGGCTGTGCTTCGAAGGCCATTTATGTCCTGGGAGAGCTCATTAGCCTTGATTGCAGCATGAAACATACTTTGGAGTGCAGAACGGAGTGCAGAACGAAGGCTTCAAGATTGCTTGGCTGGCAAGAGTGTACCGGTAATTGCCAGAGCCGCTGCTAGGGAGCTGGCAGTCCAAACCTATTAATCCTTTCTTTAATTATGATCATCTCCTGCCCTCACCCTCAACAATCCCAGGACTTTCCAACAATCAGAGCACTCACTGTTTCCACTTGGCAACATGCAAGTCAGCCTTGCCAGATCTGAATGATGGTAACAAAGGAAAGGAAGGGGCTGGCAATGGTCTTATTAAAAATTTCAATTGATGGTTGCAACAAAGAAAGTCTATATATTGTTCTTCTTTAAAAAAACTTTGGGTTGCATTTGCCACCCAGAGGGAAATGTTTCAAGAGGGCTCCCCCCTCCTTGATCTCACCACTCCTCAATGTCTTGGCAAGAGCAGGTGAGAAGCAGTAGGAATGTCAGGGTCACAGGCTTTGAGGATCAGAAGCAGAGCCCTTATTCAGCTACAGGCTTTGGAAGAGGCTCAGTGATGTAGCTCCCCCCCCCCCCGCAACAAGTAAAGCAAATTTGGAGGGGGGGGAATTGTACAGTAGCCCAAAGCATCCAACTTGAGAGAGGTGTGTTGCAAAAAGGCATTAAAAATACTCAGTACCTGAAATCCCCCACCTATTTTAGAGTTTCCCCCCATCACCAACAAACAAACATTTACTCAGAAGTACAACTGAATCTGGCCAGGCTCACTTCCAGGAAAGAGCGCAAAGGACCAATGCCCATATAGAATACTGTCTTCACTTCAGAACCCTTGCAGTGTACTCAGCACAAGAGGAGAATGAGTGCAAATTTAAATTTTTGTTCTAGAACCTTATCAATAAGTAAGAGGGGGCCCTCAGGCTACTTATAACAAGCAGCTTCAATTAAAATTCCCAGCCAATTAAACCTGCATTCTGTTTCAGGAGAAAGAAGCAAATCACCAGGCAAATAAATTAGAAGTTGAGCAGGCTTAAGTGAAGAAGCTGGAGTGAAGCAAGGCAAACACCACAGAGATGCTCCAAATTTAGATTTGCTAGATTAAACCATTAAGCCTGGCAAGGGATGGGAAGAGCCTGGAGTTATCTCCCTAGGGGACCACACATTGGAAGCACCTTCCTTTGCATTAACTAATACTAGCTCGTCTGCGCCTTTTTATCTCTGAAAGGAAAGGACTCCCTTTCTTCTACCTGTGAAAAACAGACATCTTCTTCATTTAGGTCTACACGATTGCTCTGTGCTGAAATTAGTTTCACAGAAACACAGCTGGAGTCACTATGGCAGCATTTTCTCTCTCTTCCTAGAAGAAATTTTTCTACATGCTGTCAATCTTAATGGGCTTCTCATTACTGCCACCATGGTCACCTTCTCCATGCATGCATTCAAAACAACGTGTGGGAAGGCAAACTGGGGAGGGGGAGAGGGTGCCTGCTCACTCTCAATGACCCCATATACACAGCAGACATGTACCATCTCCAATGCAGAAAGAGGTGAAGATGCAGGATAGATAAAATAAATGACTTCTTCAAGTATGGCAGAGTTAAACAATGGAGCTCGCTCTCCCAGGAGGCAGTGAGGCCACCAACTTATATGGCTTTAAAAGAGGATTAAGCATATTCATGGAGGAGCGGGCCATCACTGGTTACTAACTATGAACCCCAGCTGCTGGAAGCCACCGGAGAGAAAAGTGTGATTGCACTCAGGTCCTGCTTGTGGACTTCCATGGGCATTTGGTTGGCTACTGTGAGAACAAGATGCTGGGCTGGATGGTTCCACTGGGCAGATTCAGCAGGGCACTTCTTATGTAGGTGTTTTAGATTGCAGCTCTCCTAATCACTGACAGTTGCCTATGTTGGCTGGAGCTGATAGCAGTTGTAGTCCAACCACATATAAAGGACCTTGCTGGATGGGTTGGGGGGTGTTGACCTCAAATGCCTTTTATCCAGCTAGCACACAGAAGAAGTAAAGAACTGATGGAGAACCACATGGAGGGAGAGTACCACTGAGCTCTGGTTCAGAGGCAACTGGTTGGCCACTGTGATAACAAAATGTTCGACCAGATGTTGGCCAGTCTCTTCTGATGTTCTTATGACCCACTCAGTTTCATTGGTAAAATTGCACCATATACCTTCCGTGGCATTTGTTGGCACAAACTCAAATTCAGAGCTCTAATCCAGAACCCTGTGTGTCCTGGGCCATTGAAGTGGAGGAAATGTGTGGATGCAGCTCTGCTTCCCCCATCAAAGGAAGTGGGGAAGCCACTTGTGGCCAAAAGAGATGCATTGGTACCTCACACATGGCTCCCATACCCAGGAGAAAAATCTGTTCATTGGATGTGATGCATCAAAATCAAAAAGGCACCTGAACAATACTGGAGGGGATTTTCCAGAGCCATTTTAAATCCCTGCCAGACCCAAACAAGAATACTAACTTATACAAACATGCCACCTAAAAAGGTAAAGGGACCCCTGACCGTTAGGTCCAGTCGCGGATGACTCTGGGGTTGTGCGCTCATCTCGTTTACTGGCCGAGGGAGCCGGCGTACAGCTTCCGGGTCATGTGGCCAGCATGACTAAGCCGCTTCTGGCAAACCAGAGCAGCACACGGAAACGCCGTTTACCTTCCCGCCGGAGCGGTACCTATTTATCTACTTGCACTTTGACATGCTTTCGAACTGCTAGGTTGGCAGGAGCAGGGACCGAGCAACAGGAGCTCATCCCATCACAGGGATTCGAACCGTCAACCTTCTGATCGGCAAGCCCTAGGCTCAGTGGTTTAGACCACAGCGCCACCTACTGACACCCAAAGCAGCTGCAACCATGTGGGTAACTGTGTGATAAGTATCTGTAAATAGTGCTTAAGGGTTGGGAATTTGCTAACCATAACAGCAAGGCTGATGTGCAGAAGCTGAGATTTAAATCACAGGCAACTCCTTTGGCATGAATTCAAAAATAGATTTCTAACTATTGCCTGCATGGATGCTTGCCACAGCTAAATTATTTCCTCCCCTGGACTTTGGCTGTAAATAACATAACAAGCATCTTGACCTGCTAAGACAACTAGGGACCTTGATCTATGGACAAAAATTGCCTATCTCGTATCCAATTTTCTAATGTCTCTTACACCCAGTGTGGCAGCAGGACCGTGAAGCAGCTTCCATGGTTAAACTCACCTAATTGTTGTCCCTGAGTCACAGTAAAGTTATGGTGCAGAAGGGAAACTTAATTTCCTTCCCCACCCCCAACACTGGCATCATTCCAGCTCTACCTGGACAGGCGGGAAGGTGAGGTGGGGAGGCAGCAGTGAATTTGGGGCTGCACAGATGCCCTGGAAGAGCCAAGATGGTGATCACACTCAGTATATCCACAGCCCCCATCTCATGACCACTTTGCCCTATTGCAGCCTCATCCAGGTAAACTGAAGAGGAACCAGGGTTGGGGAGGGCATCTCTGTGGCTCACCCTGATTTCTCTCTCTCATCTACGTATCTAGAGGTAAGTATGTTGTGGAAGGAAAAAAACCAAACCTTCGCACTGTGATTAGGGTAAAATTCTGCTCTGTTTATTGTGGCCATTGCATTGGAGAAGACCCCATCAGCCAGACTCTTCTGAGTTGATTGATGGGAGGTCAGCAATTTTTATAGGCACGGCAGAGCCATCACAATAGGAAACTACAAGAAAAACCACAGGGAAACTGCATTGCTGGTCGAAAACCATACTCCTTTTACTTTTTCTCTCCACTTCTTTGTCTCTCTTTTTTCCACTCTAAGGGAGACGTGACCTTCAGATAGAAACATGCCCAGACTGTGACAGTCCAGATCCTGGCAGACCCCAGACACAGACTGTTTTTTTTCTAGTCACCCACATGCACACCTGTGCACCCACATCTCTTAGCAATAACACGCTGTGGTGAGGGAGAGAGATATGTAAGAGGAAAAGGCTTGATAGTTTAACATGGTAGTTTCAAGCAGTGCTCCTGATGGAGCTGCAAGAGCACTTTTGCCTAGAAAACTGAAAGATACTCGGAGTCCAGTGTGACTTTCATGCTCTTTATTCAGCTCATAGTAGTGAGGAATGCAGTTCCCCCAAAACGTTTGCTTTATATACACTATTTACACAATGGGCCCCACGTGATTGGCTAATTCCGGGATACTCCTGTATGCCAATCAGAGTGCGGATTCACTTCCACCTGGAGCTGGATTGGGTGGCTCCTGCAGACCAATCAGACTGCTGCAATCTCAATCCTATTGTTCTGGGACCAATCAGACTGCTGCAATCTCAATCCTATTGTTCTGGGACCAGTCAGACTGCTGCAATCTCAATCCTATTGTTCTAGGACCAATCAGACTGCTGCAGTTTGGATCCTATTCAGCTCAGTACATAACACCCCTCCCCTCTAAGTTCCAGTCCTGCCTGGGAGGTTGCATCCATAGTCCTCAAGGTACGCTGGCCGCCTACGTGTGCGTTGCGGCCTGGGCTGTTCCCTGGTCAGGGGTTCTGGTTCTGGCTCGTGTTCCAAGGCTGCTGGTTGTGATGGGGCTGTTTGGTCTGGCGCAACCAGCTCGCTCTGTCGTGGCTCTGGTTCCGGTGCCCTTTCGGCCTCGCGGGTCCTCTCAGTATTTACTGATTCTGCCTCCCCTGCCGGCCCCTCCTGCTCTACGGGTCTCAATGCCCCACTGTTCCCTTGGGACTCCTCTGACCTGTCCTCCTCCTGGTTTTCTCCTGGGAATCGTCGCCGTAGCTGGTCGCAGTGGCGGCGCCAGCATTGTCCCCCCTCTGTTAGCACCTCGTATGACACGGGGCCAGTCACCCTGGTGACTGTGGCGGGTACCCATGCCGGGCCAGCCCCAAAATTCTTTGCGTACACTGGATCCTGGGCCACAAAGGTCCGGGGGTTCCTGCCTTCACCCACCACTACCTCATCCTGAGCTCTGTCGGGGTGGAGGCGGTCCAGTCTGATTGCGAGGCGCCGGCCCATTAGTAGTTCAGCGGGGCTCCGGCCAGTCGTTGAGCTGGGGGTGCTGTGCTGTGCTAGAAGGAATGTGGCAAGGCGGTACTCCCAGTCCCCTTGCGTCATGCGGCGTAGGGTGTCCTTGGTGGTCCGCACCATGCGCTCTGCTTTTGGGGGCAAACAAACCAAGCAACGGCTTGTGATCAGTCACCACGGTAAAGGGCCGCCCGTACAAGAAATCATGGAATTTTTTTACTCCCTTCACGATTGCCAGACCTTCCTTGTCGATTTGCGAGTAGTTCCGCTCAGCTGCGGTGAGTGTCTGGGAAAAGTATGCCACTGGCACCTCTCTTCCATCTGGGAGTTGGTGTCCAAGGACAGCGCCGATGCCGTAGGGTGAGGCGTCGCATGCTAGCACCACCGGCAGCCTCTCGTCGAAGTGTGCCAAGACCGAGTTTGAGACGAGCAAGTCCTTGACTGCCTGGAATGCGGCCTCCTGGCGCTGGCCCCACACCCAAGGGGCCCGCTTGTCCAGGAGTCTGTGTAGGGGCTCTGCTACTGCTGCCTTATGGGGAAGGAAGGCATGGTAAAAGTTCAATAGCCCCAAGAAGGCCTGAAGTTCAGTCTTGCCCTTGGGCGCTGGGGCATCACAAATGGCCCGTACCTTGTCCCCAGTCGGGTGGACCCCTTCTGCATCCACCATAAATCCCAGAAAGTCCACCTGAGGCACTCCTAGTAGACACTTTTCCCGCTTCACCTTGAGACCCGCCGTCTGGAAACGGTGCAGAACGGTGCGAAGGCGGTCCTCAAACTCCTCTGCTGTGGGCCCGGCAATCAACACATCATCGAAGAAGGGGGTGACGCCAGGAATCCCTTTAAGCAGCGAGTCCATTAGATTCTGGAATATGCCTGGTGCCACGCTGACACCGAATTGCAGCCGCTTTACCTTGAACGCTCCCCTGTGCGTCACAATCGTCTGTGCCTCTGCTGTGGCTTCATCTACTGGCAGCTGTTGATAGGCTTGGGCCAAGTCCAGCTTGCCAAAAAATTTTGACCCAGCCAGGGTGGCGAGGACATGGCTGACCACTGGCACTGGGTATGCATGGGCCATGAGGGCCTTGTTTATGGTACATTTGTAGTCTGCGCAGATGCGGACCGAACCATTAGGCTTGACGGGTGTGACGATCGGGGTTTCCCAGGTGGCATTAGGCACAGGCTCCAGCACTCCTTGCTCCACGAGCCGGTCCAATTCCTCGTCTATACGGGGTTTCAGGGCGAACGGGACCCGGCGGGCCTTGAGCCTGACAGGTCGTACTGCGGGGTCCAGCTGTAGGGCAATGGGGGGGCCCGTATACTGTCCCAATTTCCCATCGAAAACTGCCGGAAACTCCTTGCATATGGCGTCCACATCCACTTGTAAGCTAGTGCGGTTCACCCCGGTGACGGCTAGCCCCAGTGGTCCAAACCATGCCAATCCCAGTAAGCTAACGTAGGAGCCCTTGACCACGAGCAAGTCCAGTTGCCGCGTCCGCCCTCGATATTGCACCCTGAAGGTCCCCACCCCCATTGTGGGGACCTTACGTTTCTGGAAGTCCCGGAGGGTGAATGGGGCCGGCCTGAGTTTGGGACCCCCACTAGGGCACAGTTTCCTTAAAGTCCGTGCCGAGATTATGGATAGGGTTGAACCTGTGTCCAGCTCCATGCGGCACGGGGCCCCCTCTATCTGTACCTCTACATAAATTTTCTCTATGTTGGGGTGGGGCAACTGGTATACCTGGTAGTCCGTGGTCTCTGTCGAGTTGCCTTGGTGCGTTGGGCCCCGGGACCTGGGGCTCTTGGGGCGGTCATCTGATGCCTGGCGTCGGATGGGCCGAGCCCGACACACCCGGGCGATGTGGCCTGATTTTCTGCACTGCCTGCACTCGGCATTGCGGAAACGGCAGGTCCTCCTCTCGTGATTCTCCCCGCAGCTTGCGCAGTTCCCTCCTTCTGGTCGAGGCAGCTGTGGTGTGTGCACGGCTTGAGTGCGCCGCTGTACTCTGTGCACCTCCTCCCTGTCTGATCCTGAATCGTCGATGAGGTCCTCGTGGTGGACCCTTGGTTGGGACGGCACGCTCGGCCGTGCCTCTTGCATCGACCTCTCGGCGGCTTCTGTTGCCAGGGCCTCCTCCAGAGCGACCTGGAACGTTAGGTCCTTCTTGGCATAGAGGCGTCGTTGCAGCTTCTCGTCCCTCAGGCCACCGACGAGGCGGTCACGCAGCATGTTCTCCAACTCTGAGAAGTTGCAGAACCGAGCGGCTTGGCGGAGGGAGGTCACAAACCCCGTTATGGTTTCCCCAGGGGCTTGCCGCTTTGCATAGAAGGCATTTCGACGAGCCACCACCGAGGGCTGTGGCGAGAAGTGCCCCTTCAGCCGTTCCACTATTGTTTTGTAAGGAACGGTAGCGACATCATCAGGCGCAAGGAGAGCCCGGGCGATTTCGAATGTCTCCTCTCCGCAGACGCTGAAGAATATCGCCCTCTTCTTGGCATCGTTGGTGACCCCTTTAGCTTCTAGAAGAAAGGTGAAACGGGTGGCGTATCCTTCCCAGTCTCCTGATGCTGGGTTGAACGGCGAGAAGCTGCTGTCCGTTGCCATCTTGAGTTCCTTGGGACCCGGAGCTGAAGCCTGGATACACGGTGCGAGGCAGCTGTGCGGCAGGTGGCGTTGCTGCGGTGCTGTGTGTGGCAGTCAGCTCAGCGGGATCCCATCCTTCGTCGCCAGTGAAAGATACTCGGAGTCCAGTGTGACTTTCATGCTCTTTATTCAGCTCATAGTAGTGAGGAATGTAGTTCCCCCAAAACGTTTGCTTTATATACACTATTTACACAATGGGCCCCACGTGATTGGCTAATTCCGGGATACTCCTGTATGCCAATCAGAGTGCGGATTCACTTCCACCTGGAGCTGGATTGGGTGGCTCCTGCAGACAGAGCCGTCTTAAGGGGATCTGCCGCCCTGGCGCGGCTATCCCTCCGGCGCCCTCGCCATGCCGCCTCTCCGCCGCCTCCCTCCCGTGCTTGCCGCCCCTTGGGAGGGGGGTGGAGCGGGGGATGAGGGGCGTGGCGCTGGAGCGGCGCGGGGCTCTGTGTGCCCTTCCAGCGCTTCCGGGACGGGAGGCGAGGGCCGGCTCGCGCTCCCGCACGCAGCCGGATGGCGCGCACGGGCAGCTCGCACTCCGCACGCAGTTGGGGGCGCGGCGTGGCTGGCCAGCTCGCGCTCCATCGGGCGGGCGGCCGGCTCGCGCTCCTGTGCTCTGCTGGGCAGCCAGAGGGCGTGGCGTGGCCGGCCAGCTCCCTTGCTCCGCTGGGCAGTCAGAGGGCGCTGCCGGCAGGCGCTGCCAGCGGGGCTGGAGGGCGGAGGCGCCCTCCAGGCCATTGCGCCCTGGCGTGCCGCGCCACCAGCCCCAATGGATGAGACGTCTCTGCCTGCAGACCAATCAGACTGCTGCAATCTCAATCCTATTGTTCTGGGACCAATCAGACTGCTGCAATCTCAATCCTATTGTTCTGGGACCAGTCAGACTGCTGCAATCTCAATCCTATTGTTCTAGGACCAATCAGACTGCTGCAGTTTGGATCCTATTCAACTCAGTACATAACAAAAAACTATCAACATTCTGCAACCATTCCTTTTGTGCAGCCTGGTGCTATCTGGATATCATGGACTACAACTCCCATTGGCCACAGTCAGCAGAGCTGTGCTGCCTGGCCCTGGTGGGAACTGTCTTCCAGGTCCTTTGGACGACACCAGGTTGGGGAAGACTGCTACTGAATGTTTGCAAAACCTCAAGGGTTTTGTCAAGTGTCAAAAATGAAGGTTCACACACACTCATCATCTTCTCCTTAGAAAGCTAGGCTAAGGGAGGAGGGAGGCTGACATGGAATGGGACCCACCACTCTACCTGGGCAAACCACTGTGCTGATTGGCCAGTTGCAGAAGCTAAAAGAATAGACTCAAAAATGTCACCTCCTGTTGGGATCATGGGAAGCAGAGTTTCAGGAAGTTAGACTTCACTCAAAGGGAGACAAGAACCTGCAGGCGGACTTCAAATGAGTGGTGAGTTGTTTAGTTTGGAAATCCTAAGGATTTACAAGGACTCTTGTGCCTCACCCCAAGTGGTGCATGAGTGGGCTGGGGGGGGTCACAAGGGGATACTAGCAAATGCCTGAACACACCATGTTTCAAAGCAGGGAGGGAGACAGGAGGACACGAGTAAGTCGAGCCCCAAACATCTCTGTGCATGTGTTATCCCATGAACATTGGTCCTGACCTTCCCGTGTTGAGTGGAAAAGGTATGCAGCAGGGCCATCATTGTTTTTACATGTATTCACTAGATTGCAAAAGAACCTTCTGTGCTTTATCAGGGTACCCATTTGCAAGGAAGGTTCTGCCTTATACAGAGTCGGATCATTGGTCCACATCCATGGCTACTGGCTACACCAAGGATGCAGAACCTGTGCCCCACCCTCCAAATTTGCTGGGCTCCAACTCCCCACAGCCCCAATGGTCAGGGGCGATGGGGCCTGGAGTCCATCACCATCTGGAAGGCCACAGGCCTCCATCCTGGCTGGCAGCAGCTCTCTGGGGATTCAGACAGGACTCTTCCCCAGCCTTGTCTGGAGTTCCAGGGCTGACACCTTGGGTCTCCTGCAAGCACAGCATGTGCTATGCCACTGAGCTGTGACCCTTTGGGAATAGTTATGTCTGGAAAGTTGTACACTGATATTCTGAGGGTGGGGCAGGATGCAAGAACTCAACCACCTATTTCGATTTCCTTTTTTGTGCTGGTACCCAAAACACCCTCAGTGATGTTAAAAGAAACACCATCTTCACTTTAAAACCTTAAAAATGAAACATGTTTTTTCTCTGCAAAAAGATCACCTTCACCCGGTTGTGCAAACCAAGGTTACCCCTGCACCATAAAATGTCCTTCCTGGATTCTGCCTCATTAATCTCTGCTTGGAGAACAGAGCTTTTCTCCTCTGCCTTATTTTCCATGAGGATCTCTTCCCCGCCTAGCCCACTTTACCGGGTAGTTGTCTCCTCTGCACCTCTCCAGGTCTCCCTTCCAGGTCAGCAAGCACAGCCGGACATTCACTGCCTAAAACAAAGCCTGTTCCCTGGCCTGCTTGGCTTGCCACCTTCAGCTGCTAAAGAGAAGGATTTCAATTGACCAGGCAAAGTGATTTAGAAGTTAATAAATGCTAAGGGCAGGTCTATAAATCACACCGTCCAAGATGTGACCTGGGCAGGGGGTTTAACAAGGTAGCAAGAGGGATTTTATTTAAAAGCCATTTATCTGGAAAGGCCCAATGCAAAAGAGCCAGACAACTCTTTTGGAAAAGAATGCTGCTAAACATTGAACTGTGCAAGACATGAACTGGATGCAGGAGGAAAGCGCTCTTATAAAGAGAACTATGGGGCTTCCAGCAAGGTAGTTCACCTCTTGCTCTGAGATGACTTGCATTGGAGTCTTGACTGTGAATCTGCACCTGTCTACACACACTCATCTCGTAAATGTGAATGTTAATAGAGGGTTTACTCTTGGATTAGGTACACCATGTATGGCCAACCTGCAGCATGGCTTCATGTTGATGAATTGGATCAGGGTATTGACATGCTGAAATGTGTGCAGAGAAGGGCAACCAAGTTGACCAAGGGCCTGGAAACCAAGCCTCATGAGGAATGGTTCAAGGAACTGGGTACTGTATGTTTAGCCTGGAGAAGAGAAGACATAAAAGGTGAAGTGATGGCCATCTTCAAATATCTGAAGAGCTACAACACAGAAGATGAAGCAAGTTTATTTTCTGCTGCTCCAGCGGGAAGGACCCAAACCACTGGATTCAAATGACTTTAAGAAAGGGATTCTAACCACACATCAGGAATAATTTTCTGTATGTAAGAGCTGTTCAGCAGTGGAATGGACTGCATCAGAAGGTGGTGGACCCTCCTTCATTGGAGGTTTCTAAACAGTGGTTGGATGACCACGAGAGAGGGATTCTTTAGCTGTGATTCTTGCATTGGAGTGGTTTGGAATGGGTGACCCTTGGGACCTCCTTCCAACACTACAAGTCTATGATTCTGTGTGTGAGGAAAGGGAAGTGTTCTCTTCTCCATGACTTTCATCCATGTGCATAGTGTGCACTGCTACAAGACTTTGGTGCATTTTCATTATATGTGTTTGAGTGCATGAACACTTTAACACAGGAAAGAAGGAAGTACGGTACCTTAAGCATGCCCCCCCCCTCAAGCTGCTACCTCTGAGGGAGTTTTAGAGCATTGCAGAAACAGACAGGGCCTTTTCAGCGGTGATTCCCTGGTTCAGGAATCCTCTCTCCAGTGAGATTTTCCCGGAACCATCATTAGCATCCTTTTGCTGACTGGTAAAATCTACTCTCCTCTCCCAAGCATTATGGTGATTTTGCTCTTTATTGGTTTTACATTTTTGTTGCTGTTTTACTGAGTTGGGTTCAAAGACCCTGCACTTAAAGCCTAAGAAATGTCTGTGCTATCAAGGACCTGTTCTCTGGGGTTGCATGCACAGTTCCTCAACTTTACTGGGCAAAAACTGTTGGTAGTTAGCAGGCAATTGAGCATGACAGAAATATCAAGGCAAGGGGTTATCACTGCTTGCGCCTGTTTTGAAGCCATGGAGCAAACTTGTTGGGTCCAAGAGTAAGTATCCAACACAATCTCTATTACAGCCCCTCTTTTCCAGAACATATTGTTAATGCGCCATTGCTATTACTTCTGTCTCCAGAATATTCTATTGATCTTGACACTGTCACTTAAGATAACCAAGAGGTCCACTGCTGAGTTCTCATTCATTACCCCAACAGTTACAGCAGCCTAGGCCCACTTTAGCAACAGCGAAGCAAACAGCAGGATGCTTTGTCATATGGCACCTATCCCCAAACATAAGCTCCTTTGAGCCCCTTTGGCTTGCAGGAACAAGGGGTAAACCTTAGAGGGAAACAGAAGTTCTCCTGCTGGTCAACTGCTGGAATAGCAAATACTTCCAAAACAGGAACAGGACGATAAGCAGGTACTGGGGGCAAAGCTCAGCATGTAGGACCACCCATATCTCCATCCTGCTGGCTACAGGAATCAGAGAGTCTCCTCCTTGCTTCATTATCATACTGCCCCACCCATTCTCACCTTTCCTCCTTCCCAAGGATCCCAAGATGGCTAGCAACAAAGTAACAAAACAATGCAACTAATTTTTTTAAAAAAATATAAACAGGTTAAAAATGCCTAGAAAGCACTGAGAAAGTCTAAAAAAATTAAAAACAACAACTGCATGTAAAAATGTTTTGAAATAAATAAATAAATCGCATCATACCCTCAATCTACTAATCTCTTTTTTTAGTTAAAATAAACTTTATTCATAATTCAAATCTCACAAAAGAAAAGATAAAAACAAATACACTATCTTTCCCATTCCCATTGTCCTCCCTCCCCTCCCCTATCCCCCTCACCAATACGTGATTTTATTTACACAATATTTAACTTTATCTTTTTTAGTTTTGTTGTAACTTCCATTATCATTATCCTAAATCCTTTATTTTCCTTAATATTTCCCCCTGTTCGATTTATACCAAATCCACCAGAATATCAATATCTGAACTATATACCCTTAAGTACTCTTTCCCTCCTTCCCTTTCCTTTATTATTTCTTGATTGGAGTGACCTCGAATATTAGCTGTTAAATTTTGCCATTTCAACCAATTTGCACATCTTACTTCTCCATTCTGATATTGTTGGGATTTTCTCTCCTTTCCAATTTTTTGCAATTAATAACCTCGCAGCTGCTGAGGCATATAGAAAAACCTGTATATTATTTTTAGGAAATTCATCCAATATCAGACCTAATAAAAAGGATTCTGTTTTTTTTAAATAAATGTAATTTTAAATAATTATTTTAATTCCTCACATATCTCATTCCAGAATTTATTTATCTCTTTACATCCCAACCATAAATGATAAAATGTACCCACTTCTTTTTTACATTTCCAACATAAATTAGATTGATTTTTATATATTTTGGATAATTTTTCCGGGGTTATATACCATCGATACAACATCTTAAGCATATTTTTTTTTATTGTAGAACATGCTGTGAAATGCAAATCTCTCTTAAGTAATTTCTCCCACCTATCCAATTCTATTACATGGCCAATATCCCTTGCCCACTTAATCATAACATCTTTGACCATTTCGTCTTTCAGCTCCCATTCTAGCAATAATCTATATGTCCTGGAAATAACCTTTTTCTTGGGTTGTATTATTTCACTTTGTAACTTGGATATGTTTTGCTCAAATCCCTTATGCTTATCCTGTTTAAATCTCTGTACTAATTGGTAGTAGTGTAGCCAAGTATTACAATGATTTTTAATTTCTTCATAAGTCTTTAATTTGATCTCCCCTTCTACCTCCACTGTTAATTGTTGGTATGTTGGCCATCTTGTTTCTGAATTACTTTTCTTTAATGACATGCCCTCCAGAGGTGATACCCATTTTGGTATTTTCGGCTCCAAAAGCCATTTATACTTTGTCCAAATTTTGTCACTGTTGTCACAGTGGCCAATCAGATGCTTGTGGGAAACCAGCAAGCAGGACCCAAGCACAAGACCCCTCTCCCCTCCTGTGGCTCCTAGCAAGTGGTATGCAGAAGCATGGCTGCCTTCCAGCTGTGGAGACACAGCAAAGCCATCATCAATAGTCGTCTCCATGAATTTGTCCAGTCCTCTTTTAAACCATACAAGTTGGTAGCCATCACTGCCTCCTGTGCGGGTGAGTTCCACAGTTTAAGCCTGCGCTGCATGAAGGACTTTATTTTGTCTGTCCTGAATCTTCCAACATTCAGCTTAACTGGATGTCCATGAATTCTAGTATTTAATGCACATTGCTTCCCCCAGAGAATCCTGCACACTGTAGTTTGTTAAGGTCCTGGGAATTGTAGCTCTGTGAAGGATATCTGACAGTTCCCAGGATCCTTTGGGGAAAGCCATATGTTTTCAATGTATGGTGTGGATGTGACCAAAGATGATTGAAGACTCCTTTCTAGTCACTTAATGGTGATATAAAGAACAGTGTATTATAATGCTAACCCCACAAGTACTGATGTATAGATACTTTCTCACAGCAAAAAATAATGAAGTCATTTCACACAGCTAAATATGATTCTGGTTTCGACAGTCCTCTCTCCACCATCTTGATTCAAAAAGGCTTCCAAACAGTGATGAAGATGGCCAAGCACACACGTTCCCCCCCCCCCAGGAATGCTTGAGCTGAGCTTTCAAGAGGTTTCTGCACATACAGGTGACAAACAGACCAACAAAGGGACAGTTCATTTGTGCCTTGCTGAGAAGTGGGGTAAAGAGAGAAAACTTTTTAAACTCACTCTCTCTCTCATCCCCTCTTGCCCAGTTTACTCTCTGGACCATCCTAGCTGGCTCCAGGGACAATTATTATTGAAATCCAATATGCACTGCAAGCACATCACTTTGATTGCTGCTCAGCGCCCTGGGCATAGCAAAGCCAGCCACTGAAGGCAAGAAGCCCTTGCTACTTTGGTTCCACCTCTGCAACAGGTGCAGGGCTGGGGCGGTATTAATGGGTCTGATTAACCCAGCCGCCAGCTCCCAAGCCCTTCTTCATCTGAAATCAAACCACCAGTCTCTTCACTACGGCTGCATAGGAATGAGGCCATTTATAATCATTTTGCAAGACGTTGCCCCTCGCTCCTCTCCCTTCCTCTGCCTGAATGCCATTGCCTGCTGCTCCCTGTTTGCAGTCTGTAATCCTCTGCTCCCATCATCAGCTTTTCAGTCACACCAAATGCTTTGAAGAAGTGAAGGCAGGCAGGCACAGCTAGAAAGACACACAGCCTAAGATACACCGCCCCCCGCCACCCCAAGCTGGAGATGTGTGTTTGTGTGTGTGGCAGCTGGTGCTATTTTCTTTTTCCTTGTATCATTTCAGGGATTTGGAGATACTGGGTGCCAGCAGATACTGAGGTCTGTGCATATATAGGACCAGTTCTGGATGCCACACTTTTAAACATCCCAGCAGCAATAAGTAAATTATCAATGAGTAAATTAAAAGGTTAAAGGTGTGTTTATTTAATACACCCTCAAATTGCAATTTTTGGACCATTCATCTCTCACCTTAAACTTTCTCACAGCTAATATGACTTCACTTCATGCATATGACAAAGCAGTTTTAACCTTATAGCTTATGCCATAAAACTGTTTTCTTTCAGGTGCAACAAGACTCTTTGCTGCCACCTGCACCATTATTTCAGAGCACATTTGAGGCAGGTTCTTTCCCTCAAAGAATTCTGGGCACTGTAGTTTGCCCCTCAGAGTTAAAATCCCCAGCTTTAAAGTTATAGTGTGTACTCAGCCTAACACTGCTACCCTTCTGGGAACATGAATAAATATTCCTTTATTTTATTATATTATCCAAATATACACCCTTCCCATCTATGAATTATCTACCAGGTCTATGCCGTTCTCCCTTGTGTGAATTTGCCTGGAAGAAGAGGAGAGTTGGCTTCCCCCAGGGGAGTGATGAGGCTTGTCACATGGGAAGTTTTGCCCAATACGGAAGAGGTAGAGGCCAGGTGAAATATACTTCGAGACAAGTACGGATTTACTCAGCTCATAGTAGTGAGGAATGGAAGTTTCCCAAAAACGTTTGCTTTATATACATTATTTACACAATGGGCCCCACATGATTGGCTAATTCCGGGATACTCCTGTATGCCAATCAGGTTGCAGATTCACTTCCACCTGGAGCTGGATTGGGTGGCTCCTGCGGACCAATCAGACTGCTGCATTCTGGATCCTATTGTTCTAGGACCAATCAGACTGCTGCATTCTGGATCCTATTGTTCTAGGACCAATCAGACTGCTGCATTTTGGATCCTATTCAACTCAGTACATAACACTAGGCTATTTTATACCCTCCAACATTCCTCAGATGCAAACAGGGATATTTTTATTGGAGGAATGTTGGTGGGTGTGCTGCCTCTTCAAAGTCTGTGTTTCTCTCTCCCCCCCCCCCGTACTCACTTCCCCACAACTGACTCTCATTCTCATTGACCCCACTGAGCTCCCGTTGTTCAGTCCCAGCTCCTGCCCACCTAGCAGTTCGAAAGCACGTCAAAGTGCAAGTAGATAAATAGGTACCGCTCCAGCGGGAAGGTAAACGGCGTTTCCATGCACTGCTCTGGTTCGCCAGAAGCGGCTTTGTCATGCTGACCCGGAAGCTGTCTGTGGACAAACGCCGGCTCCCTTGGCCTATAGAGCAAGATGAGCGCCGCAACCCCAGAGTTGTCCACGACTGGACCTAATGGTCAGGGGTACCTTTACCTTTACCCTCCCCTCCCCCCACCACAAGCATTTCCTACCAGAGGAAGGGCAAGTGCCAGTTCTACACCAACAGGATACAGTACATTCACTACCTGAGCAGGTACTTTGGGAGGGCGACCTCTTTTGCTCACGCACACACTTGGCCCCTCCCAAGATGGGATCATGTGATGAGCAGTTGGGGATCTGTGTCTGTTTCTGTCTCTATAATAATAATAATAATAATAATAATAATAATAATAATAATTCCCCAGCCACTCTGGGTGGCTCCCAACAGAATATAAAAAACATAATAAAATGTCAAGCATTAAAAACTTCCCTCTGCCTGGTTCCCTGTAACATCACTTCTCGCAGTGAGGGAACTGTCAGAAAGCCCTTGGCGCTGGACCTTAGTGTCCAGGTACAGCAATGGGGGTGGAGATGCTCCTTCAGGTATACTGGACCAAGGCCATTTAGGGCTTTAAAGGTCAGCACCAACACTTTGAATTGTGCTCAGAAACGTACTGGGAGCCAATGAAGGTCTTTCAAGACTGGTGTTATGTGGTCTTGGCAGCCACTTCCAGTCACCAGTCTAGCTGCCACATTCTAGATTAGCTGTAGTTTACAAGTCACCTTCAAAGGTAGCCCCACTTAGAGCACATTACAGTAATCCAAACAAGAGATAACTAGAGCATGCACCACTCTGGCCAGACAGTCTGTGGGCAGGGTGGGTCTCAGCCTGTGTACCAGATAGAGCTGGTAGACAGCTGCCCTGGAAACAGAATTGACCTGCTGTGAGATACGCTGGCAGGCATGGGAGTTTCCTCTTCTCTCTGAGAGCTTCCAATAAGAATTAACAAGTCTCTGATAGGTTTATAGTCTGCTTTATTTACAACAACACACAGAGAGCAGCATCAAGCCACCCTCTTTCAGGATCTCTGTTGTTCACTCTGAATCCCTGCCCCTTCCGGAGCAATAAGCGCGCCAATGTCCTGCTCTCCCACCTGTGTACTTCCATTGAGCCTTAACCCTTTCACATCTCCTAGTATGAGGCCTGGGAGGAAAGTCCCCCCCCCATTCCCAAATGAAGAGTCTCCCATGAATGAAGAGCCAGCATGGTGTAGTGGTTGAGAGCGGTAGACTCATAATCTGGGGAACCGGGTTTGCGTCCCTGCTCCTCCACATGCAGCTGCTGGGTGACCTTGGGCTAGTCACACTTCTCTGAAGTCTCTCAGCCCCACTCACCTCACAGAGTGTTTGTTGTGGGGGAGGAAGGGAAAGGAGAATGTTAGCCGCTTTGAGACTCCTTCGGGTAGTGAAAAGCGGGATATCAAATCCAAACTCTTCTTCTTCTTCTCCCAAATGCTCCCTCCCTTCTGGCTGCCTAGCTACTGACTTAAAGTTATCTAGCTCTTCCCCTCACTGTGCTGTCTCTGAATTAGCACTTGGTGGGCTTGATGTTGAGCTCTAACCCATGTCCAGTCAGATTCAGAATGAGTTTGCACCACCGGCACTCTAGCCGTCTCAGTGATTGCTTAATTGTTCTCAGCAAGGCCTTTGACAAGGTGCCCCATGATATTCTTGTAAAGAAGCTGGTAAAATGTGGGCTAGACAATGCTACCATTCAGTGGATTTGTAACTGGCTGACTGACCGAACCCAAAGGGTGCTCATTAATGGCTCCTCTTCATCCTGGAGAGAAGTGACTAGTGGGGTGCCACAGGGTTCTGTCTTGGGCCCAGTCTTATTCAACATCTTTATCAATGACTTGGATGATGGGCTTGAGGGCATCCTGATCAAGTTTGCAGATGACACCAAATTGGGAGGGGTGGCTAATACCCCAGAGGACAGGATCACACTTCAAAATGACCTTAACAGATTAGAGAACTGGGCCAAAGCAAACAAGATGAATTTTAACAGGAGAAATGTAAAGTACTACACTTGGGCAAAAAAAATGAAAGGCACAAATACAGGATGGGTGACACCTGGCTTGAGAGCAGTACATGTGAAAAGGATCTAGGAGTCTTGGTAGACCATAAACTTGACATGAGTCAACAGTGTGATGCAGCAGCTAAAAAAGCCAATGCAATTCTGGGCTGCATCAATAGGAGTATAGCATCTAGATCAAGGGAAGTAATAGTACCACTGTATTCCGCTCTGGTCAGACCTCACCTGGAATACTGTGTCCAGTTCTGGGCACCACAGTTCAAGAAGGATACTGACAAGCTGGAACGTGTCCAGAAGAGGGCAACCAAAATGGTCAAAGGCCTGGAAACGATGCCTTATGAGGAACGGCTTAGGGAGCTGGGTATGTTTAGCCTGGAGAAGAGAAGGTTAAGGGGTGATATGATAGCCATGTTCAAATATATCAAAGGATGTCATATAGAGGAGGGTGAAAGGTTGTTTTCTGCTGCTCCAGAGAAGCGGACACGGGGCAATGGATTCAAACTACAAGAAAGAAGATTCCACCTAAACAATGGCAGCAAGAAGCAAGTTTTAAGGCTGCCTCCGCGTTTGCCACCCCGGGCAGCAAAGCGGCTCCCTACGCCCCTGGTTAGTGTTCTGATATGCTGCTGCATGGAAGAGGTGTGAATTGCTATGTCTCCTTGCTTTCAGATTCTTATAAAGTAGTTGAGAAGTAAAGGAATATATGAAGAGATGCCAACTTATGTGACCAACATCTGTGCATACTGCACCTGTGAAACTTATATTATGGTTCCTAGTAATTTCACTGCTTGAGTTCTCAAATTGTCAAAACCTCATAGGAAAAGCCTGTGTGAATTAATTGGCCCATAAAATCTATGTGTAAGATTCCTTTAATTATCCAATGGATTCAAACTACAAGAAAGAAGATTCCACCTAAACATTAGGAAGAACTTCCTGACAGTAAGAGCTGTTGGACAGTGGAATTTGCTGCCAAGGAGTGTGGTGGAGTCTCCTTCTTTGGAGGTCTTTAAGCGGAGGCTTGACAGCCATCTGTCAGGAATGCTTTGATGGTGTTTCCTGCTTGGCAGGGGGTTGGACTGGATGGCCCTTGTGGTCTCTTCCAACTCTATGATTCTATACTAACAGGAGTTATATATATATATTTTTTCACTGTTTGATATTTTGTTTTGAGGTGGAATGTGCTGCTGTTTGTGAGACCATAAATATTTTTGGGGGTGCTTTAAATAAGAGTTACCTTAAAAGGCTAACAAATTTAGTATGGTGCAAGCCAGTGGTGTCCAAACTTTTTTCAAAGAGGGCCAGATTTGATGAAGTGAAGGGCCGTGAGGGCTGACCAAAGGGCCGACCAAAGTTGTTAACCTTTTCTAGGGTTGAAGTTGTTGAGTTTTTAAAGGATTTTACCCCAGGAAATAAACTGCCACAGGGGCCAGATTAAACCAACTGGTGGGCCGAATTAGGTCCCCGAAATGGACTTTGGACATGCCTGGCTGAAATTTCAATTCAGTGGAGCTAAATAAATAAATAAAACCTCCCCTTCAGTAGCTTCAAGCACTACTACAGGCTCCACATAATGTCTGTGCTGCATTGTTTACTGTGAGAGCACCTGCACTTTGGAACTCCCCGCCTATTGCAGCAAAGCACGTGCCTTTGCTAGACTCTTTTCGGGCACCTGCTAAAAGCATTCTTCTTTAGGCAAGCATACCTAGATGCTTAGGAAGTTGAAGTAATTTTAATCTTAATATTTTAGCTTTTGTATGTTTTAAAGTAGGATTGTTAATTTTTCTTGATTTTACTGCTGTGGTGTTTTTTGTTTTGGTAAACCACTTTGCAGGTTTTTAAAAATAAATTTTATTAAATAAATAAACAATAAATATAAAATAACACAAGCCAAAACACAATCCATCCTGTAGATTTAAGTATCTGTCCATAGTCGCCTACTTGTTATCAGAGGCCCAGAATCCACATTCCTTTGTAAGAAAATATGAAATAATGTAAAACCATTTTTGCAGGCAACACACACACACACACACACACACACACAAATGTGGGGTGGGGGTGGCAAAAATTTTCCATACTGGGTACCACCTGACCTTCCTATGCCTCGGCAGAAGGGATGTCTGCCTTAGAAGGGGAGTGTCATGAACTGGCAGGACTATGGGGAGGAGGAAGAGGAGGAGGAAGAGGATCCCAATAATGGGTGTAGCCAGGAGTGGGACACATTGGGAGAAGTTGGGGATGGGGAAGGAGAGGTTGGTGTATCTGGGACAACCTCAAGAAGCTAAACCCCCTCAAAATAGGAAAACCCCTCACTATGGCCCTACAAGATATGTCACAAAAACCCTGAACCAAAGAAAAAATCCACGTCCCTGTACCTTAATTCTTCAAGAAGCTGGAATCAAATACTGATGGGGCTTCCCCTTACCCCTCATTGTGACCATTGAAACAAAACAACTCACAGCCACCAACAAACACAAAGCCTTACAACTCCTGAAAGACCTCAACCTCAACCGCCACCCAAATGTAAACCACTGGACCTGACAAATGAGGAGCATAACACAACATCAGAAAATGGATGGGTAAAAGTTAGAAAAAGGGACCAAGCAAACACCGGAATGCTTCAGATCGACACATTCAAGTCTTCATCCCTGACATACACCTCTGATCAAGACAACACAGCCATCATTGACTTCACACTCCGAAAGCCGAACAAACAACAAAAACCACAGCTGGACATAGCAACTAGACACCAACCTGAATCGGTGAACTGGTGAAACCATCCCCACCTCCTCCCCACCCGCACACCCATCCTGAAGACCCACACACCCCATTCCTCCCCACCATCACCTTAGCGACCCAAGCACCTCACCCTCCTCACACCTACCCCAACATTCACCCCAATCTCTCCAAACCCCACCCCTAGCCACACACCCAAAGCAAAACCTTTTTAAAATAAAAATTATAAAAAAATTGAGTTCTACATTGCAAATTTAAATTCAAACATTAAACATCAACACCATCATTTAGGATTCCCTGAATCCTTTGACTCCCCTCCACCCTTCCATGGTTACCATTTTTTAATCCTTTTCAACTGCTTCACTTATTTTCTCTATTTTTCTTAAATAATCAATTTTTTAATCCTTTTCAACTGCTTCACTTATTTTCTCTATTTTTCTTAAATAATCAATTTTTTAATCCTTTTCAACTGCTTCACTTATTTTCTCTATTTTTCTTAAATAATCATTTTTTTACCCAAATCCTGCCAAAGTTTTTAGTTGTTTACAGTGTTCTCTTAAATACATTGTAATTTTTTCCCATTCCTTCTTAAAGTTCTTCTCTTCCTGGTTTCTGATTTTCCCGGTCAATTTTGCCATTTCGGCGTAGTCCATCATCTTCATCAGCCATTCGTCTCTAGTCGAGACTTTATCTTCTTTCCATCTCTGGGCCTTTGGTATCTCTGCACCAACAATTCCTAATTAAAAAAGCCTCTGGTTTATTCCACAAATGTTATTTTAAACATTTTTTTCAACTCATTATATATCATTTCCCAGAATGCTTTTGTTATCTTGCATGTCCACCACATGTGGCAGAACATGCCTTCCTTCTCCTTACATTTCCAGCATACAGGTATACATCTTTGCTAATTTTATAGGTGTTAAATACCATTGATACATCATTTTCATATAGTTCTCTTTCAGTGCACAGCATGCTGTAAATTGTAAGTCCTGCCTCCATAACCTTTCCCAAGATGAAAATTGGATATTGTGCCCAATATCTTGTGCCCATTGTATGATTACTGATTTAACTTCTTCATCTTTAGTATGCCACACTAGCAACAACTTATACATTTTGGAAAGAAACTTCATGTTATTTTCCAATAAATCTTTTTCATACCTTGAAAATTCCTTGCTATATCCAAAGCAAAACCTACCCCCCTCTCTCTCCCTCCCTCCCTCCCACCCACCCACCCTCCTCACAGGCCTCCACACATGGTACCTACCACCACTCCATGCTGAAGTCATGCAGCCCCATTTAGCCATACTCTCAAAAATACAGCACAAAGATTAGCACACAGCTAAGAACTGTTCTCCCCTGACTACCTGCCCTCTTCTTACCATGTGGAAGAAAGGGAAAGTAAGGAATTTGGACGTTTACACCAACTGGAACTCTACTCTCCTAACACCCCTGTCTCCTCTTTTCCAAGTGAAAACACACCCAACTCCCTCAATTGTTCCTCAGAAGGTTTGGTTTCCAGGCCCTTTATTATCTTCCTCACACACATTCCAGCTTATCTACGCGGCACATGATCCAGTGCAATAGGAAGGACAACGTTGTCCCCTCACCACCTATTGTTTACTTTGGGACCATCTATTCAGGCGGAGACCAGAAGACACTGAAGTGAAGTACAGTGGTTCCTCAGGTTAAGAACTTAATTCATTCTGGAGGTCCGTTCTTAACCTGAAACTGTTCTTAACCTGAAGCACCACTTTAGCTAATGGGACCTCCTGCTGCTGCTGTGCCGCCAGAGCATGATTTCTGTTCTTATCCTGAAGCAAAGTTGTTAACCTGAAGCATTATTTCTGGGTTAGCGGAGTCTGTAGCCTGAAGCGTATGTAACCTGAGGTACCACTGTAATCAATTCTAAACCATGTGCTTGACTGTATCATTTACATTTTATATGCATGGAATGTTTCAGGGGGACTGTGGGTATGTGGTGAATGTTTGTTGTATATATATTTTAGAAACTGAAAAATAAAGTTAAGTTGGATGGTAAGAAAAAGAAAGAAGGAAATCCCTCCCCCCAACACACACCTCTATTGCTGCCATGATGGCTGCCAATGTTTCATTGCACCTGTAATTACTGCTGCTAGATAATTGCCAGGTCTCACCTGAAGACCTTGCATCTAATTGTCCTGATCACTATGCAAAGCAGTTCTCTCCTTTGTGAAGAGTTGCAAAGCTCTTCAATGGAAGTTAAGGAGATCAGAGAAAGCATTCCTCCTTCAATGGCACAACCTGCCTCCGTTGTTTGGCTTTAAGTGGAGACGATGTGGAAACAGAGCTTGAATTCTTTCAATGCAATCTACTGACATGGTTTGAGGGAAAAAGGCTGCATGCTTTAAGTGTGCATTTGGAAAAAGTCTTTTGAAAAAAGGTTTTTTCTTCTGTTTCAGAAAATTAAATTTAGTTCCAGAATTTTTTCATCATCATTATCATCAACCACCATCACTGGGTTTAGGGCTGTATCTTGCTCAGGGTACCAACTGCTAGGTGTGCATTTTAATGAACTGAGCAGAGAGTATCACAAAAAGTGAAATAATGGTTTGCTTACTTTTTAGCTCTTGTTTTGACTATATTATGTTATATTATAATATATACCATCTTAAAAATTGGTTCCTTGATTATTATTAATAGCATTATGCCACAACCTGTGCTATGATTTTGTTACATTGCTGTTGTTTAGAAGCCACTTCAGAATACATTTGAATGGAAACAGCATAGAAATGCCACCAGCCAAACCCTTTGGTATTACTATGAAAGTTCACACAGCAGCTTGTTTATTATTGTTTTTGTTTTTTATGTTCATTAATCAAAACTAGAGCAGGATCTAAATCTACTTGTACTCTTATTTTTCCCCATCATGTTCTTAATCTGTAACAAACATACTTTTGCCTCATTGCACAACCTCCAGCTTTGGAAATAAATTCCAACACTTTCCCCACACTTACTTCCGGCATTTATTTTTTCCTTTCCTGTTTATTATAAGTAACCTTACTGTCATTGTGCACCATCTGGGCACAAACTGCATAGTAATTTTCAAATAATGTAACACACACACACAATGTATCAAAACACACATTTCTAAAGTTATGTTGATCTTCTTACATAAACCTTTGGTGACATTTCTCAGGCACCTTCGCTTTTAGTTCAGCTTCTGGAAGGAAGAAGCAGCTGGATGACTGGGGTCGCTTATTTATTATTTGTACTTTTAGCCTTTCTTCACTGATTGGTTCTGGTACGGGGAGAGGAATAAAAAATATCTACTATTTAAAAAAAAATAAACAAAAAAATCTACTATATATTTATAAGTTGTCTGCCCACCTGTCCATCCATTTCCTTTATCACATGCTATGTATGGTTCTCTGTGAAGGGACTACTCTATTAACTAAATACTTGGCATGCACTCAAATTTCCACCAAAATAGGACCCCCCCCCTCAACATTTAAATCAATAGGCATGAAACAATCAACATGCAGATTTCATTACAGGGCTCATCTACATTCAGAAACAAACCCCAAAGGCAAGGCTGGGACATTAAGCAACACCCTGACAAGCTTTCATTCCAGCCATGTGTGAGATGTGGTCCTTTGTGAAATAAACAATAATGTCTTAATACAAATTCAATTTCTATAAGGCAGATGGGGGGAGAGAGAATGCACAGTATTCTCCATCCTCTGCTTGCTACTGCTAGTGAATACACAGGTTGAAAACCAGTTTTCCAATTTTCCAGAGGTCTGCTCACCCTCTCAGGTGGGTGCTGTTGCAGGTTGTTGCTCCACTCGGCTGCTGTGATCCGATGACCCAGATGACAAAGGACGTCCCTGAGCTGAGTTTGCTGCCCAGGAAGTAGATTCTGCCTACTCACACAACTGGCCAATTGCAAGCAGGCTTTGGGGCAGGCCACTCCCAGGGGGAAAACCCAATTGGGTCATAGAATCTAGAGTTGGAAGAGACCACAAGGGCCATCCAGTCCAACCCCCTGCCAAGCAGGAAACACCATCAAAGCATTCCTGACAGATGGCTGTCAAGCCTCCGCTTAAAGACCTCCAAAGAAGGAGACTCCACCACACTCCTTGGCAGCAAATTCCACTGCCGAACAGCTCTCACTGTCAGGAAGTTCTTCCTAATGTTTAGGTGGAATCTTCTTTCTTGTAGTTTGAATCCATTGCCCCGTGTCCGCTTCTCTGGAGCAGCAGAAAACAACCTTTCACCCTCCTCTATATGACATCCTTTTATATATTTGAACATGGCTATCATATCACCCCTTAACCTTCTCTTCTCCAGGCTAAACATACCCAGCTCCCTAAGCCGTTCCTCATAAGGCATTGTTTCCAGGCCTTTGACCATTTTGGTTGCCCTCTTCTGGACACGTTCCAGCTTGTCAGTATCCTTCTTGAACTGTGGTGCCCAGAACTGGACACAGTATTCCAGGTGAGGTCTGACCAGAGCAGAATATAGTGGTACTATTACTTCCCTTGATCTAGATGCTATACTCCTATTGATGCAGCCCAGAATTGCATTGGCTTTTTTAGCTGCTGCATCACACTGTTGACTCATGTCAAGTTTATGGTCTACCAAGACTCCTAGATCCTTTTCACATGTACTGCTCTCAAGCCAGGTGTCACCCATCCTGTATTTGTGCCTTTCATTTTTTTTGCCCAAGTGTAGTACTTTACATTTCTCCCTGTTAAAATTCATCTTGTTTGCTCTGGCCCAGTTCTCTAATCTGTTAAGGTCATTTTGAAGTGTGATCCTGTCCTCAGGGGTATTAGCCACTCCTCCTAAGACAGAACCCTGTGGCACCGCACTAGTCACATCTCTCCAAGATGAAGAGGAGCCGTTAATGAGTACCCTTTGTGTTCGGTCAGTCAGCCAGTTACAAATCCACTGAATGGTAGCCTTGTCCAGCCCACATTTTACCAGCTTCTTTACAAGAACATCATGGGGCACCTTGTCAAAGGCCTTGCTGAAATCAAGATAGGCTATATCCACAGCATTCCCTTCATCTACCAGGCTTGTAATTCTGTCAAAAAATGAGATCAGGTTAGTCTGACATGACTTATTTTTCAGAAACCCATGCTGACTTTTAGTGATCACAGCGTTCCTTTCTAGGTGCTCACAGACCGTTTGCTTAATGATCTGCTCTAGAATCTTTCCTGGTATTGATGTCAGGCTGACTGGGCGGTAATTGTTTGGGTCCTCTCTTTCCCCCTTTTTGAAGTCTGCTGGCACTTCCCCTGTTCTCCAGGAATTCTCAAAGACTACTGCCAGTGGTTCTGAAATCACCTCTGCCAGTTCTTTTAATACTCTTGGATGTAGTTCATCTGGCCCTGGAGACTTGAATACATCTAAATTAGCCAAGTATTCCTGTACTACCTCCTTACTTATTCTGGGCTGTGTTTCCCCTGCTGAATCATCTGCTCCATATTCTTCAGGTCGGGCATTGTTTTCTTTCTTGGAGAAGACTGAGGCAAAGAAGGCATTGAGGAGTTCTGCCCTTTCTCTGTCCCCTGTTCGCATTTCACCATCTTCTCCTCTAAGTCAGTGTTTTTCAACCTTTTTTGGGCAAAGGCACACTTGTTTCATGAAAAAAATCACGAGGCACACCACCATTAGAAAATGTTAAAAAATTTAACTCTGTGCCTATATTGACTATATATAAAGTAATTCTCTTGAATAGGAATCAAATAAACACAAAGAAAGTATTTTATAATTACTTTATTATGAAATAGTAAGTAAACAGAAATATGAAAAATTATTCAGTGCGCAACCAGGGCCTGTTTGGCTGAACACAAAGCTGATATTCTGGCTGGAATTTTTCCCACGGCACACCAGGCAACATCTCGCGGCACACTAGTGTGCCGCGGAACAGTGGTTGAAAAACAATGCCCTAAGTGACCCCACTGTTTCCTTGTTCTTCCTTTTGCTACGGACATACCCATAAAAGCCCTTTTTGTTGCTTTTAACCTCTCTAGCAAGCCTGAGTTCATTCTGTGCTTTAGCTTTTCTGACTTTGTCTCTACACGTGCTGGCTATTTGTTTGAATTCCTCTCTGGTGGTTTCCCCCTTTTTCCATTTTTTGTACATATCCCTTTTAAATCTTAACTCAATTAAAAGTTCTTTAGATAGCCACCCTGGCTTCTTTAGGCACCTTCCATGTTTCCGTCTCACTGGTATTGCCTGAAGTTGTGCTTTTAATATCTCCCTTTTAACAAGCTCCCAACCATCATGAACTCCCTTCCCTTTTAGTATTTCTGTCCATGGGATTTCACCCAGCATTTCCCTAAGTTTTCTGAAGTCGGCTTTCTTAAAGTCTAGAATTTGAGTCTTAGTATGCTTGGTTGCTCCTTTCCGCTGTATAATAAACTCCAGTAGAGCATGGTCACTCCCACCTAATGATCCTGCCACTTCTACCCCACTAACCAGGTCATCACTATTGGTTAGGACCAGATCTAAAATGGCTGATCCTCTTGTTGCTTCTCCCACTTTCTGGACAATGAAATTGTCTGCAAGGCCAGTGAGGAATCTGTTCGACCTTATGCTCTTGGCTGAGTTTGACATCCAACAAATATCAGGGTAGTTGAAGTTGTCATCCCCCATTACTACTATCTCACTTCCTTTTGAATGCTTGGCCATCAGTTCCAGGAAGGCATCATCTGTGTCCTCAGTTTGGCTTGGGGGTCTCAGTGTTTTTCAACCTTTTTTGGGCAAAGGCACACTTGTTTCATGAAAAAAATCACGAGGCACACCACCATTAGAAAATGTTAAAAAATTTAACTCTGTGCCTATATTGACTATATATAAAGTAATTCTCTTGAATAGGAATCAAATAAACACAAAGAAAGTATTTTATAATTACTTTATTATGAAATAGTAAGTAAACAGAAATATGAAAAATTATAAAATACTTTATTCAGTGTGCAACCTGGGTCTGTTTGGCTGTTTTTTTAAATCTTTCGAATTTTTCAATTTTTCCCACGGCACACCAGGCAACATTCGCGGCACACTAGTGTGCCACGGAACAGTGGTTGAAAAACACTGGTCTATAGTAAACTCCCACAATGAGATCACTGTTATTTTTCTCTCCCTTAATTTTGACCCAGATACTCTCAACTTGGCTTTGGAGTTTCAAATCCTGGATCTCTTCACAGGTATACACATCCCTGACATATAACGCTACTCCTCCTCCTTTCCTGTTTGGTCTATTTCTCTGAAATAGATTGTATCCCTCTATTACTACATTCCAATCATGAGACTCATCCCACCAGGTTTCAGTGATGCCTATTATGTCATGGACCAGATAACTGAGTCCCTCGGGCCGTATCCGGCCCGTGGGCCTTAGTTTGGGGACTCCTGTTGTAGCCTCTGCCTGCCCCTCCAGGAAAAGGAGTATCCCGTTAAAGGGATCCATGGGTGCTGCTTCTGTCTGGATGCCTAGGTGAGGGCTAGGGCCACAGCACTTCCCAGGGGCAATCCAGTGGGAGTTACTTCTTGATGTAAGTCAAGAGCTGTTGGAGTGTTGTGTTTGCTTTACGATGCTGCAAGACTGCAACTGAATAAAGCCTTACTGAAAATCCAGCTTGACTTCTGAATGCTTCCTCTGAGGCTCTTGTACATCACAACAAGAACTCCCTCCCTTCCAGTTGATCCCTAAATTTAAGTCTTTCTGGCAGGTGGGCCAGACATGGTTGGTTCTAACCAATGCCATTGGTTCTAACCTCTGACATCTGTAGGCAATAAAGTTGTGTCCCGATTGGACCCAAATACAAGTTGTCATGTCTTGTTATCTAAGGCAGTCCGTGGGGATGCCTGGGCACACAAGAACCCTGTCATGGGCCCTGAGGAGACATAGACAGATTATTTATTGCCCACCCTTCACCCTAAGATCCTGGGATGGCTTACAATGATTAAAACACAGAAAATGATTTAAAACAGTGGTTTCCAACCTTTTTTTCGCCATGCCCTCCACCTTAAGTATCTCTAAAATCCTGTTTCTCCACACTCCCCGGTGACATATAATTCTTATTATTCAAAAAGTGAACTATTCGTGTGAAGGAAGCCTAAAAGGCCATTCACTGTTAATAACTCATTCTTAAATTGCCCCCCTTAAAAATCAAATTGCCCCCCTGTGGGGCGTGTGCCCCATGTTGGCAACCACAGGTTTAAAACAACTTACAATCATAAAAATAAGATGGTTCCTATAAATATCCACCTCAAGCACCAAAAGCCAGGGTAAACTTCATTCTCTGGAAGCTGTATAATGAAGCTGCCAGGTGCACTTCTATAAGGAGAGTGTTCCACAGCTTAGCAGCTACCAAAGAGGCCTTCTCTGGGACCACCACCCCTGAGTCTGAGGGTGGATGAACTACCAAGAGGGTCCCCTTTGCTGATCTCAGCGCCTGAGGGGATCTGTAGCAGCCTTTGTATTTGAATTGCATTTTGCTAGTATTTGCAGG
The DNA here is from genome assembly GCA_900245905.1 of Lacerta viridis. Taxonomy (NCBI): domain Eukaryota; kingdom Metazoa; phylum Chordata; class Lepidosauria; order Squamata; family Lacertidae; genus Lacerta; species Lacerta viridis. Next base: position 211,664 of record OFHU01003083.1, read on the forward strand.
GAGGAGGGCTGTGTGGAAGATTGGGGAGAGTGCTAGACTCTCCCCAAGTGGGAAATTGCAATCTGCTGAGGCTAAACATCAGGAGAAACACCTTAACATCAAGAGCTGTTCAGCAGTGCGCTAGGTTGCCTCAGAAGGTTGTGGGCTCTCCTTTGCTGGAGGAATGGCAGAGGCTGCCAAGGATGCTATAATTGCAGATTCCTACACTTAAGCTGGATAACCTCCAGGGTCCTTCCCAACATGATGACAAAGGCAGCTGCCCAAGCGGTTTTAAATTGATCTACTCATCAACCAATTAGTTACATTTCAATATATCACCAGGTGGCCAAAACCTCAATGTAGGTGCCTTTCAGAAATACTGGAAGAGAATGTGAGGCAACTAGAACCATTCATAGTTATAAGGAAAGGTTGTCTCTACAAGAGGATGTCAAGATGGTAGATTTGGTACATTCTAGTGAGTGATATTCAACTAAGTTTTATTCAGGATAGACACACTGAAATTAATGAACCGATCTAAGGTCCCATCTGTACTATGCATTTAAAGCAGAATCATGCCACTTTAAACAGGCATTGCTTCCCCCAGAGAGTTCTGGGAACTGTGGTTTGTTAAGGGGGCTGAAAGTTGTTAGGAGACCTCCTATTCTCCACACAGAGCTACAATGATCAGAGTGGGTTAACAATCAACCCCTCTTCCCAGAGAGCTGTGGGGAAGTGTAACTTTGTTGGGAAATAGGGGTCTCCTAACAACTCTCAGCACCCTTAACAAATTACAGGACCTAGGATTCTTTGGGGGAAGCCATGACTGTTTGACGTGGCAGGATACTGCTTTGAATGTATACTTTATGTGGGGTCCAAGTCATTTTGATGGGTCTCCCCTGAGACTTATTCAAATGCTGCCCAGTGTCACTGCATGCTTAGAAGGGGGGTGCTTTATGAAGAAGTGAATATTTTCATGCTCATATGGGGGGGTCCTCCAAAAGAGGAAGGCATTTCACAAGGTTGATGAAAGCACAAACTGAAAAACAGCAAGTATGTTTGACTCAGTCCTTCAGCTAACATGTATTTCATTTGCAGATAATCGATATATCAATCACATGTATGGTTTGCTGCAAATGAAGTGCTTGTTATGCATATATTTAGAGTGATATATGGAAATCTGAACAAGAGAGAGAAAGAGAGGTGTAAATGGACTGCAGGAAAAGTGCAAAACAGAACAATGCCCTTAAGTTCAGAATGTGAAGGATACAAATATTGGTAAACTGTCACCAACAATGAAAAATGCAGCTATTGTTTCTCGTTGCCCCCAGTTCAAATTTGGCAAATCACTTCCGACATTATCATGGGGAAATAACTCAGTGTTGAAGCTATGTACACTTCTCCAGCTCCCATCAATTTCTAGTTAAATAGGATCCCATTAAGTTGCATGGATAAAGTCTCCTGCCTCGACCTCTGAAGAGGCACTGCTGCTCAAGGGTTGGAATATGCTGAGCCAATCGGAGCAAGTCTTTGGTGCAGTGTGAAGTTACAAAACCTTAACAAGAACTTTTCTGACCCTCCTTCCCATGTGCAGTTTGCTGTTATAGTTCGCAAGTCCCTCAAAATTGCCTAACATAACTTTTGGAGTTTTGAATGCAAATGTTTCATGGCCCTCCTCCCTGAAAGTCACTAACAATACTTACAAGCAACAAAGCACCAATGAAACAGACTTACTAGAGGAAATTAGCTGTGGGCCCCAAGCCATAGAACATAGTTCTTCAGTTGTGACAAGGAGGCAACAGCCCAAACAAGATGGCCAGAAGCAGGCTCAGAGCTGCCCGAGCAGAGTTCACAATGGAGCACGGTCAAGTCCCTGGACAGGGCTGGGTCAGAGCTCTGGAGTGAGGGTTTCAGGACAACAGTCCTCTTGCTGAGAGCGGGATGAAGCCTTTTGCCTCAGCATTGAGTCTAGGCTGTTGGATACAGACTGAAGAAGAAGAGTTTGGATTTGATATCCCGCTTTATCATTACCCGAAGGAGTCTCAAAGCAGCTAACATTCTCCTTTCCCTTCCTCCCCCACAACAAACACTCTGTGAGGTGAGTGGGGCTGAGAGACTTCAAAGAAGTGTGACTAGCCCAAGGTCACCCAGCAGCTGCATGTGGAGGAGCAGAGACACGAACCCGGTTCCCCAGATTACGAGTCTACCACTCTTAACCACTACACCACATTGGCTCTCAGTCCCACCTCCTTCTGTTTGCTATAGTCTGCTAGGTCAAAGACCAATGTTCTTTAGGGAAGTCATTGGCTTTTTCTTGGTGACAGGGCTTTGGGTTGTGCAGACTTGGGTTATGGATGCTCTGCCAGGGTTTATTGATACTTGGAGGGGTCAATACATCACTCAGAGTTCCCAGCCAAAGGTACATCCTCCAGGTGTGACAGAATAGGTACCAGATCTGATGCCAGTGGATGCTACTCAGGGTGAGCTAGAAAATGGGAATCCATCTCCTCCTCAGAGCTACTACTGCTTGGATATTAAGCATCCAAGAACTCAGGGTCTGGAATTATAACAGCTTGCTGCTTAAATGAAGAGGTTTTGCTTAGTCTAGAGATGCTCATCTGACTTCAACTAGCATCTGCAAGAAGCTAATTCAAAAGCTAAGCAGCAGCCACCAAAACCACGTTTGTAACAGAAATTTCAGAAGACCATTGTGATATTGAAATTAGTGTGGTGTCCTGCAATTATTCTCTTTCATGCCTATTTTCTCCCATTTCCCCCCTTCTTAAAAAGTTCCCCCCTTCTTAATAAGCTTCCCTGACAGCTTCAGACACAGCCTAGCAAATCCTTACTTGTTGCTTATACTTAGGAAGAGTTTCAAGCCCAGTGGCCAGCTGCATTATATTTAAGCTGAGTCTCAAGACCAGTGATATTCCTTATCCGATATTCCTGACTAGCCCCAGTCATGGGGATGTTCTCGCCTGGGGAAGATTTCAAAGCTGCTCTCATCTAGTCACCAGGCAGCTCTTGCCAGCACTTCAAGGTCAGCCACCAGTTGGAGAGGGTCTGGTGTCTAGTCACATAGTCTCTGGGAAAAAATGTATATTTATTCAGAATTGCCATCAAGGTACAAAAGAGGCTAGGAAACTTTGGGGGGAAAGAGAGAACTGGGGGAAAGTACTCAGAGGAACACCACAGAACGTCAGCATACACCAGATCCCAGGGGAGGGGCGCCACATCAGCCATTCCAGGAACCTGTCTGTTGGCATCCAAGGGCCTCCCAGCAACAAAAGGGACCTAAGATCACTTGCTCTGTCTATGTGTCTTTTTCCTCCTGAAACCAAGTTGTAATAAGCCTTTATGATTCCTCATTCTTGGCCATTACTATCAGAGCTCATAAAATAACACTTGCCCTTTCACAATACAACCTCTCTGCTTGCCCTCCCCATTCAGACTTTGTGCTTGGGGGGGGCGCCCCATTCAGGTAAAGAAGACTTTGTGACTTTCTCCCATTTCTTGGGGGGGGGGTGATGGGACACATTCAGGGGGCGCTCCATTAACAGTAGAGATATAACACAGGTAAAGAAGCCACCTCAGGTGGTGCATAAGACTTTCTCCAACGGTGCTTGCACCAGAAGCTTTTTTGACCCGGAAAACTTTGGGACAAACACTGGCTCTCTCAGGGGAGATGAGTGCCACAACCTCAGAGTTGCCTTTGACTGGACTTAACTATCTAGGGGCCCTTTACCTTTTTTACCTTTTATATTGGGCTGCTTCCCAAAACAGATCAACCAGTCAATGATCACAAGTGTTCTGATATCACAATCACACGTGACTGACTCATATCACAAAGCCAAAGCCTATTCAGAACGAGGACAAAAAGCATTGCCCTTACTCTGAATAGGCTTCCTGTTGACACCACCCAGCCTATCAGATGATTAATGTAATGTACTCCAAGCAAGATTGCACTTTCTGCCCTCACTCTGAATGGGATAACATTTTTATCCTGCTTTTATGCACACACAGACATGCACACACAATTTCAAGGAAAAAGTGGAAACTTGAAAAATGTCAAGGAGATAGAATCATAGAATCATAGAGTTGGAAGAGACCACAAGGGCCATCCAGTCCAACCCCCTGCCAAGCAGGAAACACCATCAAAGCATTCCTGACAGATGGCTGTCAAGCCTCTGCTTAAAGACCTCCAAAGAAGGAGACTCCACCACACTCCTTGGTAGCAAATTCCACTGCCGAACAGCTCTCACTGTCAGGAAGTTCTTCCTAATGTTTAGGTGGAATCTTCTTTCTTGTAGTTTGAATCCATTGCTCCGTGTCCGATGTCATATAGAGGAGGGTGAAAGGTTGTTTTCTGCTGCTCCAGAGAAGCGGACACGGGGCAATGGATTCAAACTACAAGAAAGAAGATTCCACCTAAACATTAGGAAGAACTTCCTGACAGTAAGAGCTGTCCGACAGTGGAATTTGCTGCCAAGGAGTGTGGTGGAGTCTCCTTCTTTGGAGGTCTTTAAGCGGAGGCTTGACAGCCATCTGTCAGGAATGCTTTGATGGTGTTTCCTGCTTGGCAGGGGGTTGGACTGGATGGCCCTTGGGTCTCTTCCAACTCTATGATTCTATGATTCTCTGGAGCAGCAGAAAACAACCTTTCACCCTCCTCTATATGACATCCTTTTATATATTTGAACATGGCTATCATATCACCCCTTAACCTTCTCTTCTCCAGGCTAAACATACCCAGCTCCCTAAGCCGTTCCTCATAAGGCATCGTTTCCAGGCCTTTGACCATTTTGGTTGCCCTCTTCTGGACACGTTCCAGCTTGTCAGTATCCTTCTTGAACTGTGGTGCCCAGAACTGGACACAGTATTCCAGGTGAGATCTAGCTACTTAAAATGTCAAAGCTTGTAAGTCCAGCCTCTGACCTGAAAATTGTATTTATCTGGCTTCTGCTCCTCCATTAGGTCCTTAATATGGTTTACTTCATACGATTTTAGAATCAGGCAGCTGCTGACATGACCCAGTTGTCTGGATAGAGCCCTGTGGACTGGGTTATGTGTTCAGATTTATTTTATGTAGTGTTTGTTGATGTGTATGACAAGACTGGGGAACTGGATTCTGCCAATGCACCAGATCATTATCTCTCCCACCTCACATTGGCCAAATCTGCCTGTCAGTCATCCGACAACACAATGACATCAGGTGACCCTTTTTTGCAGGTCTTCAGAAGCCCCTTTCCAAATGCAGAGCTTTGAAAGGCACTCCTGTAGATCTGAAAATCAGCTGATGGGCATTGCCGGCAAACCTCCTTTTTAGCTCAGCCAGATTTTTACCTGCACCACATCTGGTGTAGAGCAAGTGGGCCTGGCTCGGCTAAATTTTTTTTTTTTATAAGATTTTTATTATTTTCCAATAGAACAAAGAAAGAAAAGAAACATTACATAAACATCAACACAAAAAAACACAATACATAATAAACAATAAACAATATAAGAACAATAACAACAACCTCAAAAACAATAAAATACAAACCTAAAATAACACCTATCTTTGTACTTTTCTTGTTTCAAACTTCTCTGCTATGGGGACTTCCCCTGTTCCCTCCACTGCCTTCATCATCATATAAGTATTTTAAGTAGCTTTATATCTTTTTCCCTTAACTTTTATCATATTCCTTAATAATCTTTAGATATTCTTTAAAATTACTTAATCTTATATAAATCATGTCTTATGATCACTATCTTCAGATATTCTTTTACAATTAAATCGTTTCTCACAAAAAAAATTATTCAAAACAATTTTATCTCACTTCCACCTGCTAAAGCCGATTCTTCTTATTAGTTCTGCTCAAATATTCAAATATTCAATTTTACACATTTAAGTAGATAGTCCTTAAATTTCTTCCAATCCTGCGACACCGTCTCCTCCCTCTGGTCTCGGATTCTAGCGGTCAGTTCAGCGAGTTCCATATAGTCCATTAACTTCATCTGCCATTCTTCTACTGTTGGAATCTCTTCACCCTTCCACGTTCTTGCCAAGGCTAAAATGACCTCATGGACCAAATGGGGAGGCCTGGTGGGTGTTCCTCACTTTTGGTGTAGGGAAACAATTTTGGGGAGTGCATGAAGGGTTAATATTTTGGGAATTTTCCACATATGCACTGTAATTCTGTTGTATTTTTATGCTGTAGCTTGATACAACTTGATGTTTTGCTTTTGTATTGCTTTTGTAGTTTCTACTTATTTTCCTTATGTGCTCACATGAATTGTTTAAAGATATTTATTGGCGCTTAATTATCTTACCTAAAATGTGGGATTCATTCTTAGTAGTCGTCATAGTAATAGTAATGTCAACATAATCGTTTAGTACTGTAAGTGGAATTGTCATCACCTTCCCCTCCATTCTTTATTGTACTATTTTCAATGGCCTTTGGCTAAGACATGGAAGTTTTCTTTTGGAAAGTTAAATAAATGATAACAACTTGAAAAGGGGACTAATTGAGAAGCCATGAAGATCTGAACCTGTTCTGCAAGTAAGCTTCAGCCCTTGCTCAAAGGGGGACATCATCAACATTATCTCATTTACACAGACCTTATAAAAAATGTTTTAGTCCTCCTCCTTCCTGTGGGCGGCTCATCTAAAACAGCTTTTCCTTGGGTCAGACTCCTACCACAAGAGGAAGGCTTCACTACAGATGATGAAAGATGCAGAGCTGGCTCTCATTTGTATTCTGGAGCAGCTGTAACAGCCTTTAACATGGCTGAGAAGAACAGAGAAAGGAAAGCCCCACAGAGGATGCCTACATAATATTTCACTCACATTCCTATTCATTCCCCATTGTTAACACTTACAAAAGCCAAACACATCCTGAGAGTAGAAAACACATTTTAATACATTGATCAAGGGGCCACAACTGGCAACTAAAAGGCTTTTAGTTGTGCTTGGCCATAATAAATTAGCCAGACAGCCAAGAAGGCTCCAGATCCACATTTTGAACAAAGTAACATCAGATCAGCAGGCAGGATCAGGCCAATGACCCACCTTGTCCAGCATCCTGTTCTCACAGTGGCCATCCAGATGCCTATGCTCTGTTTCCATGCTTGGAATGCAGACCTGTTTGAGATCTGGATCTCACCTCTCTGGGACTTAGTATCAATGGACAAACAGACAATTGTCCAAGACAGTCAAACAGACAAGCAAACCACTACTTTTTAGTCAACCTCACATAGTGTTAATACGTATGCAACATCAATAGAACATGGTTATAGGCCTCTGAGAACACATGGTAACTTATGGAATGATACTTATGTTCAAAAACAAATGACTTAAAAGATAAATATAATTATTTGGTGCTTCTGTGAGGGGGCGTTGTTGATTATCAACTTGCTCCTTGTACAAATAAGTGAAAACAATAAAAAACCTGTTGTTGGGAGCCACAGGAGGGGAGAGGGATGTTCTTGTGCTTGGGTCCTGCTTGTGGGTTTCCTATTGGGCCATCTGGCTGGCCCCTGTGAGAAGAGGAGGCTGGTCTAGAGGGACCACTGGGCAGATCTGGCAGGCTCTTGTGTAACCCTCTGCTTGATGCAGGAAGTACAGAGATACAGCATCCCCCACAGAGAGAAGCTTGAAGACCTCCAGCGAGACAGCTCACCAGAACTAGTCCTGCCATCTAGGGCAGCAGAAAGACAGTTTTTGTCCTCTCTTAAGAGGCAGCCCTTCAAGTATTTGAAGAGTTCTATCATGTTCCTCATGCGTCTTCTCTTTCCTAGGCTAAACATATTCAGTTCCTTCAGCTTCCAGCCAAAATTCACTTTTCAGTGTTGCTTTAGGAAAAATCCAGTGAAACCTTAAGGATGTAAAGAATCTCTGTGAGAAATTAAACAAATGTTTTAAAAATGCTTGACTTCTCCTGATATTTTGCCTGAGTAACTGTTAATGTACTCATTATTGTTTCCCACAACACACAGAGAGAGAGACACTCTGCAATCCCAGCTTAACTAGGAAAATGTTTTAAATTAAATTTGGCAGTTGGAGGACATGAACTTCAGCTTTCCATTCCTTCAGTTCATCAATATTCTTGTTCACAACTCTAACCTCTGAGCTTCAACTTTCTTGGGATGAAGATCAATGGAGGCTATGGCGTCTTTAGGATATGATTTTGTTTACACATATATACAACCTATATACAACCTGAGCATCGGATGAAGGGGCTCATAGCATTAACACCCCAACAGATCTTGCTTCTTCATGAGGTTTCCAGTGAAGCTCAATTCACAGCCTTGGGTCCAAGACAGAGCAGACATGTCTCTGTGTCTCTAGCTTCCAGCATCAGCCCAAACTCTCTCACACAGCTTTCACATATGCGGTCCCTGTCCACTTATTGTTCTCCATCCAAGGGTGACATGTCATCCAGCCACGTCAATGTGGGGAGAAAGCCCACCCATTTGTCTCTATGGCAATCTCTTTGGACATGCAAATGGAAGTACCTTAACTGGCTAGCTAAGGCCATTACTTTGTTCAGCAGCAGCTTCAACTAGATTCTAAATTTCACTGGGCAAAGACAGGTCCAGTAGGGACCCACAAGAACCATCCAGATTGAATCCCCAAACCTTTAACAGTAATACGCCTCTTCCAGGTGAGGCTGTCAATTGGCGCATGTGTATTCTTAAAACATGGCAAATGGGTAGGGGCATTTTGATGCGATTGCACTTGCAATATCAAATATCAAATATATATATGCAAATATCAAGATCCATTTTGTTCAGCGTTACTGATGGGCTCCTCCATATGGACAAAGCACCAGTTCCAATTTTGTCTCTTATCATTGAGCCCAAGGGAGGGGGATCTGCGGCCTTCCAGATGTTGCTGGACTCCAATGCTCCACCTCCCTGACTGCTGGCCATGCTGGCTGGGGCAGCTGAGAGTTCAGAGTCCAGTACCCTCTGGAGGTCGGCAGGTTTCCCTTCTCTGCTCTGTTATTCTGCGCTGTCTTGAAGTTCAGGAGTTATCACTGAAGAGCAGGACTTGGGACCAGGAATCTCCAGATGTTGTTGGAGTCCATGTTTCATGGTCAGGAAACAGCCCTTCAGAACAGGTCAGGGATAAATAAGGGGATAGCAACATCTTCGCCTGCCCTTGTTTCGGTCATTAAAAAACCTTAGGACAACAAATGTAAGCCCAAAATCAGGCAATAAATTGCTCTGGGAATATCCAGGCATCTGTGAAATTGCACAGCAAAATTATTGATGCATTCATATTAGAATTGTTTTTGGGGGCAGTTTTTTAAAACCCTGTGAAATTTGGAGTAGCAGAATTTTGGAACTATTGCCCTCTTTCACCCATGTCTCCTCACTTTGAGAAATGCTAAAGTAAAATACAGATATTTTTCTTCCCCCTCCTCTCCTCCCCAAAATATTAAACCCTCCATTTATTTAAATTCAGCATCAATCATCATTGCAGGCTCAATACACCCTCACAAATAAGCATTCCTATTAAGTTTACAATACAGAAAAATTCTCTCTTTAGAGTTATCAGAGACAGGCCCCCAAATCTTGAGTTCAGCTGAGCCTATTAGAGGCTCTGGTCCAGAGGACACAGGCCAGCCATCTACCTCGTCCTTCTTATAATATCTCATGTTGGATGAACTGAAGAGAAATTGGAGGGCCCAGAGAGAGAGGTAGAATCAGAAATATGCAACCAAACCACGGCTGCCGCTCCTTCCCCTAAATACTGAAAAGGTTACAACAAATAATGTGATAAATCCCCTCCCCCCATAATGTGAGGAAAATTGCTTTTTACCAACTATCTGGCAGCTCTGAAGCAATTACAATGGGGGAGGGAGAGGGGGAGGGAGAGGGAAGGAGAGAGATAGAGAGGAAGAGAGAGAGAGAGAGAGAGAGAAGAGAGGAGAGAGAGAGAGAGAGAGAGAGAGAGAGAGAGAGAGAGAGAGAGAGAGAGAATGCCTGAGTGCCATGCATGTTATCCTATTATTGCTGATGATAATGTTAATACAGAAACCAAGTAATAGCAGAAAATGCCCTTAAAAGCAGCAGTTTAAAAGTACCAGAAGCTGTGGGCACTAAATATTTACATCTTGCTCCAACAGAAAGAGTAAAAACAAAACACAATTTTATGGACAAGGGGAAACCACCAGCATCTGTGCAGCACCCAAAGTGGGGCAAAGCACCATCAAGCAACAAGTCAGTCCTCTTCAGGTCCACTTAACCCCCATTCCCTTCCACTTGCTCTCTGAAATTTCTTCGATGAACCCAAAGAAGTTGCCTCATACCAGGTCAGAACATTGGTCTGCGTCTCTAGATGTTTATCTACACACACCTGCACAGGTAAACTAGGGAACTCCCTCCCACAGGAGGCAATGAAGCCCACCAACTTGAATGGCTTTGAAAGTGGATTAGACAAATTCATAGAGAAGGCTATCTGTTATGTATCCCTGCCTATTAGTCATGAGGTCTCTCCTCTGCGTCCACAGGAGGACAAAATTTCTTCTGAATACCAGTTGCTGAATACCAGGAATACCAGGAGGGGAGAGAGCTCTGGTGTTTGAATCCTGCTTGCAGGCTTCCTACAGGCATCTGGTCAGCCACTGTGGGAACAGGAGGCTGGACGAGATGGGCCATGGGCCTGATCCATCAGGCTCTTCTTATGTTCTTGCATACAAGGAGGAGAGGAGAGATGGGGCTGCAAACCCCTTTTCAGCTGAGGTTGGTCTTTCCCTGCCCCATACCTGATGCCAGGTATGCCTGATCCAGGTGTAGGGCAGTGGGCTTGGTTGAAATCACCTCACAGACAAAATGGGGAGGCCCTGGGGGCCTAACTAGTCTGTGGGCTGGAGGTCCCCCACCCAAATCTAGCCTAACATTCGGTTCCATATTTCATGGCACCTGTCAGTTGCAGAACATCTTTGCCAGAGAAGGTTTGCCATGTACCTGAGGGGTAAGGGGCCCAAGAGGTGAAGATGCTACTGGTTTTAAGGGGTGTGTGTGGAAATCAAAGGTTTCACATCTTGTTTTCTTTTATTATTTTAAGATATGTTGTACTCATGCTGTTCTCTGTTGCTGGCTTTTATGCTGCTGGTGGTTTTTATTCCAGTTTTATATTTTATTTGTAAGATCTCTTTATTCTGGTTTTTAGATTTTATCTATGCATATTCTTTTTTACTATTTTAATTTTTTACCTGTAAACTACCTGCTGAGCTGCTGTCATATAGCAGCAAACTCAAATATTGAAAATGATAAAAGAAAAATATTACACATCCTTGTTCAGACTCACTCACTGGAACTGTCAGCAGCTCTCTAGGACCTTAGAATCATAGACGCATAGAGTTATACATTGAGAAGGGACTATGAGGGTCATCTAGTCCAACCCCGTGCAATTCAGGAATCTTGTTGCCCAAAGTGGGCCTCAAACCCTAATGACTGAGCTATCCGACAGAGAGCCTTTCCTGTCCCCTGTTACCTGATCTTCTTAAGAAGGCGTTGGTGAGTGAATCCTAGACCTTTTGGGCACAAAGCACGTGCTCTTCCACTGAATTAGGTGTGGTGCTTGAGTTACAGTCCATAAAAGGGAAGGCCTCGCTTGGGTCACGGGAGCCCCATAGCCATGTTTTAAGACAAGTGTGGGGATCTTTTGGCTTTCCAGATTTTGCTGAACTAAAACTCCCATCAGCCACAGCAAGCATGGGCAGTGGCAAGGATGAGGTGAACTATAATTCAGCAACATCTGGAGGGCCAAAGGTCCCCCACATCTGTTTTAAGAATTTTTGCTGCTCAGATCTGGGGCTTATGGTGTGTGCATGAGTGTGTAAATTTTACACACACATGAAATTTGCATGTAAAAGTGCCTCCTTCACCATCTTCAAAAACACCCACAGCACTCCGAGTGCAACCAGTTTGAAAGTGTGGGAACAGCCCTTTACAACCTTGCTGCATCCCCAAGTTAAGCACCACAACACCTCAACTCACACAAAATTATTTAAATGCAAAGTTATGAACATAAGAAGAGCTCTGCCAGATCCAGCCAGTGGCCCATCTAGTCCAGCCTCCTGTTCTCACAATGGCCAGTCAGAGGCCTACAAGAAGCTTGCAAGCAGGACCTGAGCGCAAGGTCAGCACTCTCCCCTCCTGCACTTTCTAGCCAAGGACATTCAGAAGTGTACTGCTGCCACCAGTGGAGGTCATGCCCTGTGCTTTTCTGAACCATCTTCACTTTATCCCCACTGGCCCTTGAATGGTCAAAATAAAGACCACTCAAAAGTTTGGAGCTGCCCTAGAACATAACAGCTGCTGGAAAGAAGGAAGGAAGGAAGGAAGGAAGGAAGGAAGGAAGGGGGAATCCATTTCACATAAGCTTCACTCTACCTCCCCTCCCAGTTGGCTGCTGCAGAATAAGAGTCTGCCCTTTGCATCTTCACACCTCACCCCCAAGCAAACCTCATAGAATCACAGACTTGTAGAGCTGGAAATGACCCTGAGGGTCATCTAGTCCAACCCCTGCAATGCAGGAATCTTTTGCCTTGCGCTCTTCTTTCCATGCACAGGGTCATCATACTCCTCCTGGTGGCAGATGCCCACAGAGACTGACGGGGTGGAAGTCAGGGGTTCCAGACGTAGGTGGAGACAATGTCAGGCGGAGCGAATGAATTCTAGCTTTCCCCCACCCCTCCTCCCTGCTGAGCAAGAAGACCAGAAAGTGTGGGCTGACTGGGGTTGGTGGTTTGAAAGAACCAGCCTCCAATACCTGCTCCCACCTCTGCTTCTAAGGAGCACCATTGGGAGGGGGGGACCAAGACATTTTGGAAATGGTGCTAAAGCTTCCATGCTCACTGTAAGGAGGCAATTCCATGCCTGCTTGCTCCAACCATTCTGTTGGATTTACAGCAAATAAATCCTGGCCTGCCTCCTCCCCTCTTTTAATTACCAGGGGCACATTAGCATATCAGGCTCTCTATTGGCACTTCCAAAGAATCTGCATTGACTTTGCTCCTAATGTTGCCTCTGTGTCCAATTTATCAACTCTGCAGGCCTCTCCCACTATCCTGTGCACCTTCTCTCCAGCCATCTAATCTCCTAATGCAATGGGGGAAAGGAGGAGAAGAAACCCTGGCCGTGAAAGATCCCTCTTTAAAAAGCATCATTGTTCTGCTATTATTACCGACTGTTGCGAAGTTGAATTGAGGCATGAAGTAGATTTGTGCCAAAGATAATAGCCTTTATTAGACAAGCGATTGAGGACAAAACAAAAGGCAACAGCAGAGAATCAGCCGGAGAGACACTAAAAATCTATCACAGACACAAGGAGAAATGACATTAATAGCCAGCATTTCCTTCCAATGGTTAGAAACCATCAGCTTCTCCCTTAACAGTGCCAGGATAAATGGGATTAATTTTATTGATCGGCAAAAGCAAAATTGCACAGATGAAGATGTCAGATTGGTTTTACCATTTCCCTTCTTTTGAGTGGAGGGTGGTTGTTTTCAGTTTTGTTTTGCATTAAAACCAGAAGAGCCAAAGCAACGCCATGAAATAATATCCTGAAAGGCTTCAAACGATAAATTAGTTCCAAGTTCTGGGGAGGCTTCTGAAACTCTCCTCATCCAAATTCCTTTTGGATCTTGTAGTCTGGATGACTTGGATTTATTAGCAAATACCTTGGTCCATGTGTTCTCTCTGTCTATCTCTTTTCTTAATTTCTAAAATGTTCATTCTGCATGTGCCACAATTTTCAGATACCGGTATTTTCCTTCCCTTCCACCACATCACCAATGCCCATATAGCCATAGCTAAGACACACAACTACCACCCCCCCCCAAAAAAATCATGATTTGCATCGTAATAACTAAAACATTGATAAAATGTTGCAAAAAATGTCCTCCCTCCATCAGAGAGGACAGGGAAAAGTGGCTGCATCTGCCTCCATAACCATGTCCCTCTAGGGATGGCTTTCAGTCTGGACTGGTTTCCTCCTGCAGGCTGCATTTTGTGGGAAGGCATGCAGAATAAGCTTCCTAGAATGGGGCTGATTCCCCTGACAAAAGTCAGAGATTGATGTGCATTATAATGAACGAAATAAGTATTTGATCCCTTTGCAAAAGATGACTTAGTACTTGGTGGCAAAACCCTTGTTGGCAATTACAGAGGTCAGACGTTTCTTGTAGGTGGCCACCAGGTTTGCACACATCTCAGGAGGTATTTTGTCCCACTCCTCTTTGCAGATCCTCTCCAAGTCAGTAAGATTTCGAGGCTGATGTGTAGCTACTCGAACCTTCAGCTCCCTCCACAGATTTTTGATGGAGACTGGCTAGGCCACTCCAGGACCTTAATGTGCTTCTTCTTGAGCCACTCCTTTGTTGCCTTGGCCGTGTGTTTTGGGTCATTGTCATGCTGGAATACCCATCCTCAACCCATTTTCAATGCCCTGGCTGAGGGAAGGAGGTGCTCACCCAAGATTTGATGATACATGGTCCCGTCCATCGTCCCTTTGATGTGGTGAAGGTGTCCTGTCCCCTCAGCAGAAAAACACCCCCAAACCATAATATGTCCCCCTCCATGTTTGATGGTGAGGATGGTGTTCTTGGGGTCGTAGGCAGCATTCCTCCTCCTGCAAACACGGCAAGTTGAGTTGATGCCAAAGAGCTTGATTTTGGTCTCATCTGACCACAACACTTTCACCCAGTTCTCCTCTGGGTCATTCAGATGTGCATTGGCAAACTGCAGACGGGCCTGTACATGTGCTGTCTTGAGCAAGGGGACCTTGCGGGCTCTGCAAGATCTCAGTCCTTCACGGCGTAGTGTGTTACCAACTGTTTTCATGGTGACTATGGTCCCAGCTGCCCTGAGATCATTGACAAGTTCCCCCCATGTAGTTCTGAGCTGCTTCATCACTGTTCTCCTGATCATTGCAACTCCACGAAATGAGATCTTGCATGGAGCCCCAGACCGAGGGAGGCTGGCAGTTATTTTGTGTTTCTTCCATTTGCGAATTATTGCACCAACTGTTGTCACCTTCTCACCAAGCTGCTTGGCAATAGTCTTGTAGTCCAGTCCAGCCTTGTACAGATCTACAATCTTGTCCCTGACATCCTTAGACAGCTCTTTGCTCTTGGTCATGGTGGCTACTTTGGAATTGTGCTGGGCCCAGAGGTAATCTGGGAAGGATTAGTGGTCATCTGGGAGTCAAGGCAGGAAACAGGGCTGGGGTACAGGAACACAGGCAGGATCTGGCAAACAGCAATGTTGCTCCCGCAACCTGGGACAAGGTCCAGCAGCCTTTTATCTCTGACGAGGTAATGGCCAGTCCCAATCCCCCGATGACTCACCACCCTGTCTTGCCCGAAGGCGAGCACTCCTCCTGCAAGTACTCAGGTCTCTCCTCTCAGACCTGAGTCTCTGCAGCTCGGGAGACACCAGTGGGTTACTAGACCCAGGGGCCACCTCAGCCTCTCCTGACCCAGCCGGTAGTGGGTCAACTGTCAGTGATGGCCCAGCTGATGGCAACAAGGTATTCTCTGCATCTGGAGCCAGGACAGGCTCAGGCCCCTGACTCGGCCCAGCTGGTGCTTGTTGCAGGGGAACCTGTGCAGACTGGGGCTCTTCAGGATCAGGCCCCAGACTTGGTTCAGATGATGTCTGAGGCAGAGGATCTGGTGCAGACTGAGACTCCTCTGGTTCTGAGTCCCAGGCCATCACAGGAATCTGCTGGATTGATTGCTTCTGTCGACAGGTGTCTTTTGTACAGGTACTGTAACGAGCTGGGATTACAGGTAAAACCTCTCCTTTACAGCAGGTGCTTCTAATCTCAGCTCGTTACATACAGTGAAGATACCAGGTAGCCTGCCTGGCTGGTTGATAGGGGATCAAATACTTATTTCACTCATTATAATGCACATCAATCTCTGACTTTTGTCTTCTGGGTTTCTGGGGGTTTTCCTGTTGTTATTCTGTCTCTCACAGCTACAATAAACCTACCATTAAAATTATGGACTGGTCATTTCTTCGTCAGAGGGCAAATGGGCAAATTTAGCAGGGGATCAAATACTTTCCCCCCTCACTGTAGCTACTAAATGGTATCTTCATTCAAGTGGCATATAATATCTACAAGATAACACCAACTATTGTGACTTCAGAGAATTTCCCTTTCGTGGCAGACCAACACGGCTACCTACGTGTAACTGGAACTATGGAAGGCACCACATTGAGCCGCATGAAATGGAAGTCCATCATCTGAAGAAGTGTGCATGCACACAAAAGCTCATGCCAAGAACAAACTTAGTTGGTCTCTAAGGTGCTACTGGAAGGAATTTATTTTTATTTTTATTTTTGTTTTAAAATTTACTCATTGTATATTGTTAAAAGAGAATTATATGAAAGTGATGTACCGATGGTTCCATCAGTTCCAGGAAGGCATCATCTGTGTCCTCAGTTTGGCTTGGGGGTCTATAGTAAACTCCCACAATGAGATCACTGTTATTTTTCTCTCCCTTAATTGTGAGGGTCAAAATTAAGGGAGAGAAAAATAACAGTGATCTCATTGTGGGAGTTTACTATAGACCCCCAAGCCAAACTGAGGACACAGATGATGCCTTCCTGGAACTGATGGCCAAGCATTCAAAAGGAAGTGAGATAGTAGTAATGGGGGATTTCAACTACCCTGATATTTGTTGGATGTCAAACTCAGCCAAGAGCATAAGGTCGAACAGATTCCTCACTGGCCTTGCAGACAATTTCATTGTCCAGAAAGTGGGAGAAGCAACAAGAGGATCAGCCATTTTAGATCTGGTCCTAACCAATAGTGATGACCTGGTTAGTGGGGTAGAAGTGGCAGGATCATTAGGTGGGAGTGACCATGCTCTACTGGAGTTTATTATACAGCGGAAAGGAGCAACCAAGCATACTAAGACTCAAATTCTAGACTTTAAGAAAGCCGACTTCAGAAAACTTAGGGAAATGCTGGGTGAAATCCCATGGACAGAAATACTAAAAGGGAAGGGAGTTCATGATGGTTGTTGTTGTTCAGTCGTTCAGTCGTGTCCGACTCTTCGTGACCCCATGGACCAGAGCACGCCAGGCACGCCTATCCTTCACTGCCTCCCGCAGTTTGGCCAAACTCATGTTAGTAGCTTCGAGAACACTGTCCAACCATCTCATCCTCTGTCGTCCCCTTCTCCTTGTGCCCTCCATCTTTCCCAACATCAGGGTCTTTTCCAGGGAGTCTTCTCTTCTCATGAGGTGGCCAAAGTACTGGAGCCTCAACTTCAGGATCTGTCCTTCTAGTGAGCACTCAGGGCTGATTTCCTTGAGAATGGATAGGTTTGATCTTCTTGCAGTCCATGGGACTCTCAAGAGTCTCCTCCAGCACCATAATTCAAAAGCATCAATTCTTCGGTGATCAGCCTTCTTTGATGGTCCAGCTCTCACTTCCGTACATTACTACTGGGAAAACCATAGCTTTAACTATACGGACCTTTGTCGGCAAGGTGATGTCTTTGCTTTTTAAGATGCTGTCTAGGTTTGTCATTGCTTTTCTCCTCCAAGAAGCAGGCGTCTTCTAATTTCGTGACTGCTGTCACCATCTGCAGTGATCATGGAACCCAAGAAAGTGAAATCTCTCACTGCCTCCATTTCTTCCCCTTCTATTTGCCAGGAGGTGATGGGACCAGTGGCCATGATCTTAGTTTTTTTGATGTTGAGCTTCAGACCATATTTTGCGCTTTCCTCTTTCACCCTCATTAAAAGGTTCTTTAATTCCTCCTCACTTTCTGCCATCAAGGTTGTATCATCAGCATATCTGAGGTTGTTGATATTTTTTCCGGCAATCTTAATTCCGGTTTGGGATTCATCCAGCCCAGCCTTTCGCATGATGAATTCTGCATATAAGTTAAATAAGCAGGGAGACAATATACAGCCTTGTCGTACTCCTTTCCCAATTTTGAACCAATCAGTTATTCCATATCCAGTTCTAACTGTAGCTTCTTGTCCCACATAGAGATTTCTCAGGAGACGGATGAGGTGATCAGGCACTCCCATTTCTTTAAGAACTTGCCATAGTTTGCTGTGGTCGACACAGTCAAATGCTTTTGCGTAGTCAATGAAGCAGAAGTAGATGTTTTTCTGGAACTCTCTAGCTTTCTCCATAATCCAGCGCATGTTTGCAATTTGGTCTCTGGTTCCTCTGCCCCTTCGAAATCCAGCTTGCACTTCTGGGAGTTCTCGGTCCACATACTGCTTAAGCCTGCCTTGTAGAATTTTAAGCATAACCTTGCTAGCGTGTGAAATGAGTGCAATTGTGCGGTAGTTGGAGCATTCTTTGGCACTGCCCTTCTTTGGGATTGGGATGTAGACTGATCTTCTCCAATCCTCTGGCCACTGCTGAGTTTTCCAAACTTGCTGGCATATTGAGTGTAGCACCTTAACAGCATCATCTTTTAAAATTTTAAATAGTTCAGCTGGAATATCATCACTTCCACTGGCCTTGTTGTTAGCAAGGCTTTCTAAGGCCCATTTGACTTCACTCTCCAGGATGTCTGGCTCAAGGTCAGCAACCACACTACCTGGGGTGTATGAGACCTCCATATCTTTCTGGTATAATTCCTCTGTGTATTCTTGCCACCTCTTCTTGATGTCTTCTGCTTCTGTTAGGTCCTTTCCACTTTTGTCCTTAATTGTGGTAATCTTTGTACGAAATGTTCCTTTCATATCTCCAATTTTCTTGAACAGATCTCTGGTTTTTCCCATTCTGTTATTTTCCTCTATTTCTTTGCATTGCTCGTTTAGAAAGGCCCTCTTGTCTCTCCTTGCTATTCTTTGGAAATCTGCATTCAATTTCCTGTATCTTTCACTATCTCCCTCGCATTTTGCTTGCCTTCTCTCCCCCGCTATTTGTAAGGCCTCATTGGACAGCCACTTTGCTTTCTTGCATTTCTTTTTCATTGGGATGGTTTTCGTTGCTGCCTCCTGTATAATGTTACGAGCCTCCATCCACAGTTCTTCAGGCACTCTATCCACCAAATCTAAATCCTTAAACCTGTTCTTCACTTCAACTGTGTATTCATAAGGAATTTGATTTAGATTGTATCTTACTGGCCCAGTGGTTTTTCCTACTTTCTTCAGTTTAAGCTGGAATTTTGCTATAAGAAGCTGATGATCTGAGCCACAGTCAGCTCCAGGTCTTGTTTTTGCTGAGTGTATAGAGCTTCTCCATCTTTGGCTGCAGAGAATATAATCAATCTGATTTCGATGTTGCCCATCTGGTGATGTCCATGTGTAGAGTCGTCTCTTGTGTTGTTGGAAAAGAGTGTTTGTGATGACCAGCTTGTTCTCTTGACAGAACTCTATTAGCCTTTGCCCTGCTTCGTTTTGAACTCCAAGGCCAAACTTGCCAGTTGTTCCTTTTATCTCTTGACTCCCTACTTTAGCATTCCAATCCCCTATAATGAGAAGAACATCCTTCTTTGGTGTCATTTCTATAAGGTGTTGTAAGTCTTCATAGAATTGGTCAATTTCAGTTTCTTCAGCACTGGTAGTTGGTGCATAAACTTGGATTACTGTGATGTTAAAAGGTCTGCCTTGGATTCGTATCGAGATCATTCTATCATTTTTGAAATTGCATCCCAGTACAGCTTTCGCCACTCTTTTGTTGACTATGAGGGCCACTCCATTTCTTTTACGGGATTCCTGCCCACAGTAGTAGATATGATAGTCATCCGAACTGAATTCGCCCATTCCCGTCCATTTTAGTTCACTGATGCCTAGGATGTCAATGTTTATTCTTGCCATCTCATTTTTGACCACATCCAGCTTACCAAGGTTCATGGTTCTTACATTCCAGGTTCCTATGCAATACTTTTCTTTACAGCATTGGACTTTCCTTTCGCTTCCAGGCATATCCGCAACTGAGCGTCCTTTCGGCTTTGGCCCAGCCGCTTCATCAGCTCTGAATCTACTTGTACTTGTCCTCCGCTCTTCCCCAGTAGCATGTTGGACGCCTTCCGACCTGAGGGGCTCATCTTCCAGCGTCATAACTTTTATATGCCTGTTGTCTTTGTCCATGGAGTTTTCTTGGCAGGGATACTGGAGTGGCTTGCCAGTTCCTCCTCCAGGTGGATCACGTTTGGTCCAAACTCTCCACTATGACCTGTCCATCTTGACCTGTCCATAGCTTCCCTGAGTAATTCAAGCCCCTTCGCCACGACAAGGCAGTGATCCATGAAGGAGTCATGATGGTTGGGATCTTGTTAAAAGGGAGATATTAAAAGCACAACTTCAGGCAATACCAGTGAGACGGAAACATGGAAGGTGCCTAAAGAAGCCAGGGTGGCTATCTAAAGAACTTTTAATTGAGTTAAGATTTAAAAGGGATATGTACAAAAAATGGAAAAAGGGGGAAACCACCAGAGAGGAATTCAAACAAATAGCCAGCACGTGTAGAGACAAAGTCAGAAAAGCTAAAGCACAGAATGAACTCAGGCTTGCTAGAGAGGTTAAAAGCAACAAAAAGGGCTTTTATGGGTATGTCCGTAGCAAAAGGAAGAACAAGGAAACAGTGGGGTCACTTAGAGGAGAAGATGGTGAAATGCGAACAGGGGACAGAGAAAGGGCAGAACTCCTCAATGCCTTCTTTGCCTCAGTCTTCTCCAAGAAAGAAAACAATGCCCGACCTGAAGAATATGGAGCAGATGATTCAGCAGGGGAAACACAGCCCAGAATAAGTAAGGAGGTAGTACAGGAATACTTGGCTAATTTAGATGTATTCAAGTCTCCAGGGCCAGATGAACTACATCCAAGAGTATTAAAAGAACTGGCAGAGGTGATTTCAGAACCACTGGCAGTAGTCTTTGAGAATTCCTGGAGAACAGGCGAAGTGCCAACAGAATGGAGGAGGGCAAATGTTGTCCCTATTGTTGTGTATTAAGCAATAACACAGTCAAGATGTTTAATATAGTGTATTGGGTTGTATTACAGACCTTATTTGAATGTACAAGTTACAGCGGGAACGGCAATCATTTGCTGATTCAGGGAGCAGGATTTGGATCCTCTGCTGGATTGGATTGGCACAGCCACAGGAAAATCACTAGCTGAGCTGCTCTTAGGCCGTAGGTTGGTGACAGTCCTGGACTTTGTGCATCCAGATAGGATGCCCTCGCGTTCTGCACGGAAGCCACCCCCACCCGAAGGAGACAGAACGAGACACTTTAATCCAGAGGATCTCGTGTGGGTAAGAAATTATGCCAGAGGTCCGATTTGGGTTCCGGGAGTCATTTTGCGGGCAACCGGTCCCGTGTCATATCATGTCACGTTGTCACAAGGTCAGGTCTGGCGTAGGCATGTGGATCAGCTGAGATGCAGGATACCCAGCAGGAGTGATGCCGAGGAACCTAACACCCCTGCATTAAATGGGGATTTGCCATCCCTGAGCCAGGTGGAGACGCCTGCACAGGTTAATGACCCACCAGAGCAGTCGGACGGTGCACTACTCGCTGGAAATATGGAGTTGGCAGAAGACAATGAGCTAGGGGGG
This sequence comes from Lacerta viridis, assembly GCA_900245905.1. NCBI lineage: Eukaryota > Metazoa > Chordata > Lepidosauria > Squamata > Lacertidae > Lacerta > Lacerta viridis. The sequence continues at coordinate 233,181 of OFHU01003083.1, forward strand.
GGTCGTTAGCAGGGACAGCGGTAGCCAATACTCCCGAGGAGACTCCTCAGCCTCCAATTCCTCATGTCACAACACCAGAGGTGAGACGATCGAGTAGAAATTCGCAGGAAGCCACAGTTCCTGAAAGACTTCGTGTATCATTCCCGCTAAGCGTGTGGGGGGGTGTTGTGTATTAAGCAATAACACAGTCAAGATGTTTAATATAGTGTATTGTGTTGTATTACAGACCTTATTTGAATGTACAAGTTACAGCGGGAACAGCAATCATTTGCTGATTCAGGGAGCAGGATTTGGATCCTCTGCTGGATTGGTTTCCACGGGAGGGAAGACGTGCCATTGGTTCCCGCCAAAATGTATCTTCTCCCTACTAGATGACTGTTACTATATAAACCCCAGTTTTCTCCATTCCTGTAGGCTCTTCCCTGTTTCTGAAATAAAGAGATGTTGTACCTGATTCTTCCCTCCAGTTATTAACAACACAACACCTATTTTCAAAAAGGGGAAAAGAGAGGACCCAAACAATTACCACCCAGTCAGCCTGACATCAATACCAGGAAAGATTCTAGAGCAGATCATTAAGCAAACGGTCTGTGAGCACCTAGAAAGGAACGCTGTGATAACTAAAAGTCAGCATGGGTTTCTGAAAAATAAGTCATGTCAGACTAACCTGATCTCATTTTTTGACAGAATTACAAGCCTGGTAGATGAAGGGAATGCTGTGGATATAGCCTATCTTGATTTCAGCAAGGCCTTTGACAAGGTGCCCCATGATATTCTTGTAAAGAAGCTGGTAAAATGTGGGCTAGACAATGCTACCATTCAGTGGATTTGTAACTGGCTGACTGACCGAACCCAAAGGGTGCTCATCAATGGCTCCTCTTCATCCTGGAGAGAAGTGACTAGTGGGGTGCCACAGGGTTCTGTCTTGGGCCCAGTCTTATTCAACATCTTCATCAATGACTTGGATGATGGGCTTGAGGGCATCCTGATCAAGTTTGCAGATGACACCAAATTAGGAGGGGTGGCTAATACCCCAGAGGACAGGATCACACTTCAAAATGACCTTAACAGATTAGAGAACTGGGCCAAAGCAAACAAGATGAATTTTAACAAGGAGAAATGTAAAGTACTACACTTGGGCAAAAAAAATGAAAGGCACAAATACAGGATGGGTGACACCTGGCTTGAGAGCAGTACATGTGAAAAGGATCTAGGAGTCTTGGTAGACCACAAACTTGACATGAGTCAACAGTGTGATGCAGCAGCTAAAAAAGCCAATGCAATTCTGGGCTGCATCAATAGGAGTATAGCGTCTAGATCAAGGGAAGTAATAGTACCACTGTATTCCTGCTCTGGTCAGACCTCACCTGGAATACTGTGTCCAGTTCTGGGCACCACAGTTCAAGAAGGATACTGACAAGCTGGAACGTGTCCAGAAGAGGGCAACCAAAATGGTCAAAGGCCTGGAAACGATGCCTTATGAGGAACGGCTTAGGGAGCTGGGTATGTTTAGCCTGGAGAAGAGAAGGTTAAGGGGTGATGATATGATAGCCATGTTCAAATATATAAAAGGATGTCATATAGAGGAGGGAGAAAGGTTGTTTTCTGCTGCTCCAGAGAAGCAGACACGGGGCAATGGATTCAAACTACAAGAAAGAAGATTCCACCTAAACATTAGGAAGAACTTCCTGACAGTAAGAGCTGTTCGGCAGTGGAATTTGCTGCCAAGGAGTGTGGTGGAGTCTCCTTCTTTGGAGGTCTTTAAGCAGAGGCTTGACAGCCATCTGTCAGGAATGCTTTGATGGTGTTTCCTGCTTGGCAGGGGGTTGGACTGGATGGCCCTTGTGGTCTCTTCCAACTCTATGATTCTATGATTCTATATCACACCAGCGAAAATGGCCAAAATGTATAAAACAAGTTCCAATAAGTGTTGGAAATGTAAAGGAAAAGAAGGAATATTTTATCACATGTGGTTGAATTGTAAAATGATTAAAAACTACTGGGATATTTATAACGAAATGAAAAGAATGTTTAAGATAACCTTTGTTAAACGACCAGAAGCCTTTTTATTAGGCATTTTGGGTCATGATTTCCCCAAAAACAAGAAAAACTTACTTATTTATGCTGCAACAGTGGCTAGAATTTTACTAGCTCAAAGGTGGATAAACGATGAAATGCCAAATGAAAGAACAATGGCAAGAAAAACTGATGAAATATGCTGAAATGGTGAAGTTGACTGAAAGACTTAAAGATAAAGACAATAGAGACTTTAAAAAAGACTGGTAACCTTTTATGATGTACATACAGAAGCAACATAAGGAAATGGACTCACTTGCAGGGTTTGATTAAACACTAATAATCAACAAATAGAACATAATAATGATGTATAATGTTAACTTTACTATATTAGGGAATAAGATAATATGCAGGAGAAGTGAATATGTTATAAACCAAAACAAAATCGAAAATTCTTTCCAGTAGCACCTTAGAGACCAACTGAGTTTGTTCCTGGTATGAGCTTTCAGGTGCTACTGGAGAATTTTCGATTTTGTTTTGACTATGGCAGACCAACACGGCTACCCAATGTTATAAACCAGAAAGGGAAGTTGGGTGAAGTCGTGGGGGGGGGGATATTTTGAAACTTAGTTTGTGATTATATTTTCAGTAGTGTTTATGTTAAAATTTGTTTTAAAACCTAATAAATATATTTAAAGAAAGAAAGAGTCGGTTATCCAGGAAGGACTGTCCTGTTACCTTGTATATATTGTATGTCATTTGACTCTGAATGAAGATACAATTTAGTAGCTATATAAAGTGTTGTAATCAAATCATTAGCCTGTCGTGTTTCTTTTAGGTTGCTGCATTGTAAGAGTAGGGCTCGGAGTGCACCCTCTCTGAAGCCCTTGAGAGCTGCTGCCAATCAATACTGAGTTGAATGGATCAATGGTCTAAGCTGGTCAAAAGGATCTCGTTTTGGGGTAGCAGCTCAGTTACCAGTAGCAAAGCCATTAAGAAGTAGCGTCCACCCCTCCAAACAAGAAAACCTCCATCAGTGGCTACAGAAAGTGTGGGACATCATAGCCATGATCTTTCATTGCTTCCATCCTCTGAAGCTTTCCCCCATCCGCATCCTACCCCAGCCTCCTTGGTGCATCCCTGATGTATCTCTTCTTCGTTTCTTCCACCGTGTCTTCCTACAAAAATTGGAATGTCAGCAAACACACAGGAAAGCTAGGCACAGATTCTGTCTCCAGGCTTATTCACAGTCCTGAGTGAGTGGATTGGCTTCAAAGCCTCCAAGATTAAACCCAGGGATATTCAGCTGCCATCTCCCTGCTTTCCTATCATCTCCTCTTTCTGTTCACTCATTTTTTTGAGGGCAGCCATTGTTAAGGGGATAATTTATTCAACAAATTTCACCCATTGTCAAACAAAATTTGACACTGCATTATTCATCATTTACAAGAGGAAAATCTGCCCGGCGATCGTCTACAAGTGTGAATCATGGAGCATGACAGATGAGAGGGGGTGGAGGGGGGCGCTGTAGAAGATCAAAGTACTATGACAAACCCTGAATGATGTCTCTCACCATATTACACTTCCAGGGGTGCACACAAACCCTTTAAAAATGTGCAGTTACAATCCTAATTTGAAAATGCCTGTTGGCTACATCCTGGACGGAGTTTAAACTCACTATGGCAAAACATTGAGAACTAGACCAGCAAATAGATTTTGTAATGGTCCAGGCAGAAATTAAGCCCTGCTAGAACAGACCAAAAGGTCCATCAAGTACAGCATTATGTGTCCATAGCTGGGAATGCATCACAACTGCCCAGACACCATGATGTATTGCCAGCTCATAATGTCTGAAACCAGTACAGTGGTACCTTGGTTCTTGAACTTAATCCATTCCAGGAGTCCGTTCAACTCACAAAACCATTCAAAAACCAAGGTGCAGCTTCCGATTGGCTGCAGGAGCTTCCTGCACTCAAGTGGAAGCTGCATCAGACATTTGGCTTCCAAAAAACGTTCACAAACCAGAACACTTACTTCCGGGTTTGTGGTGTTCAGGAGCCAATTTGTTTGGGAGTCAAGCCATTCAAGAACCAAGGTACCACTGTATCACAATCTGAACACCATACCAGTTTCAAACAATTGACTGACCTATCGCCCAGCTCTACTGACTGGCAGTGGCTCTCCAGGATTCCAGGAGGTGGTGATGGCCACCAACTTGGAAAGAGTATTGGACATATTCATGGAGAGACGGCTGTAATTGGCTATGAGCTACAATGGGTTTCTTCTGCCTCCATGATCACAGAAGTTTAGAGCTGGAAGATTTCCCAAGGGTCATCTAGTACAACCTCCTGCAATACAGGAAACTAAACTAAAGCATCCATGACAGAGGGACATCCAACCTTTGCTTAAAACCTCCAGAGAAGGAGAATCCACAGCCTCCCAAGGGAGACCATTCCACTGTCAAACATCTCTTCTTCCTGATGTTTAGTCAGAATCTACTTTCTTGTAACCTGAAGACACTGGTTTGGGTGTCTTCCCAAGAGAAAACAAGCTTGCTACATCTTCCATGTGACAGCTCTTTAGATACTTTAAGATGGCTATCATATCTCCTGTCAGTCACCTTTTAACCAGGCTAAACATGCCCAGCTCCCTCAACCATTCCTCAGAATGCTTGGTTTCCAGACCCTTGATTATCTTGTTGGCCCTCCTATTCCACTTTGTCAATATCCTTCTTAAGTTGTGGTGCAAGGAACTGAATGTACTATTCCAGATCTGGTCTGACCAAAGCAGAATAGAGTGGTACTATTACTTTCCCTTCATCTGGACACTATACTTCTGTTGACACAGCTTTCTGTTGACACAGCTGCTGCTTTTTTTTGCTGCTGCTGGTCTGCTGACCATGAGATCCTTTTCACTAAGTGAGATCCTTTCTCACGTGTACTTCTAGTAAGCCAGGTGACCCTCCCCCTTCCTATATTTGTGCAGTTGGTTCTTTTTGCCTAAGTGCAGAACTTTACATTTGTCCCTATTGAAATTCAAGTGGAATGCTCTCCCCAGGGAAGTTCTTCTAGTGCCTACATTATACACCTTCAGGCGCCAGGCAAAAGTGTTCCTTTTTTATATAAATTTATTTATTTGTTTTTTCAGATTAAAATTTTACAGTCACATGTCCAACATACAACATAGAAAAAAGATTCCAAAGAATATCTTAGATTTCCCTCCTCCCCTTTGTGGGTCCTATTTAAAATGTTCTTTTTTAACCAGGCCTTTGGTTGATTAAATTGACATCCTATGTCCTTTTAAAATGTGGCTCTTTGGGGGGGGGTGTTATTTATGGTTACCAGATTTTTTTCAATGAATCCAGGGACACTTATTTTTTTTTTTTTTTTGAAGCTGAGTAGCAACAGGGAGTCAGTAGTGGGGATGGTGAGGCAAAAACCCTGGGCCCAAGCACACATGCATATTGTTAAATGTGCAAAGCACATACAGTGCAGATTTTTTTCAACGCTCCCACGCACGCTCCCTCCCCTCCTTTTTCAAAAAGGGGGAAGGGGGCACTGAGAGCACACCGGCCGCCTCGGTAGTGGGGGCATGGTGCAGGCAAAGCAGTCAGGCCCAGAGCCAGCCAGAGCCAACTGCGCTACCAGGCTGGCTCCGGGCTGCTGAGGCTACCACGTTTCCCAGGGACAGATTTGCAAATCTGGGGACTGCCCCAGGGAAAGCGGGGACGTCTGGTAACCCTAGTGTTATTGGGTTATTGTTTTTATTTTGATTATATATATTGTGGTTTTTATGTTTTTTAAAAAATACCAGACTGCGCTCCGGGCTGCTTACGTTTCCCAGGGACAATTGCAAATCTGGGGACTGCCCCAGGGAAAAACACGTCTGGTAACCCTAGTGTTAATTGTTTTTATTTTGATTAATAAAGTTTTCTTAAACATGAAAAAAGATAAAAGATAGAAAAATAAACATACAATACAAACAATACAAAAAAGAGACATCTTAAAACAAACAATAACTCAACAAAACATGTAATTATACATATTCAAATCCTTATTTTCATATTCTTCTTTGGTGGACTTCCCCAAAGCCCCCCCTTTCTGATTTTCATTATAAAACTACTTTGGCAATTTCTATTTCATATATTTTTTTTCATCTTAAAAATACAAATTACTCGCCCCCTATCTTCCATCAGTCTAAATTATTTTCCTTTTTTTTAACCTATGAATATATATCAATAAAGAAAGAAAAAGAAACATTTCATCAACAGTACTTCTTCTATACTATTTTAACTTAACAGTGTATAACTAAAGCCATTTAAATTCACTGATTTTGCTTCAAATGTCCAATTTTTCACGTTGTTTAAGATATTCTTTAAATTTCTTCCAATCTTCTTGTACCTTCTCCTCCCTCTGGTCTCGGAGTTTTGCGGTCAGTTCTGCGAGTTCCATATAGTCCATTAACTTCATCTGCCAATCTTCTACTGTTGGGAGCTCTTCACCTTTCCAGTTTTTTGCAATCAAAATTCTAGCAGCTGTTGTGGCATACATAAAAAACACTCTATCTTTCCTGGGTATCTCATAATTGGTCATGCCCAGCAGGAAGGCCTCTGGTTTCTTAATGAAAGTAACTTTCATCACTTTTTTAAGTTCGTTATAAGATTTTCTCCCAGAAAGCCTTCACTTTTGGGCATGTCCACCACATATGATAGAAGGTACCTTCCACATTTTTACATTTCCAACATAAATTACTTGAGCCATGATACATCTTAGCTAACTTCACTGGTGTCAGGTACCATCTATATATCATTTTCATAATATTCTCTCTTAGTACATTACATGCTGTAAATTTGATACCTTCCTTCCATAACTTTTCCCAGTCATCCATCATAATGTTATGTCCAACATCTTTCACCCAATCTATCATCACAGATTTAACCATCTCATCTTTCATATGCCACTCTAGCAACAGATTGTACATTCTGGAAAGGTTTTTAGAGTTCTGTTCAATTAATTCTGTCTCCAACTTAGATTTTTCTAGTTGAAAGCCAATTTTCCTATCTATCTTAAAAATTTCATTTATTTGGTGATACTGCAACCAGTCGGTAACCTCCTCCTTCACTTGCTCATAGCTTTTCAGGTTAAAAGTCTGGCCTTCTTGTTGCAGTATATCCGCATATTTCAACCACTTTGCAGACATGTTTGGCCTTTTATAAGCCTTAGCCTCTACTGGAGATATCCATCTAGGGGTTTTTTTCTCTAGTAAATCTTTGTTCCTCATCCAAACCTGATACAAGGACTTTCTAATAATATGATTCTTAAAAGCTTTGTGGGCCTTAACCTTATCATACCAAAGATAAGCATGCCAACCAAATACATTATCATGTCCCTCCAAGTCTAAAACATCTGTGTTTTCTAATTTAAACCAATCTTTCAACCAACAAAAGGCTGCTGCTTCAAAGTAAATTCTTAAGTCTGGAAGGGCGAATCCCGCTCTTTCCTTAGAATCTGTCAGAATTTTAAATTTTATTCTGGGTTTCTTCCCCTGCCATATGATTTTTTTTTTTTTTTACAAAAAATTTATTGGTTTTCCACACAACAAAAGACAACACAACAAAACAAATACAACATCACATACAGCAATCAAAACAGAATAAAAAACAAATACAAACCACCACTAAACACCAATATTTCTTTTTCTTACTTAGAAAAAAAAATTTCTTGTTTTGAATCTACACAGGGTGACTTCCCCCGTTTTCTCTCCTTTGGTTCCAATTCTAATTTACTTTAATAACTTCTCATCTCTAAAATTTAAATCATCCAGAATATCTAAACAGACTTCTTAATATTTATTTAATATTTATTTTTACTTCATAATACAACACTTCTTAGCTCAAATCTTACATCTTATTTTACTTAAACTGCTGCTGATAAACAGTTCACATATCTCTTCACTAGTTCAAAATCTTAAATTCTTAACACACTGACTTCAGGGTACCATGGTGAGCCATCCTAATTATATTTTAAATATTCTCACCCTATCCCTCTTCTAACCATTTTCCTTCGCCATCTCGGGATCACCCCCCAGACATTTCTCCATCTCCCTCCAACATCATTGTCCAGAATGTCCTCTTTTTCCTTAAAACCAATGGTCCAGACGCAGTCCATAAACATCCTTGCAGGGAACTCCAGGGAACACAAATCATCACCTTCCAGCATCTCCATTTCAAATTCCAGTCATCTTCTAGTTGTAGTTTCACAAATCTTTTTCCCTTCATTTCTGGGCTCTCACCCCAGAAATTGGATATAAATTGTCTTCTAACCCTGGGTCTCTCACACCAACAGGATTTTCCATCTTCTCGGAGTTGCATAGTCACTGTACTTTGTTTCTCAAAAATTTCCTCAAGTTCCCTAGCAAGGTTTTCTTCCAATTTGACAAAGTTCTCAAGAGTCTTTCCTGTAGCATATAACTTTTCCTCGACATCCTGCTTCAACAAATTTAATTTCTGGTTTAACAGTTCTAACTTCAAAAAAATAATCCTTTGTTCATGGGTCAGTCCCGAGTCTAAAGCCAGTTTAAAAACGAAACCAAGCATGGTAGAAGTAGGCAGAGGGTATCAAGTTTCAGTACTTTTCCATCTTTAACCATAAGTTTCAGTCGCCATTTTCCCCCGAGTCAGGGTGAAAAGATTATAATCCAACAACTTCAAAGAAGAAATATTTCCAACAACTTAGTTCCCCTAAAAGGGGTTCAGCCGGTCTCACTTGTCAAAAAGCTCCATAGAAACTTTGTATCCGCTACTGCAGCAGCAGCTAGCAACAATGTTATTTTCTTCATTCAACAAAGGGAGGAACGGGCTTCCTTTTTAACGTTCCTCCCGGAGTGCCAATTGTCCGAAATTTTAAATCCAATTAACTCCGTACTCACGGCCTCGGGTTTCTTCTTTTTTTTCTTCCAAATCAGGTAGAACGACGCGCTCAGTGCAGGCGGCAGCCGCCGCTTCGCCAGCCCGGTTGGGGCATACCTCCACAGCCCGGCGCCGTTGTCCCTTCACTCCCGCGCCCCTTTTACAAGGGGAACGGGAGAAGGGTTCAGCGCCATAGTGGGCTCGCTGGAGAGCCCGTGCCGCGGGACGCTCGACCCGCGGTTTGGCGGAGCCCGCTGTGCGGTAGCGGAGCTCCTACCCCCGGGACAGGCCAGGGTCGTCTCGCTGCCGAAACGACCCTCGACCGCCCACAATGGCGTCCTCGCCGGAAGTCTCCTGCCATATGAATTTAGACAGGTCCTTTTGCCATTTCCTAAAACAGTCCAGCTTATCTATAATTGGAATCACTTGGAATAGAAACAGCATCTTTGGTAGCACATTCATCATTATAGCAGCAATCCTGCCCATCAAAGATAACTTCAACCTCGACCATATCTCTAAATCTCTTTTAACTTCATCCCATAATTTTTCATAATTGTTCTTGAACAGGTCAAGATTCTTGAAGTTAAATTTACCCCTAGATATTTTACCTTCTTAACAAAGTTCAATCCAGTACGTTCCTGTAATTTCCATATCTGCAATGCATTCATATTTTTTGTCAGTACTTTAGTTTTGGCTTTATTTAATTTAAAACCTGCTACATGTCCAAATAGTTCAATTATCTCCAAAGCTTTGGGGACACTGCTTTCTGGTTCTTGTAGGGATAGCATCAAATCATCCGCATAGGCTCTCAGTTATATTCTTTCTCCCCCACCCTTATTCCTTTTATCTGCTTCTCTGGTCTAATCATATTCAAAAGGACCTCCAGGACCGTAATAAAAAGCAAGGGGGAGATAGGGCATCCTTGTCTCGTACCTTTCTCGATTCTAATTTCCTCTGATATCACACTGTTTATTATAATTTTTGCTTTCTGTTCTGCATAGATGGCATTAATGCCATTTAAAAATCTGTTGACCGACCCCCATTTTTTCTAATTTTTTCTTCATAAAAGTCCAAGAAATATTGTCAAAGGCCTTCTCTGCATCAATGAACATCAATACTGCGTCCGTATTTATCTTCTTTTCCAGCCTCTCCAATATATCCACAGTAATCCTTGTATTACTATTTATCTGTCTTCCAGACAAAAAACCTGCTTGATCTAAATTATTTTCCAACCCATTTTCAACAGAAGATAGTATTTTAATTTTACTCCAATAATTCCAAATACTTAATACTAATCTAACAACACCTTTCCTACTACCTCCTTTGCCCTTCTAAGGCTATTCATATATCTTATTGTCTATATAAGCACTTTTACATCATCAATCTAATATTTATTCCAGATTCACTATCTCCTTCTCTGGTACTCAAATCGCTCAATCTGGTCGGTAAGTCCTATAAAACAATCCTTTTTCAACACCAACTTATCTTATTTTCCTTCAAATAATCTTTCTTCACCCCACACCTTTCCTGACCATTCTAGCCATACCCTTTCTTCTTCCCATCCCCCGCTGAT
>OFHU01003457.1:0-59306 GCA_900245905.1 Lacerta viridis
ACACCACCCCCGGTGAGCCAAGGAGGGACCTGAACAGCCTTCCCATGGCATCACAATGGCTGTGTGCGACAAGTTCCTGGGACAGTTTTGTAGCGGCAGCCCAATTCATCATCTATCTATCTATCTATCTATCTATCTATCTATCTATCTATCTGGAAGACTGTGCAATGTTTGCATACTGGGGAATCACCTTGCTTCCTAATCGTGCACTTTGTTTGCACGCAGCCCCCTCCCCAGTTTGATCAATCAGGATTGCTTTGTCTAAAGCTACTTTAAACCTACCACACCTATCTGACATCCTGCAGTGCTTGGTATGAAGCTGCTTTGACTCTGTGATACCCGACTGAACTTTTCTGGAGCGCTTAATCAGACTCTGTTTTTTAAATCCGTGATCCCAGCCACCGCTAGACTTTCTGGAGCTTTCTTGGTGCACAGAATCTGTGATACCAGCTTGAATTTCCTGCTTGAGTGTTACCTGTTTAACCACTCTTGGGGGGGGTGTGTGTGTGTGTGTGTGTGTGTGTGTTTAACCAAAGTTCCGTTTCCCCTTTTGTCCGTCCAGTGGTCCCCACCTTGCTGTTGCTCAGCTTTAGCCCTGATGAGCAGAAGGCAAGCGGAGGGGGGTGGGTGTGTTTGTGAGTGTGTGTATGGGGGGGGAAGGGGGGAGGCAGAAGCTGTGAAAAGAGGCCCTTCTTCTGCCCACAGCTGGGCATAGAGGCCCATCCTCCCCCTTTCTCTCTCCTCCTTGCAAAATCAATCCCCTGACAAACCAAACTCATCTCTTCCCCAAAACGTATTAGCCATTCACTCCCGCCCCTCCCCGCAGTAGCAGCAGCACAGCAGCAAACCCCCCCCCAGCTTCCCTTTTGTCCCAAGGAGGACTGCAAACCCTCTCATTAGAGCTTATTACCCTGAGCAGTTTGACAGCCTCCCTGCCCGGCTTGCGAGACTCTCCTATTCAGGGCTGCCCCCGCCTGAAAAAGAAAACGGAAGTATTCAACTGGCTGAATAGAGGGGAAAAGCTGTTTCACTTCTCCTCCCTCCCTATTCATGTTACTTTTGATACAATACTTTCCTCTTTGTCCGCCTAAAGAGAGACAGGTCAAGGCAGGCCCTGTAGCAGGCTTTTCTTCTGCGCTTTGTTTAACGTAAATAACCAATTCGTGTGTGTGTGTGTGTGTGTGTGTGTGTGTGTGTGTTTAATGCCTCTCTGTCCGGTCTCTGCATTTGACATCTTTCTGGTCTGGTGGAATGAATGCATGCCTACTTGGAAGTAAGACCCACTGGGTTTTTATGTGTGTGTGGGGGGAGGGGGACACGCACACCTTACTCCCGGGTAAGTGTGTGCACACTGTGGGCGTTTCAGAATTAAAGTGTTCTTGTGCTAATTTGGTTGCTGCTGGTCTGTTTATTATAGCATGCCATTTCTGCTCATCCCGCCCTCTAAACATAAACAGGCTGGGTCCAGTCCAATGCGGGGTGGGGTGGGGTGGAGTGGAGGAGATGGCGGAGGGGAAGGGAAGCGGAGCAGACTGAAAGATGATTCATGCAGTCACCGGAGGCAAATGATCCTGGGTGTGTGGGGTGGCACCAGGCCTCCATCTCCTCTCTGGGGGCTGGTGTGCATCCACTCAATTTCTGCAATCTGTCCAGCCTTTTCTCCCTAAGATGGAAGGACTGTGGAGGGTTGTGTGTGTGCATGCAGAGGCAAAAGACTCCAGAAGTCCGATCCTCCAGTGAAAACAGGAACAGAGACTTTGGAATCTCCAATTATCATGGATTTGGGGAAAGACTTGGTAGAAGAACATTTCCTTTCGCTGGTTCAATCGCTGGCATCTCCAGGTAGGGCTGGGAATTGTCTCTGCGTCTGAAACTCTGGAGAGAGTAGCTGCTAGTCTGCTTAGGCAGTACTGATGGATCAATTGGTCTGACTCAAGAGTAAAGCAGCATCGTTTGTAGCTCAGCTACTTAACTCCCAGAAATAAGCAAATGGCATTTTTTTCAAGCTCTTCATGGGGCTACCTTTGAAGGTGACTCAGAATCCAGAATACGGCAGCTAGGCTGATGACTGGGAGTGAACCATATAACACCAGACCTGAAGGATCTTCACTGGCTCACAGTATGTTTCCGGGCACAGTTCAAAGTGTCGGTGCTGACCTTTAAAGCCCTAAAAAGCCTCGGTCCAGTATACCTGAAGGAGTGTCTCCACCCCCATCATTCTGTCCGGACACTGAGGTCCAGCACTGAGGGCTTTCTGGCGGTTCCCTCGCTGGGAGAAGCCAAGTTACAGGGAACCAGGCAGAGGGCCTTCTCAGTAGTGGCTCCCTACCTGTGGAATGCCCTCCTATCAGATGCCAAGGAGATAAAGAGAAGAAGAAGAAGAAGAAGAAGAAGAAGAAGAAGAAGAGGAGTTTGGATTTGATATCCCGCTTTATCACTACCCGAAGGAGTCTCAAAGCGGCTAACATTCTCCTTTCCCTTCCTCCCCCACAACAAACACTCTGTGAGGTGAGTGGGCTGAGAGACTTCAGAGAAGTGTGACTAGCCCAAGGTCACCCAGCAGCTGCATGTGGAGGAGCGGGGAAGTGAACCCAGTTCACCAGATTACGAGTCTACCACTCTTAACCACTACTCCACACTGGCTCTCAAAGAGCTACACAACTTATAGAAGACATCTGAAGGCAGCCTTGTATTGGGAAGTTTATAATGTTTTATGTTTTTCAATGTGCTGGAAGAGTGGCTGGGGAGACCCAGCCAGATGGACGGGGTATAAATAATAAAATCATTGTTATTGTTCCTTTTCCTTCAAACATGCCAATAGCACTTGCTGTGGCTGCAGAGACGGGTACCTTGCAACTGCTGACTCCCATGTTGTTTTTTGCTGTGTTAGCAGCACCAAAGTGATTCTGGGGCACAAGCTTGGGGAGTGTGTATAGAAGTCCTGGGCTGCTCAGATGACAAGACCTCCCTGCCAGCCTCGCTGATGTGATCCCCAGGAAAGCAGAGCAACATGTTTGGCCCCAGCTTGGCTGCAGAAGTTGCCAGAAGGAGGCGTACAAGGCGCCATCCAACCATCTTAGGGACTCCACTCCGCATTTGTGTAGGGTTTATTTAGCCTTTCCTTCTCCCGAAGATGTCCTGCAAGGTAGGGATTTTATCTCAGGGCTTACTCCTGAAGTATCCTCCCGTTCATAGATGCTGGAGATAGGTTCAGAAGCATACAGCCTCTGTTCCAAGCAGTAGAATACAGTCACCATCTGGAAACTTACGTCCCCACTGTGGATCCAGAATTGGCCTCCACAGTCACTTACAGACTAACTGTTAAGACCGTGTTCTTGGAAGACTGGAAACCTACATCCCCACTGTGGAAGGACTTGTGGATCCAGAATTGACCTCCACAGTCACTTACAGACTAACTGTTAAGACCGTTTACAGGTAGGTAGCCATGTTGGTCTGCCATAGTCAAAACAAAATTAAAAATTAAAAAAAAAAAATCCTTCCAGTAGCACCTTAGAGACCAACTAAGTTTGTTCTTGGTATGAGCTTTTGTGTGCATGCACACTTCTTCAGATACACTGAAACAGAAGTCACCAGACCCTTATATATAGTGAGAGAGTGGGGAGGGGTATTACTCAGAAGGGTGGTGGGAATGGGTGATTGGCTGATAGGTGTGGAAAACCTGTTGACTGTTAACGACTGCAATTGGTCTTACAGGAAAAGCAAGGGGTGAGATGGCTAAAAATAGCTTTGTCATGTATAATGAGATAAGAATCCAATGTCTTTGTTCAGACCAGGTCTCTCCATGGTTTTAAGTTTGGTAATGAGTTGCAATTCAGCAACTTCTCTTTCCAGTCTATTTCTGAAATTCCTTTGTAGTAAGACAGCTACTTTGAGATCTTGTATAGAATGTCCTGGGAGACTGAAGTGTTCTCCTACTGGTTTCTCTGTCTTGTGATTCCTGATATCAGATTTATGTCCGTTTATCCTTTGACGTAGGGTTTGGCCTGTTTGTCCAATACAGTGGTACCTCTGTTTACGTACTTAATTCGTTCCGTAGGTCCGTTCTTAACCTGAAACTGTTCTTAACCTGAAGCACCACTTTAGCTAATGGGACCTTCCGCTGCTGCTGCGCCGCCAGAGCAAGATTTCTGTTGTTATCCTGAAACAAAGTTCTTAACCTGAAGCGTTATTTTTGGGTTAGCGGAGTATGTAACCTGAAGCGTCTGTAACCTGAAGCGTCTGTAACCTGAGGTACCAATATAGAGAGCTGAAGGGCACTGTTGGCATTTGATGGCATACACAATGTTAGAAGATGAGCAATTAAATAGTCCTGATATGGTATGTTTGATGTTAAGACCGTGTTCATGGAAGACAATCTTACTTGGCTACGAGTGGTTGCCAGAGAAGATACTAGAACTTGGGATCACACAGTAAAGTTGATGAGACAAATAACAAAGCAGGCAGAAAGAAAATGGTTTCACACAAACACATAGACCCCCCCTATGCATTATACATTTTGCACCACTTTAAAAACGGCATAGCTTCCCCACATACCTGTGATTCTCAGGAACTAGGAGGAATCCCTGCTATGTTCAAAGCAGCTTTTTGTGGGAATGTTAAGGAAGGTAGGAGAGGATATATTGTTTTGATATTATCCTTCCCCACTCACGCTAGTGAGTAAATGGCGGAGCACATTCCCTTTGCAACTTATTGGAAGCAAGTTGATGATTCGTTAGAATCCTTTAATTAAGCAATCCAGTCTGGCTTGTCCAGTCTGGATTGTTCCTGGTAAGTTTCCCCTTTATTTCCCTCTTAAAATAATAATAACACAACACAGTCTTCTTTAAAGCAAGAATAAAGTTTTACTCACATTCAGTTCACAGCAGTAATCTGAAGGCAGGCTTTATATTTGCGGGATGTAAACACAGAGCAGTCAAACATAACATTGCTAGAGTGGACACATGAAGGGTGTCTCAGTCCTCCAGCCATAATTTCCTGTTTACCTGGACTGAGACAACTTCCTGTGGGTAACTAGAGGTGGGTGTGGTCTCACCTGCGTACAAAACTCTTGAGACCAGACACCATCTCTCTCTTCCTGACAATGTTCTCAAAGGAACCACATCACTGTGAGGGTCTCTTGGCTTCCAGCCAAGAGAACAAAGGAACTACTTCTCCCTTATGGAGATAGCCACCACATGTAACTTTTACGAAGTTCAAGTCTGCCTCTACTGGGATCTTATTGTGATCTTATTGTGATCAGTTGATGATTGTAAGTAAACTCTGTTTATATCTTTTATAGAAGACTGTGTAGCGTCTTATTTGGAGAGGGATAAAGGGAGAAATACCAGGACATTATTTTAAGAAGATTCAAACGATTTTAAGGAGATTCAAAGCTTTCGCTGTGTGACTTTAAAAAGGGAATGTGAGCTCTGCTGATTTTGCTGAACTTGTAAACACAAGTCGGGATAGGATATCTTAAACAATATATCCTCCCCCACATTCCTAAACATTCCCACAATCTTGTGGTTACAGTGAAAAGAAGTCTGAGCTACATCTCAGACTTTCTGCCTGTGGGCTCCATCCTATGTGAAGTTTGAGCCATGATCTGCCTAAGAGCCAGGAGAGTCCAAGAGTAAGAGTAAGAGAGTAAGAGTCCAAGAGAGAGATGGTTGCATGGCCAGCCCTTTTATCTGGTCAACTAGGGTCACAGACATGTAGGCCTACCTAGTCACACACAGGGGGAGGAAGCTTCAGAGCAGGTATGACAGGAAGTCCTCCCTGTCTGGAGCCACATTCCCCTGTGTGTCCATTCTAGGCAACAGGAAATGTTGTTCTTGACTGCTCTGGTAATAATACACCCCAGTTTGAAAAGTATTGCAGCAGAAGTCCTATAGATTTCAACTTGTGATGGGTTTCAACTTGAGGTCATTAGACACCTGCTTAAGCATGGGCATAGCCAGGATTTATCTTAGGGGGGGGGACAGGACACCCACCTGTCATCGTCCTCTGTCTAGCTCTGTCTAGCAGATTTGGAATGAAATCTCTCAGTAACAGTTGTTTTAAATCACTTTCTTTTGACCCCAAGTGCTCAGAAAAATCTGTCAAAATCTTTCTACAATTTCAGCGCTTGGTTCAGTATTTTTTATTTATTTACGTGATTTAGGGGGGCAGCTGTCCCCTTGCTCCCCCCCATTACACCCATATGCTTAAGGCTTAGATGAGCCCCAAGGAGCACAGTGGCATGTACATCCCACTAAACATGCCCGGGGTTCCAAGTCTGTAGAACAACCAGTTCAGGATTCAGACTGAAATTTCTGCTGCTTGGCTTGCAACATCTACCTGTCCTCTATTCCAAATGCATAAATCAGAAATGAGGAACACGTGTTATTGGACTACATCTCCTATCATCCCCGATCCATTGGCCTGGGGCTGATGGCAGAGGGTCGCAGGTTAGGGTCACAGGTTATCCACCCCTGGTGCAATTATTGCTGTAATCCTGTACTTATTTACTTGGGAATGAGCTCCATTGAACTCAGTGGGACCTTCTGCTGAGTAGACAGCTAGCGGTGGTCAGAAACCTTTTTCAGCAGGGGGTTGGTCCACTGTCCCTCAGACCTTGTGGGGACCAGACTATATTTTGAAGGGGGGGAAATGAACAAATTCCTATGCCCCACAAATAACCCAGAGATGCATTTTAAATAAAAGCACACATTCTACTCATGTAAAAACATGCTGATTTCTGGATTTAGAAGGTGATTGGGCCGGATCTCGCCCCCGGGCCTTAGTTTGCCTACCCATGAGCTAAAGGATTGCTCTGCCAGCCATTTTAAGAGCCTCCAGTTGCTCGGTCCCAGCTCCTGCCCACCTAGCAATTCGAAAGCATGTCAGAGTGCAAGTAGATAAATAGGTACCGCTCCAGCAGGAAGGTAAACGGCATTTGCATGTGCTGCTCTGGTTCGCTAGAAGCGGCTTAGTCATGCTGGCCACATGACCCGGAATCTGTATGCCGATTCCCTTGGCCAGTAACGCAAGATGAACACCGCAACCCCAGAGTCGGACACAACTGGACCTAATGGTCAGGGGTCCCTTTAACTTTTAAAGCCTAGGAAGATACTGGTTCGCCTTTCTTTTATGAATTATGTTAAAAATCACAGGCTGCAAACTGATGAATGAACGCTGCACCCTAATCCTGTAGGGAAGAGTGCTCCAAAATAAGTTACCAACCCGAAAAGCTTTTTATTTACCATTTTAGAGTGGACACCCCCCCCCAAAAAAATATCAGTGGCTTGGGATTCCTTTTGCATGGTCTGACTTTTCTGACCATCTTCCTCCTGCTGTCATTGAGATACACACTTAACCGGCAGTAAGCCCCAAGTTGAGCTCAGGGGGACTTACTCCCGAGTAAACATGTATAGGGCTGGGCAGTAAGGCTGCAATTCAAGATGCATTTACTTAGGAGAAAGTCTCCATTGAACTCAGTGGGACTTACTCCCCAGTAAACATGGATGGAATCCTACTGTACCCCAAGCGCTTCTTGGTAAATTTTTATTGGATCTGGGCCGTCTGCCCAGGGATTCTAATTAACGGAGATCCCTTTCTCCCTTCTGTTCGCAGCGCGCGCCCTCCCCTCCTCAAACTTCTATTATTTTATCGGCATTAATCCTTCACGCTATTTAAATCACATTAATGGCGGGGCACGGGGAGGACCTGTACTCAGCCAAACTGCAGTGCGGGCTTAACGCAACCGTCAGCGCCTGTCTCCTCCACACACACACACATCCAGCCGGTATCTCGTCGCTGTTTGGGTCTCCCGTACCAAACTGGAGAAAATGGGATGTTTCTTAAGGCAAGAAAGAGATTAAAATGGAGATTTACACCAAATCCTGAGCATTTAACGATTCCCCCAGAAACAGGGAGTTTTGTTACTGAGGAGTAAAATGTTATTATGCACCTCAATCTTATAGATGGTCACTCGGAAGCAAGTGGCGCCGTGATAACCAGTAAGGCAAGTAAGTGTCTGTTAATGGTTCGTCCTTCCTTCCTTCCTTCCTTCCTTCCTGTTTTCTTTTTTTATTATTATTTTAAAAAAAGAAAAGAAAAGAGGTAGGGGATCAATGGCTCAGCGGCGGAGCGTCTGCCCCTCAAGCAGAAAAATAATAATAATAATAATAATAATAATAATAATAATAATAATAATAATAATATTATTTATACCCCGCCCATCTGGCTGGGTTTCCCCAGCCACTCTGGGCGGCTTCCAACAAAATATTAAAATACAATAGTCTGTCAAACATTAAAAGCTTCCCTAAACAGGGCTGCCTTCAGATGTCTTCCTCATTCTCCAAACTCGGCCCTCCAGCTGTTTTGGGACTACAATTCCCATCATCCCTGACCACTGGTCCTGTTAGCTAGGGATGGTGGGAGTTGTAGTCCCCAAACAGCTGGAGGGCCGAGTTTGGGGGTGCCTGCTCAACGTCATCTCCAGCTCGGGCTGGGAGAGACTCCTGCCTGAAACCCTGCAGAGCAGCTGCCAGTCCGTGTAGACAATATTAGCCGAGATGAACCAATGGCAGGTGAAGCGTTGTTCTGACAAGGCACCCTATAGAATCAAAGAATTGTAGAGCTGGATGGGACCCTCAGGGGCCTTCCAGTCCAACCCCTTGCAATGCAGGAATCTCAACTAAAGCATCCGTGACTGATGTATATTTTCCTAGGCATGCGTCTGCCTCCGGCAGCTGGTTTGGAGCGAGGGAATGAAAGGGCACCAACGTTTTAGTTGCGGCTCCCTTTAATGCATTCTTGTTGGGTTTTTGCTGCCAGCGAGGAGCAAAAACAAACAAACAAACAAAACCAAAACACGTGCGTCGTGGAAGTCTCTGCGGTAGGTGCCAAAATAACATGACCCCCACCACCCACGCATAGACGCCTTGCACTGGTTGCAAGCTCCCCTCTCTCTCTCTCTTTGCGCTGCGCACCAGGAAGCAAAATGTCTTGGTCCGGCCCTGAAGGCGCTGTGGGTGAAGGCAGTGCGCGCGAGCCGCGACCACCTCCAGCTCCGCGCTTGGCTTCTAGGAATTCGCGGCGGGGAGAAACAGGGGGCGACGCAGGCGGGAGGGGGAGGAGAGAGGGAGGACTCCGGCAGATTCCGCTGCGCGCTCCCTTTCCTTCTCCCGCCGCAAAGAAGCCAAGCAAAGCAAGCAATCAGCTTATTCGGGTAGCCGAGTCCCCGAGGACAAAACGCTAGACCGAAAAAAGCACAGCTCAAGTGATTTAAAAGATCAGCGTTCAAATTGTATAATATTGTGAAATCCTCTGGGCTGGCGAAGGGGGAGACGCGCGCAAGGAGCTTAGCTGCCTCTCGGCACGGGCTCTCTCTGCAAACCCGAGTCAGGGAGCGAGTGCGCGGCGAGGAAAATGAAGCTGCCCGGCGGTAAAGCGCCCGGAATCTTGCTATATTCCGCCCAAAATTTAGGGGGAACGGGGCGGCCAAGGTGCCCTCTGCCTCCACACATCGAGTTGTGTGGCTGCTTCGGAGCTTCAGATCTAGCAGGGCAACGAGCTCGCTGTTCTTAGCTGCTGGTGAAAGGCAAGAAAGGGCTCTCCATCCGTCTTGGCGCAAGAAGGTCGCGGCGGCGCAAGATGCAACGCGAAGCTAAGCAGGACTGGGTCTGGTTAGGGCCTGGAAGGGAGACCACTCGGGGACCACCGCGGAAACAGCCTTCAGGTTCCACAACGGAAGAAACGCGGGATTTTGATGTAATAACAAAAGTACCCTGTTGCAACCAGTTGCAACTTGCTTTCCAACATTAGCTCGGGACCCAAAAGCTAAATCGGGTTGGATTGCACCTTACAAAAAGCTGTTGGTTTTAAAAAGGGAAAGGTCCATGGGCGTAGCCAATCAATATCAAATAATAAAAAAAATATTTTTAACTGAGGTTCTGTACCCACAACATGAAGCCTGCTCCCCCTAACATGGAGTCTGCCCCCCCAAGCTTAAAACCTGCCTCCTTTCCCAGCGGTGCAGCCCAGTTCTGTACACATTTACAAATAAGTGTTCAGGAAAGTGTGTCAGTATTCTGCAGGGTTGCAAATTTATTCCGCCCCATCCTGTGTATTAACATTAGCGTGCATCACTTTCCACAGGATCGCTCTAGCATAAGGAGATAAAACCGGTACTGTATGTTGAAGGTAAATAGCATTTTTAAAGCGCGCCAATTTTATGCTCATAAAGCCACACTCAAAGGATTGATCGTGGGTGTGTGGTGCCCAATTTA
The DNA here is from genome assembly GCA_900245905.1 of Lacerta viridis. Classification (NCBI taxonomy): domain Eukaryota; kingdom Metazoa; phylum Chordata; class Lepidosauria; order Squamata; family Lacertidae; genus Lacerta; species Lacerta viridis. Next base: position 10,275 of record OFHU01003457.1, read on the forward strand.
TCCTCTGTCAACTGCAAGTTATTCCCGGGATATTTTTACTTTAAAGTAAGCACTGTTGATAAATAGGTAAATAGGTACCGCTCCCGCGGGAAGGTGAACGGCGTTTCCGTGCGCTGCTCTGGTTCACCAGAAGCGGCTTTGTCATGTTGGCCGCATGACCCGGAAGCTGTACGCCGGCTCCCTCGGCCAGTAAAGCGAGATGAACGCTGCAACCCCAGAGTCAGACACGACTGGACCTTTACCTTTACCTAAGCACTGTTGAAAATCTGCCCTACTTTCCATATTGAAAGGACACAGAAGCTACATCTTGCGTTACCCAGATGGCTGCAATATTCCGCCGCCGCCCCCCCTTTGCATTAGCCCGCTGTGCGTACAAACAGGGCTTAATTCAGAAGCCAGAAAAGGCAAAGATGCCATCTTTGCAGCTCCGACCTAACCTCTAGTTTCTGCAAAGACCAGCTGTGCACTGCGATCCGTTGAGTTTATCAGGGCTTACCCCTCATTGCATTATTTTGCTATTTTAATTGCTTTTTAAAAAAAGAGTAACTGGCTCAGAGAACTTCGGTTACTGGACGGCATTGCAATGCAGTTAATAAAATAGCTGCTCCTAAGTCTGGATAGGACAGATTGCTGCCTTGTTCTCTCTTCCAAGGCCCAAAGATTTTCATGACTTTTGTCTTCTTGTACCGAAATGCTCGCTTCTATCTCCCCACCCTCCTTCCTTTGGCTATGTTTGTCTCTCAGAACTGCTTTACTCCAAGACCGTAAAACCTCCTTGGCGCTGAACCCACAAGCTGCAACACTGGGCCTTTTTTGCTCACCAACGAAAATGAATAAGCGTTGCTCTAGAACGTGGATAGAATGGGCCGACTCTGGTTTTCTGGAAATCACGCTTGGTTTTAAATTCACTTCTTTTCTTTTAAATCCACATCCAGGTGCTCTCTGTGGACCCAGATCCATGCAAGCAAGCAAGCAAGCAAGCAAGCAAGCAAAGCGCTTCCAACTCTTCTCCTGGTTTAAAAAGCGTTTTAAGTCAAGGACGGAAAAGAAAGAATCTCAGTTTCGCTCACCTATTATTTTATTACACTGGAATTGTTCGTTTCTTGGTCTGTTTCTTGTGATTTGGCTGCCCCCTCCCCCTACAATCCCTGGTCCTGCTGCACATGCTCCACGGGAAGAAAAAGAAAATTAAATCACCAGCGCACACAGGCATCAAGCCTCAAACAATAATTATAATAATATTAATAATAATAATTAATAATAGCAATTATGATAATCAAATAAAACAATCTACCCACAGAGCAATTCTTTAAATAAGTCAATAAACATTATATAGAATATTTATATTTATATTTATATATATGTATATGTATAAAAAAAACTTTTAAAAATAAAAGCGAACTAACAAACCAAACCAACCAAACAACCTCCGAAAAACAACCACCAGCAACTTTTCAGCTGAAAATTCCCAGAGGAAGGAATTAAGGATTTGCGGCAGGCGACGGAGCTGCAATTTCTATCCTCCTCCCTCTAGGTTTGGTGTGTCTCTTTCTCCCTCTGCGCGTGTGTGTGACTTTTGAGGCATCTTTACAGCAGATCCTAGCTGAAGGATGGAAGGCGACGAAGATGCCGCTGGGAGGAAGGAGCATCAGCGGAGTCTCTCCAAGCATTTTCGCGTCCTGCTTTTCAGACGGGCTGGACGGTCCTTGGAGACTCGGGCTGCCCCTCAGGCCCGCCACCAGCCGTCGGGCCCGGGATTGCGGACAAGGCAAAGCGGCGCAGGAAGCCGTGAAGGCGGGCAAGGCAGGCAGGCAGGCACTAGCTGGCGAGGGAGTGCTTGGCTGGAGGCGGCGGCGGCGGCTGTGCCGCTGCTGCGCCCTCGGCTCTCCCGCGCGCCCGGCCGCCCCGTCCGTCCGTCCGTCAGTCCTTCCTCCTCTTGTTCTCCTCCTCCTCTTCCTTCTCACAGATCACATTCGCTGTCGCTGGAAGTGATGGAGATGGCCGAGGAGGCGGCAGCTTTGCTGGACAGGCTGGCGGCGGGGCTGGCGGCGGCTCCCAGGAGGGGCTCTCCGGCGCTCTCCTCCTCCGACGGCAGCGACCGCCCTGCGCCTTGCGACGACAAGACTTGCTGCTGGAGCCTGCGGCGGGAGAAGCAAGAGGGAGCCGTCACTTCGGGGAGGCAGCGGAAATAATCAAGGGGCGCCCCCTCCCTCCTTCCGGAAAACCCCCACCTCTGTTTCCGGGCCCACCCACTGCACCCCCGATGCCCAACTCTGAGCCACCTAGCCAGGGGTCCTCAGCACCGAGACGCAGCCTCCTGCTTCCAGGCGATATGCATTCATTTTTCTAGTCTAGAGGGGCAAGGAAACAATGCTGGCCTTCCACCTTTGGGCTAAGGAGGGCCAGTGAGCGCCACACACTTGTTTTCTAAATTTCAAGTTATTGTTGTTTTCTGGGGGTGCATATTTAATCCAGCCAGATGGGCTTGGGCAGGGTATAAATAAAAAAATATTATCATTATTATTAAGGCGGCAATACATTTGGATATATAATGCTTCCTGCATTTAGGTATGAGCTGCACTCCATTGATTCTCCCCAACTCAAGTACACTTAAAATTTCTAAAAAATTGCAAGCTACCTATTCCCAAGGAGGTTTGCAATCTATATTATGATGGTGATGGTGATGGTGATGGTGATGGTGATGTTCCTAACTAAATCCTACTCAGAACAGATCCACTGAACACAATGGGCATAAGTTCATTATTTGCAGTGGATCTACTCTGAGTCGGGTTAACACGGGACACAATCCATTATGTTTGTTATCATTGTCAAAATACAGCTAGAAGTAAAACAATGACACAACAATGATTTTTTTATTATTAAATGATTGCAATAACTATAGTATTAAAAACGCACACACACCTAGCAGACCATATTAATGAGAACCCCTGTCTCTTTGGCAGAGATGAACACACCTCTTTCACTTTGTGCTCACTCATTATGCCTCTTCTCACCTTGAGCAGCCCAAGGTCTCAATGTTTGATATTTTATTATGTTTGATATTTTATTATGTTTTAAATATGCTGTAAGTTGCCTAGAGAGACTGGGGAAACCCAGCCAGATGTTGGTCTCTAGGTGCAGGAAGTTTTTTATAAATAAACAGCCTTGTTGTTGTTGTCCAGCTGTTGTTGTTGTTGTCGTCGTCGTCAACTACCAGACATTTAGAGGACATCTGAAGGCAGCCCTGTTTAGGGAAGCTTTTAATGTGTGATATTTTAATGTATTTGATTTTTGTTGGAAGCCACCCAGAGTGGCTGGGGAAATCCAGCCAGATGGGCGGGGTACAAATAATAAATATTATTATTATTATTATTATTATTATTATTATTATTATCATCATCATCATCATTTACAGTTTTGGTCACTTCATCTCAAAAAAGTAATTGTAGAGCATAGGAGCCAACTCCTAGGGGTCGAGGTCCCTTTGCCCCCCAATAAAATATTTGAGGGGGCTGGGCCCCCCCAAATTAATGGGCATTGCCATTCAAATGGTGTGCATGTGACATGTCATGTGATTGATTTATGTGGGGCAGGGCTTACCTGGCACCCCCAATATTTTATTCAAGTTGGCACCCCTGTTGCAGAGCCGGAAAGGGTAACAGGATCAAGGGGATGGGACAACTTGCCTATTGGGAAAGATTGCAACATGTGGGACTTCCCAGATTAGAGAAAAGCCTAGTAAAAGGCAAGACGTGTATAAAATTTATGCATGGCATTTCAGAAAAACCGAGAACTCGTGGGCATCCAATGAAGCTGAATGCTGGAAGATTCAGGACAGACAAAATAAAGGGCTTCTCCACACAGCGCAGTTAAACTATGGAATCTGCACCCATAAGTGACAGTGATGTCCACTAACTTTGATGGGTTTAAAATAAGTAATCTCCTCTAATAATAAGGCTACCAGTGGCTACAGGTCATGATGGCTCTGTTCTGCCTCCACTACTGGATGAAGTATGCCTCTAAACCAAGTAAACCAAGTAGTAGTAGTAGTAGTAGTAGTAGTAGTAATAGTAATAGTAATAGTAATAGTAATAATAATTTATTTATTCTCCAGCCACTCTGGGCGGCTTCCAATAGGATATTAAAGGTAAAGGTAAAGGACCCCTGACAGTTAAGTCCAGTCGCGAACGACTCTGGGGTTGTGGCGCTCATCTCACTTTACTGGCTGAGGGAGCTGACGTTTGTCCGCAGACAGTTTTTCCAGGTCATGTGGCCAGCATGACTAAGCCGCTTCTGGTGAAACCAGAGCAGCGCACGGAAACGCCGTTTACCTTCCCGCCGGAGCGGTACCTATTTATCTACTTGCACTTTGATGTGCTTTCGAACTGCTAGGTTGGCAGGAGCAGGGACTGAGCAACGGGAGCTCACCCCGTTGCAGGGATTCAAACCGCCAACCTTCCAATCGGCAAGCCCAAAGCTCCGTGGTTTACACCACAGTGCCACCCGCGTCCCAACAGAATATTAAAAACACAATAAAACGTCAAACATTAAAAACTTCCCTAACAGGGCTGCCTTCAGATGTCTTCTGAAAGTCAGATAGTTGTTTTTTCCCTTGACATCTGGTGGGAGGGCGTTCCACACGGCGGGTGCCACTACCGAGAAGGCCCTCTTCCTGGTTCCCTGTAACCTCACTTCTCGCAGTGAGGGAATCTCCAGAAGGCCCTCGGAGGCGGACCTGTTGCACTAAGCTCTTGTTTGTGGGCTTCCCAGAGGCATCTGATCGGCTACTGTGAGAACAGGATGCTGGACTAGATGGGCCACTGGCCTGATCCAGTAGGCTCTTCCTATGTTGTTTGCACCCCTGTGCTAACCCTATAGTCCTCTTCCTCTTATCAAAAGGTGGAAACAGAATCATATGCTCTGCCACTGCCTCAGGAATTGCAACCTACCACTTCTCCAGCTCTTAACTATTCTGATTCTGTTAGCCAAAAACACACACCATAGCAGTCGTGTTTGCATCACCAGACACCATGCTTCTCCATGCCTTCATGGAGAGGGCAATGAACTAGGACTTCCCAGCTGCTCTCAGCGCATTGCAGGGTGTGTGGGTCTCATATCCATGCAGGGAGAGTGGTTCTCTGATTTCGCAGACTTAAGAACTAATAAATCATTTTAATGAGCCACAAGAACACAGAAAGAGCTGGACCAAGACAAAGGCCCTTCTAGTCCAGCATTCTGTTCTCATGATGGCCAACAAAGCTCACAATCGGGACCTGGTTGCAATTGTGGGGAGGAAATTCCACAACTTAGGAGCTGCTGCAGAGAAAGCTCTCTCCCAGAGCACCACCACTCAAACTTCTGAGGGCAGTGGAACTTCCAATGGGGCTTTTCTGCAGTGGCTCCCCGTTTGCCGGATGCTCTCCCCAGGGAAGTTTGGCCTGAGCCTTCATTGTACACCTTTAGGTGCCAGGCAGAAATGTTCCTCTTTGACCAGGCCTTTGGTTGATTGACATCCAATACCCTTTAAAAATGTGTTGTGGAGGGCGGATGATTGGGTTGCTCTTGTTTTTGTTTTTATTATACATTTAATGTTTATACTGTGATTTTAGCTTGAGATCTGCGGGCATAGGGCGGTATACAAATTCTAATAATAATAACAATAACAATAATAATACCAAGAAGACTTACTCTGTTGATATTAATAAATGAGTGGGTTTGTAGGGAGGAAAGCAGTATTTCAGATATCTAGGACCTACGTCATTTAGGCCTTGACATAATAATAATAATAATAATAATAATAATAATAATAATAATAATAATATTTATTTATACCCAGCCAGATGGGTATACCCAGTCAGATGGGTAATTTTATTTATACCCAGCCACCAGCCACTCTAATCATAGGAGTACTGTATGATTAATGACAAATGATACACCCACCCTCCATGAATTTGTCTAATGCTCTTTTAAAGCATATTCTCTGTGCCTTGTGTTAATGAGTTCCACAGATTAATTATGCACTGCATAAAGATGTACCACCTTTAGTCTTCCCAGTGGGATGGCTTGGCCATAGAGTATCAGAAAGGTACACAACAATGATGTGACCATATCCCCCACCCCACCCCACCCCAATTAAAAAAAGACTTTCACTTTAACCAAGCCACTCTGTTTCTTATTATTTCAATGTATGCTCCTTCCCCAAAGGACAAAAGCTGATCTTGGAATCTGTACCCTTTGTCCTTCATAGGAAGGCGAGAGAAGGCAAAAGCTTACTTAAAGATGTAATTTTCCTGTTCACCTAGCCAGCTACTGTAAAGGAAATTAAAAATAAAAAAAAATCCTTACAACCTAACAGATATTTTGTCTCCTTCAGAAATCACTCTATCTTTCCTTTATGATGGGGAACCTGATGCCCTCCAGATGTTATTGGACTACAAGTCCCATCATCCCTGGCCATGTTGGCAGGAGATGACAGGAGTCTGGCAATATATGGAGGGCCACAGATTAGCCACCCCTGCCCTAAATATTTGCCTTCCTTTGGATTTCTGTGTTTCTTCATGAACCTGCTTCAATCAGAGATAATAATAATAATAATAATAATATGTATTATTATTATTATTATTAATACCCCGCCCACCTGGCTGGGTTTCCCCAGCCACTCTGGGCGGCTTCCAACAGAATGTTAAAATACAATAATCTATTAAACATTAAAAGCTTCCCTAAACAGGGCTGCCTTCAGATGTCTTCTAAAAGTCTGGTAGTTGTTTTTCTCTTTGACATCTGGTGGGAGGGCATTCCACAGGGCGGGTGCCACTACCGAGAAGGCCCTCTGCCTGGTTCCCTGTAACTTGGCTTCTCGCAGCGAGGGAACCGCCAGAAGGCCCTCGGCACTGGACCTCAGTGTCCGGGCAGAATGATGGGGGTGGAGACACTCCTTCAGGTATACTGGACCGAGGCCGTTTAGGGCTTTAAAGGTCAGCACCAACACTTTGAATTGTGCTCAGAAACATACTGGGAGCCAATGTAGGTCTTTCAAGACTGGTGTTATGTGGTCTCGGCAGCCACTCCCAGTCACCAGTCTAGCTGCTGCATTCTGGATTAGTTGTAGTTTCCGGTCACCTTCAAAGGTAGCCCCACATAGAGCACATTGCAGTAATCCAAGCAAGAGATAACAAGAGCATGCACCACTCTGGTGAGACAGTCTGCAGGCATAAAGAAATGAGTATGCCCAACATTGACCCTATCATACCAGCTTCAAGACTTCTAAGCACTGCTTTCTGTTACAGCCACATTGCCAAATCCAACTGGGTCATATTGGCTCCCAGCTCCATCCATCTATTCACCTGCCAATCACCTATTCTGACTCTGCTGCAGCCAGTGTCTTACAGTTCCCCATCAGCTATCCTGGCCAAGGCCACTTCCACAATTTAAAATGGCCCATCATAGAATGACTCCACGTGCATGTACAATTAACTTCAGTGTAACTTTGGTGCAGGGTCCACCGGTTTCAAATCGTCTCCCTGGGGAACCCTGAGATACTCCGGAAATTTGTCAGAGGTCCTCAGTGAAAGGTTCAGGAACGACAGACAAGCCAGTTGATTCCTGCATTGACAGGGGGTTGGACTAGATTACTCCCCCCCCCAGGCGTCACTTGCAATTCTACGATTCTACGATTCTAAGCTTCCCTGAGAGAGTATCAGAGAGTATCACCAATTTCCCCCTTTAATGCACAGCCTAAGAAAAGGGTTGTGTGTATTCTGCAACAGTCGGTCACTTTGCACAGTGGATGGGCGTTCCTGGTGCCAAGATCTTTCTGCAATTTCCAGGGGTTCACTGGCAAATACACACAGGTTCCTCAGCAGGCAGATCAGGGTGGAAATTCCTCCTGAATGCGGGAAGTTTGAGAAGGTATAGCTCAAGGGGGTATTTGTCCTGCTTTAGGGGCTTGGGGGTGTGGCAGGTCAACTGGAACAAGCTCTGACTCTTCCTCATTCTGCAAACTTTGCTAATTCACCATGCCTACATTTTCATCCACTGCAGGGTTTTTAAACTCTTGCCAGCTGATCCACTCATGCAGTTTTAATTTAGCCATTTGTGCATTTAAATTATATTTCCCTAATTCCAAATTGTATTATTATTATCATCATCATTAATATATCCGTAATATTCTGGATGAAGTTTCTTTTCAAGAATGCATTTCTCACTCAGCGTCATATATTATTTCAGATTCTATAAATGTGATTATTTCTACTGTTATTTTTCTTGCAATGCTATGTTACATGATACCGCCAACTTATACACCCAGACCTTGTAAATTACATTTTATTTGGCCCCCCATTTTGTTTTCATTGGGAGTAATTGTTTTCATTTGGGTAATAACCCATACAATTTGGAGGTGATATTCAAACATAAATTCAAACATATATACACACACACACACACACACACACACACACACACACACATATATGTATATGTATGTATTCATTTCAGTTTCTGAAATTTTCAGTAGGGAAGGGTCACAGGGTTTGAGTGATGTTCAAACGGTCTGCTGGAGCAGTTATTGTCAGACACAACAGAAAACCACAACAAATGCTCTGAACACATAATGCTTTTTTGTAGTTCTACCTTGAGCATATCTGCAAAAAGTACAAAAAAGAGCAATGTATCATTCAAAGTAGAGCTACCAAAAAAAGCGAAAGCAATGTATTTTGAGAAGAATTTTAGTTGTTCCTTTTCCCCCCCTTTTATTTTCTTCCTTCCTTCCTTCCTTCCTTCCTTCCTTCCCCTTCCTTTTTTTTTGCCTCACAATAGCTGCTGTAGTATTATCGACATGGAAGAAGCCATCACACATACAGCTTTTGTAATATAAAAAAGCCAAGGCACACACACCTAGCACATGGACCCAGTTAACAATAATCACTCTCTGGGTAGAATCGGCATGGAAGACCAGTTCAAGACAGAAATACTTCTAAGCACGTGCTGGTTGAGAACCGTAACAATAAATCTATCTATCTATCTATCTATCTATCTATCTATCTATCTATCTATCTATCTATCTTCTAAGCACATGTGAAACACATCCTAGAGAAAATCACCTAGGAACATATTTAAGATTGTATTGTCCTTCCCTCCTTTCTTTTTTTAAAAAAAATCATTTTAAAAAAAATTAAAGCTGTCTTTGGCAAACATGGGTGTTACAGAGCTGAAATAAAATAGATCTGTGAAATATTGCAACTGCTTGATTTATGCTATTTTATTGTTGTTAGTGTTGTTATTCTATCATCATCATCATCATCATCATCATCATCATCATCATCCCTTCACCTCTTTCTGTAGCCAGGCTCATTGTTATGGCTGACTACATCTCTTAGAACAAAGAAATGAAGAACTGTGTTAATCTAAGCACGGAGGGTTAAACCTCGTCTATAGAAACGGCTCTTTTTAGCTACCAAAGCTAAGACAAATACGTTAATGGGTGACGATCCAATAATTTGGCATCGAAGCAGCAGTTTCTATTCCTGGAAACTATAGTAATAGTAGTTTTATACACACCTGCTTTCAAGCAACTTTTAGCAGAAATATATCTTGGATCGTGGCTGTGGTTACCACAAGTGTTTCCCCCCCCCCTCCGTCCCCCCCTCCAATAAATTTAACCACACTTGCACTACAATGGGGAGGAAATGCAGTTTTCTGCAGATTGCACCATGGACTGGAATCAGCTCCTCTCCAGTAGCTTAAGGAATGTCCTACAACTGATTTCCACCAAGGGTAGTTTAGAACCAACAACAATGTGTTTTTCACTGGATCCACTCTTTGTATTTATTGTGTAAATGGAGCATACATTCCCAAGTATACCGGGTTTTAAATTTTGTTTTTGTAATACGATATTTTCTTGTGTACTATTGCTCTGCCCTTATTTCATAAACATTTATGAAATAAAGAATAAATACTGTTTAAAAATGACACGTCCACAAAAATACAGAACAAAGAAGAGTATTTTCTGAAAAAAAAGCTTTCAAGGATGTTAAGATCAGAACCAATTTTAGCTCTGAGCAATCCAGAGTAGATTTGAAAATACTTTTTAAAAACAAACAGCAGAGCCATTTTTAAACACAGTCTGCTAAATGTTCTGCTTTTTCTCTCTTAGCCTTTCTCTCAGTTGAATCCGCAACCCACTTAAAACCAAAGTCCTTTAATTCCCAGTTTTGCTGCTTTGGCTTTTGTGGGCCTGCCTGAATTTAAGAATCTCTTTCAAGCTGCAATCCCGTGTGCACCTGAGCTCAGAAAGATTTACTTCCAAGTAAACATGCATGGGGATTATAGCATTGCAAAACTCTCTTTCTTCTTCCGCTGGTTATAACTGAGGAATAGATTAAAGAATGTATACTTCAGCTGGATTGCAAAAACTGCTTGTCCCCAGCAGTTCCCCCCCCCTGTCTTTCTGTCTCTCTCATTGCAAGTTATTTATACATTGGTGTGCATCGCCCTCACATTTAAACTTTGTAAGATGGAAGCCTATCTATGTTTACTCAGAAATCAGTCCCGCAGCGCAGGATTTACTCCTAGGTAAGTCTGTATAGGATTGCTCTGTTAGTCGGATTCACAGACTTAAGCCGAAAGAATCCTATTGGATTTAAACCGAAAGAATCCTATTGAAGTCAGTGCGACTAAACTGGTTTACATTCAAGCACTTTGGCACAATGGAATCGTAAACACGCCTCCTGCAAAATATAGGTCATTCGTGCTTAATTAGTGCACCTAATTGTCATCAGAAATCCTTTCCCATTCTAAGCTAGGCTTCTTCTTCTTTTTTCTACTTTCCCTATTTATTCCTTACGTCAAGCTCCACATGCAAGTCCTTAAACCAGCTCCCTATTTGGCTAAATAAAAGTCCTCCTAGTTTTGTTCTACACTTAAATGGCAATACTGTATTAAGCATCTTTTTTTTTTAAATTATGGGCTATATCCAAACCGTAACCCTAGAGAGGGATAAAGGATAATGGTGAAGGGAAGCTGATGTGATTTCATAGGAATGGCATGTGTACCTTAAAATATGCATGAATCACAACTGAATATTTGACAGGTTCAATCCCGCTGCCCACTATCATGCTAAAGAGGCTTTGAGAACCATATCTTTCAAGATACCATCGTTCTGAATTCTATTAGAAGTGGGTCTTGCTGCAGTTGAATACAGACATTTCCTACAGTTGTGTCTTGGCACTGAAGCACAGCAGTGTGTCTACAGTATGTCCATTTACAAATTGGATTTAGAAAATGGATGGACGAACGGACAGCTGCTTAAAAGGAGAATGGCATAGCCATTCCTCAATAGGGAGAGTATTTTGCTCAAACACTTTGCTCCCGAGTTGCTCCTGGTTTTAAATTAAAAGTGCTCGCTCCTGGTTGATTGCATTTAAGAGACTGATTCGGAACACATTACTCAAAGTAAGCCGTTAAAAAAAACCAAAACACTTAAGTGTGGTCCCATGTCCATGTACACTTGGGAATATTTTCTTTTGAGTTAAAGGGGACTTACTTCTCATAAACATGATTTTAAGGTAGCTACACGTGCATTTTAGGACTGGCGAGCAATCAGCTTGATCCACTGAAATGCTTGTTTTAAATGAGCCATTAACGAGGTTATGCACCAGATAGCATTAACAGTATTAGAAATATCCATCTGTATGGATGGGTATCAGCAAGCTTGGCATAATGGTATTAAATGATAACTCCCGGTAGTGAAATAGATATTGTATTTTAAGATATGCTTATTTTAAACCCATCAGCTGGTCTCTACCTATGCATTAATACATACAGGCAATGCATTTTTCCTTTAGTAAAGCAGAGATGACGTGCTGGGTAGTCAAAGGAAATTAAAAGAAAAAATGAAAGCCAAAACTTTAATTGTAGATTAATTGTTAGAGGAGATAACAATAGTAAAAAAAAAACACATCAGATTTTAAAATAGAAAAAACACATATTATCCTATGTCGTGTACCTGCTCCCTTTCTTTCTTTAATTTTAATTGTTTGAAGAATCATTTTGCAATTTTCCAAACCTGCCTAGTTTCCTTCCCTTCCAATAAGATGTTTCATGAATTAATTTCCAAAAAGATGTTCCATACAGTAATTAAACTGCAGAATGCAACAGTCTCAACAGCAATACACCTTTACAGATACAGGGATGCTGCAGAAAAGTAGGCAGATGTAATTGCCCGGCTGATCCTCAACATACTTACTTGGAAGTAAAATAACAGTTCTGCATCTCATATCTCCCTGGCCTCAAGTTTTTACAACCCCCCACCCAACTATGTATCAGAGACTCAGGATAATGCTTTGTGCATCTGATGAAGTGGACTGTTGCTCAAGGAAGCTTATGCCACAATTAATTAGTTTGTCTTGGAGGTCCCACAATGCTGCAGCGTTGCTTATTCTGCAGAAGACGATCAAGGCTGCTCATCTGGAAATCGGTTACATGAAATCTGGTTTCTAAATAGCAGCCCGTCCTGCTGATATCAATGTGGCTTGATCCTAAATTGGTAATTTAATACTTGTTTTGCAACTCATTTCCCAGCTCTGGGCTTAGGATCTGGGCATAGCTAGTGTCAACTTTTCCCTTTTCTTGCGAGGGATCCTATTCGGAATAAGGGAATTTCCCTTTTTTAAAAAAGGGAAAAGTTGACAGCAATGGATCCGGGTGGACAAAAGAAGCCCACATTCTTACTTGTCTCCTCCCACAAACCCACTCTGTGGGAAATTCGAGCTAGGGAAAGTACAACCCTCACTGAACAAAGTATGACTTACTTCTGAGTAAAGGTGCATAAAACTGTACTGCAAATTTCCTCCAAAGTCCTTGCTCTTTGGACTGAATTGGGAGGGTGAGATTAGCGAGGACTTGCTCCAAAGTAAATGTAAAGACGGCCGTGGAATAGGAAGATTTTAAGCACATTTTACATATGCGGTCTTCAGACACCTTAAGGCGAAGTTAAAAAAAAAAAACCCAATCTGTTTCAACGGAGCAGATTCACACGAACGGCTTTCAGGATTTCCCCCTACGAATTCAGATCCAATTCAACTTACTTAAAAGGGGGGGGGGTTATTGTGCAGTGCTTAAAGCTTAATGGGTCCTATTCTGGAAACCTTGAACATTAATTGTCGCCTTGCCTACGTTAGCTGCTATCTCGATTCGGTCGTAAAAGCTAATACCCAAAGACAGCAAACGAACCTAACCAAGTGAATCTGACGCGGGCCGGGGAAGAGAGCATCAGGATTCGCACCCTCGCCTCCCCCCTATTTGGAAGAGGAGACGGTCGCTGCAAAGGGGATTCCAAACGGGCGCTAGTCCGCTTTGAGGCCCCTGGGCATGGAACAACGAAACCAATAAAATGCGGTGAGGACGTGGGGGCACGAGAAGGAGAAATCGCCAGGCGAGAGGGGCGGGGGGGGGAATAGGAGGAACATCTCCTTTTCCTACAGTGCCAGCAGGGCAACTGGAACTCAATCTTCGTAACTGTGTTTGGAGAACTCGTGATTGCGCGCAAGAGTCTATGAAGGGTATGAATGTATCTATAGTGGCGCGGTCGCCACCCCGCCAGCCACCCTCCCCCGAGATCTTCCTCCTCCTCCTCCTCCTTCTCGGTCCATCCCCGCCGTGCGCTACCGACCTGTTCTTGGCGGCGGCGGCCCTGTCCCTTTGCCTGCGGTTTTTGAACCAGTTGCCCACCTGCGTGGGGGTGAGTCCGGTGGCTTGGGCCAGCTCTCGCTTTTTGCTGGGGTTTGGGTAAGGGTCCTGCAGGTACCACTCTCGCAGCAGGTGCCGCGTGCGCTCCTTGAAGCAGTGCGTCTTCTGCTCGCCGTCCCAGATGGTGCGCGGCAGCGGGAACTTCTTGCGCACGCGGTACTTGTCCACGGGCCCCAGCGGGCGGCCGCGCAGCTTCTCGGCCTCCTGGTAGTGCGCCTCCAGCCACAGCGCCTGCAGCTTGGCGTGTGACTCCTTGGGGAACTTGTGGTTCTCCAGGATGTGGTACAGCTCGCGGTAGTTGCCCGCGTGGAAGGCCACGATGGCGCGCGCGCGCAGCACCGACTCGTTGCGGTTGAGAGCCTCGCAAGCCGCTGGCGCCACCGGCAACGACCACAGGAAGCGCCCAAGGCGCTCCACGTCGCCGCTCTCCTCCAGGGTCTCGCACACCCCGGCCACTTGCTGAGGGCTGAAGTTGAGGATGGGCAGCTGGAACATGGAGGCGGCCGGCGAGGGGGCCAGGGCAGGCGAGAGGGATGGCTGGGCTACTGGCTACCACGCTTCCTCCGTGTCACCTCTTGCGCGCAATCCGCGGGAACGCCGAACCAAGACGCCTCTTCTCCGCGCCTCGGGCTGGGCTGCCTCTACCGCGGGTCCCTTAGTTATGGGGCTGCAGGGTTGCAGCGACTCTTCTCCGCGTTGGAAGCGACTCCCAGCGCCTCACCTCTCCAAACAGCGGCGCTGGTTTTGGCCAAGGCCACGCTTCTTCGCTTTTCTCCTGGGCTCAGAAAGCCAGCGCTCGCTCTCTGTCTTCAGCCCTCGAGATAAGGGGTAAAAAGCATCTCTCTCTCTCACCCTTCCCGTCCCCTCCTCCTCCTCCTTTTGCGCGCTTCAGGCGCTCGCTTGGCTAACCTTTCGCAGCAGCAGCAGCGGCCGCTGCGCGCGCGCGCTGCGCTAGGGCGCTGGGAGAAAGACTGCGCCGCGCTCCGGCGGCTGCCTCAAGTTGGCAAGGAGGAGGGACCTGTGTGTGAATGGAGGAGGGAGGGCGAGGGAGGGGAAACAGAGGAAAGCCCCCCGCTTCCTTCACCACCGCCCCCCCCACCGCACCCTCGGACTCCCTTCCAGCTTCTGATTTGCTGCTGTTGGCCTCGCCAGATTGGCTGCCCCCTCGGTTTCCATGGCAGGCCGCCTGCCCATCACTGCCAAGCCTCTGCCAATCAAAGAGCGAAATCCTGCCAGCGCAGCAGCTCTGAGCGCGCTTGGAGAAGGAGGGCGTGCGTCCTCCGCCCTTTCCCCGCTTCTCCCTTTCTTCCTTTCAGCACCTCCCAGCGGTCGACAGCGCCCAGTCACTGCACTGGCCCTTTGCTAGCAGGGAGAACTGGAGGATGGTGGTGGGGAGAGAGTTTCTTTGCAAGAGATTTGCGCTGTATTCAGATAGAGGGCGCAGGCGCGTCCGAGCGCTGCCTGAGATGGCGAAGCGGTGTGGTTTTCTCGAGAAAAAAGGGAATGGTAACTCTGCCACTCAACTTTCCCAAATATAATCCGAAATAAAATCAACTCATTCAGCATCTGATCTGGAAAGGGAAAGCACCGCAATCCTACTCCGAAGTATCTCATTACAGAAAAATGTGTATCTTTTAAAAATAAAATAAAATAACATTGTCCAGTAGCGTCAACAGGTTTACCATACCCATTGAGTCAATCACCCATCTCCTACTACCCTCCTGAGAAAAACCCCACCCCACCCTCCCACTATATATAAGGGTCTGGTGACTTCTGTTTCAGTGTATCTGAAGAAGTGTGCATGCACACGAAAGCTTATACCAAGAACAAACTTAGTTGGTCTCTAAGGTGCTACTGGACAATTTTTTTAATTTTTTAAAATATATTTCGACTGCGTCAGACCAACACCTACCTGAATATTTTTAAAAAGTTAGCTTCATGCAGCCTGATGAGAGGAGGCGGAGGCTTCATTTTGGACACCGAAGCATTGCACTCGGTTCGGACTGTTCGCCCATCTAGTTCACTATTGCATACTCTGACCGGCAACAGCTCTCTCTGGAGATTTAAGCGGAAGCTATTTCAAATCACCTGCCGCCTGGTACTTTGCCAGAGATGGAAGTTGGCACTTTGTGCGCGGAGAGGCCTCGCCGCCAAGCTGTGATTCCCAAGACATGCACACGCAACCCGCCCATATCTAGGCAGCCTATATAGCCCGGACACGCTCTCACGTGCAGCCAGCCACACGTTCCACCTTTTCAGCCCCTTCGCCTGGCTTTGGGATGACCCGCAAAGGGACACAATGGGTCTTTTCTCAGTGACATCTTAAGATTCCTTTCCTGCCTAACTGGCGCGCAATTGGGGAAAACAATGGCCATTGGGTTCCTTGGACCGTACATGGGACTGGCTTTTGTAAGGGGGTTGGGGCAGAGCCTTGCTTGAACCCTTGGAGGAAAGTTCGGTCCAAGAGATGCTGGTGCTGCAGTGAGCAAAAGAAGAATCTCAGCGCGAGACTCTGGAATAATTTTAACACATCCTTCAGCCACCTGGTGCACTCCAGACGTTTGGGAGTTGTAGTACAAAATATCTGGAGGGCACCAGGTGGCCTGAGGCTGTCTTAACGCAGCCCAGGCGCAGAGCTCAGCCCTTCTCGATCGAGTTCTGGATGTTTTCTTTTGCGGGGAGACCTTTAACGCCACCCCCATGAGAACTACCACGGGAAACGAACAGTCCTCTGCCTCTGCCCGCCATCCAGGGCCTGCTGAGGATCGACCCTTTCCCGATCCGTTCCTCCCTCCCTCATTCATTTTCTCCTTTATTTAGCACCCCTGCTTTCCATTTTAAACCTCATTGTTTTCGCTTGAGCGGCCTCGAATAAACACCCAGGAAAGCCGCGGAAGAAGTGAGAAGTCATTTGTAGGTCAGGATGAGCAACTTAAAGGCATCTTTTAAATCATGGATCATCTTTTAGTCATAATTTTGACCCCTCCCCCCCCAATATTTCTTCCTCTTTCTCCCTGCGAAGTCTAAGAAAGTATGGACCACTATTTTACCTTCCCATGAAATAATAGCAACATTTTCGTCTTCTTTGGTGTCAGCAAACGGAATTAAATAGTTTCCTGGAGGGTTGGAATCTGCAGTTTTATGGGGTCTCGGGCAACGAGATAGAATAAACTGAGATTTATTTACAGTGTGACTTGTTTATTTATTGCATTTAACACACACACACACCCAGCTCATGCATTGCAGTGGGTTGGACTAGATGACCCTTGGGTCCCTTCCAACTCTAGGATTCTATTATTCTCCCCCTCCTCATTTAATCCCCACAACAATCTTGTGAGGTAGGTCAGACTGGGAGGCAGTGAGTGGTCCAAAGTCACCCAGCGACTTTGGGGAGGATTTTAACCCTGGTCTTTCGCAGACCCCAGCCTGACATTCTAACCACTCTGTCTCTCGATTTATTTTGCTTTTCTTCTCCTTCCTTCTTTATGAGCAAGCATCCATTCTTCTGGAAAGAAAAGGAGAGGAGAGGAAATAGAGCTAATCTCAGAAATTTGGAATTAAATTCTGTATTAGTGCAAGGCCTTTCACATTTAAAATTTAAAATAAACCAATTCTGTTTTCAAGCCTCACCTTGGTTATTTTTCACACACTCCTCAGTCCCCGCGCAGATGTAAAAAGAAATGCCCTCCGATTCGACGTGGTTTGTTTGGGGGGGTGGAGAGAGAGAGAGAGAGAGAGAGAGACTTGTACTGCCTTTTCTTTAGTATCAAGCACACTGTGACTTTTTCTCGGGAAGATTTGGTAAATCAGACGGCGGATACATAGCGCAGATGGTTTGGAGGTGTCGGGTCACATTATGGCATGCCTGGCTTCGCGTCTAAGTTCATTCTGACGGAAAACCCTGATATTATTTTCACAGATCTACACAGTTCACTTGAAAAAAAAAAACCCTCCGAGCCATTTTCATCATTTATGCGAGGCTTGCTGCTAGCGGGATGGAAAGCCTTTCGATATTGCTCATTTTCATAAAGACGGCAGGAGGAGAACTGCAGAGAAACAAGAGCGGGCAGGGCGCGTTTGTGTCCCTGTAATCAAACGCTGAGGGGGGGGGGAGAGCCGGGGGGAACGGACCCCATTCCGTAAGCATTTCTTTTTATCAAGAGTCTAGTCCTCTTGAAGGCAGAAGAGTTGGACCTGATGCAACTCGGTTCCTCTGTCCAGCTACGCCGAGGGTTATTCGGACCGGTTTTATAGACACTTTTCTGCAGAGCACACCAGCGGTGTACGTATGGAATCGTAGAGTTGGAAGGGACCCCCAGAGCCATCTAATCGACCCCCTGCGACGCAGGAATCCCAGCTAAAGAGATGGCCACCCAACCTCTGTTTAAAAAAAAATCCTGTGAAAGAGAGTATCCTACACCACTTTCCGAGGCAGTCCGTTCTACGACCGAACAGTTCTTGCAATCGGAACGTTCTTCCTGAGCAATAACCAGAGCAATAGCCAGAATACGGAGCAAAACTGAAACAATAAATAGCAAAATTAAAAGAACATGAAACTGATTCGAGGCCCACTGCGGCCTCCAGTAGAACCCGATCCACAGGTTCAGAAGCCAACTCCGTCAAACTATTTGCTATTTTTCGCTAGTCATGGACAAACAAAGTGAAGGGCTCTTATCAAATCTGCTTTGCGTGGCGAAGGTTCCAGGTTCAATTCCGGCTGTTTCCAGGCAGGGCTGGGAGAAAACCCAACCTGAAACGCCGCTTGCCTGTGTAGTGGCAGTGCCGAGCGAGATGTCCTGTTGGCCTGAGTCGGTCTTGAAAAGCTTCCGGTGTTCTTAAACCAGAACGACAATGAACTGGAACCTGTGCGCTGAAAATAAGTCGTGAAAAATAAAACGAATAATGCTGATTTTAAGAACTGGGCTGGTGGAGACGCCAGCCATTGAACGACTTTGTGTCGGTGCTTATTGCCATGAGAGAGGAATTCTGGAGCCGTGGGGTACCGGGTTGTTTGCTCTTCACCCCGTGATGTCTGCTTGGGGTGAGGTCTGAAATGCGCCCTAATTCTAACAGGACTGGATACGAAATCGGTAACGATTTAGCATTGCGCGGACGTTCATGCTACAATTCTTCTCACGCTTACCACTCGGTAGGACATAGCTCCGTGCAAGTAGGTATAAGGTCCCGCTGCACGTCCTATAGAAAAGTAAATGTGTTTAGGACTGGGTTAAAAGCTGGATCCTTTCTCGTCTGGAGTAAAGCACTCCAGCCTGCAATAAGCTCCCTTATCTGGGGGTAAATTGCGCCCAGTAGGGATTACTTCTGAGTAGACACTGTAAAGGCGCCATCGATTTAAAAGTGAGAATCAAGAGGTTTGTTAAATGACTCCAGATGAAATAAATGGGTTTTAACATGTTTGCCTTGAGCAGGGTTTACGCCTTTGACTCCCACTTCTTTCAAAGGGAAAGAGAGTTAAGCGTACATTAAATATATCTGGATCGCGCCCAATATTTTACTGGCGAATGAAGCATAGGCGCATGTAATTGGCCGCCAACCGGTTATCTCTGAGTAAACTGACCCCATTTCTTTAGCAAACAGATAGTGATTGCTGAACCCTCTACCCGCTGGATTCAATGGGATTACTTCCAAGTATAAGATCGCACTGTTTACCGGCTCTTGTATGCAACAGAATATTTAGTCATATAAGTATAAAGTTGGAAGGGACCCGAGGGTCATCTAGTCCAACCGCCTGCAATGCAGGAATTTCAACTAAAGCATCCATGACAGATGGTCATCCAACATCTGCTTAAAAGCCTCCAAGGAAGCAGAGTCCGCCACCTATCGTGGGAGTCTGTTCCACTGTCGAACAGCTCTTACTATCTGAAAGTTCCACCTGATGTTTAATCTGAATCTCCTTTCTTGTAGTTTGAAGCCCTCCAGAGCCAGAGAAAACAAGCTTGCTCCACTTCCCTTGGAACAGCCGTCCAGATATTTGAAGATGGCTATCATACCTCTTCTCAGTCTTCTCTTTTGCAGGGTAAACATACCCAGCTCCTTGAACTGTTCCTCATAAGGTTTGATCATCTTGGTTGCCCTCCTCTGCACAATTTCCAGTTTTTCAATATCCTTCTTTAATTGTGCTGCCCATAACTGGACACAGTATGCCAAGTGTGGCCTGAGCAAGGCAGAATAGAGTGGTGCTATGATTTCCCTTGATCTGAATATCATACTTCTGTTGATGCAGCCTAGAATAGCATTCGCTTTTGTTGCCACAGTTTCACACTGTTGACTCATGTTAAGCTTGTAGTCTACTAAGACCTCTAGATCCCTTTCACATGTGCTACTGGCTTTGAGCCACTAGCTTAGATGGCTTTTGGCCAATTGGTGGTGGTAAAGAAGATTATCAGCTGTGACAGCTAAATGGAAACCTCCAGGTTCAGAGGAAGTCTACCGCTGAATACCACAACAATGGTGGAGAGGTGTTGCACTTGCCCACTGCTGGGCTGCCCCACAGCAGAACGGTAAAACCTTTGCCTTACATGCAGAAGGTCACAGGAGCAACCCCCAGCGGCATCTCTAGGTAGGACTGGCAGAGACCCCCTACCTGAAACTCAGAAGAGTCTCTGCCAGTCTATGCAGACAGTATTGAGCTAGATGGGCCCATGGCATAAGGCAAAGCTTTCTATGTTCCAGAAGACTTCGGAAAGGGCATTTGCATCAACAACCTCAGATATGCTGATGATACAACCTTGATGGCAGAAAGTGAGGAGGAATTAAAGAACCTTTTAATGAGGGTGAAAGAGGAAAGCGCAAAATATGGTCTGAAGCTCAACATAAAAAAAAACTTTCCAGTAGCACCTTAGAGACCAACTGAGTTTGTTCTTGGTATGAGCTTTCGTGTGCATGCACACTTCTTCAGATACACTGAAACAGAAGTCACCAGATCCTTAAATATAGTGAGGGAGTGGGGAGGGGTATTGCTCAGAAGGGTGGTGGGAATGGGTGATCAGCTGATAGGTGTAGAAAACCTGTTGACGACTCTTAATGGCTGTAATTAGTCTTGCAGGGAAAGGCAAGTGGTGAGATGGCTAAAGATAGCTTTGTTATGTATAATAAGAATATATTTAAGGATCTGGTGACTTCTGTTTCAGTGTATCTGAAGAAGTGTGCATGCACACGAAAGCTCATACCAGGAACAAACTCAGTTGGTCTCTAAGGTGCTACTGGAAAGAATTTTCGATTTTGTTATAAAAAAAAACTAAGATCATGGCCACTGGTCCCATCACCTCCTGGCAAATAGAAGGGGAAGAAATGGAGGCAGTGAGAGATTTCACTTTCTTGGGTTCCATGATCACTGCAGATGGTGACAGCAGTCACGAAATTAGAAGACGCCTGCTTCTTGGGAGAAAAGCAATGACAAACCTAGACAGCATCTTAAAAAGCAGAGACATCACCTTGCCGACAAAGGTCCATATAGTTAAAGCTATGGTTTTCCCAGTAGTAATGTATGGAAGTGAGAGCTGGACCATAAAGAAGGCTGATCGCCAAAGAATTGATGCTTTTGAATTATGGTGCTGGAGGAGACTCTTGAGAGTCCCATGGACTGCAAGAAGATCAAACCTATCCATTCTTAAAGAAATCAGCCCTGAGTGCTCACTAGGAAGGACAGATCCTGAAGTTGAGGCTCCAGTACTTTGGCCACCTCATGAGAAGAGAAGACTCCCTAGAAAAGACCCTGATGTTGGGAAAGATGGAGGGCACAAGGAGAAGGGGATGACAGAGGATGAGATGGTTGGACAGTGTTCTCGAAGCTACTAACATGAGTTTGGCCAAACTGCGAGAGGCAGTGAAGGATAGGCGTGCCTGGCGTGCTCTGGTCCATGGGGTCACGAAGAGTCGGACACGACTGAACGACTGAACAACAACAACAGGGTTTCCCAAACTTGGGTCTCCAGCTGAACTACAATTCCCATCATCCCTGAATACTGCTCCTGCTAGCTTGGGATAGTGGGAGTTGTAGTCCAAAAACAGCTGGATACCAAAGTTCGGGAAACCCTGGTTTAACCAAAACCAGCTATTTTAAATACTCCTCTCTATATAAAGCAGGGAGGGGTAGCCAATGTGGTGCCCTCCGCATGTTAGAGCTGATGAGGGTTGTAGTCCAAACACCTGGAGTCAACACGTTGACTAGCTCTGCTCTAAGGAGCATTTCATTGATTTGGAGCCTTGAGGGTGCTGTGGAATTTAGAGTCAAAATAGTTTCTCAGTCGTGGGCGGGACGAGGGCGGTGGTGCTGAGAGGAGGAAAGCAGATATTTCACGCCATCCACTCTGCGCCCTCTGCGGTTCCAAGGAGCAGCTGGGCGGTGTTAAGGTGCACACACCTCGATTTTATGGACAGCTGCATTAAAAACGGCCTTCGGGTGTTCTGGCAGGGGGGAATAAGCCAGTGTGGTGTAGTGGTTAAGAGTGGTAGACTCGTAATCTGGTGAACCGGGTTCGAGTCTCCGCTCCTCCACATGCAGCTGCTGGGTGACCTTGGGCTAGTCACACTTCTCTGAAGTCTCTCAGCCCCACTCACCTCACAGAGTGTTTGTTGTGGGGGAGGAAGGGAAAGGAGAATGTTAGCCGCTTTGAGACTCCTTCGGGTAGTGATAAAGCGGGATATCAAATCCTCTTCTTCTTCTTCTTCTTCTTCTTCTTCTTCTTCTTCTTCTTCTTCTTCTTCTTCTTCTTCATGGCGCTCGATTCTGTCCACCGGACCGCAGCTCTATGTATACATGCAGGAACGGCCCGCCCGCAGTAAAGCAGAGTCGTGCGTAATTTCTGTCGCAGCAATGCGTACGTGTGCTTAAAAGCCTAATTTGGATAGAATTGGGTGTCAAACTGCCCCACTCCTGTTTATTATTTAGCATTAGGAAGCGTTCACACGTGCGCAAGAAACCAGCGAAACAAAACACCACAACAAGAAAGAGCCGAAAGTGCTTTGGGAGGCACGCGTGAAGCCATTCTCGACGTTCAGAAGGCAAACATTCAGAACCACGTTGAGGCTCGTGTGAAAACAGCCGCTGGGATCATTTGTCACGACACAAGTATGAAAAACAAAACAAATCAGCACGGGCCTTCTTTTGTGCTTTACGGATGGGGCAGGTCAGAAGCTTTAAAAGGCAGTGCTTAAAATAAGGCAATATATCCCTGGTGACCAGGGCCCTAGGCTCTAAGCACCGAAAAAAGTATGGTGCCCCCCATGGGCGTAGCAGAATTGAGTAGGGGCAGAACCGAGCTATCTGCGACGCGCTTGTTCGGTTAGTTAAGCATAGTTACTTGAGGGAGGGGCAGCTGCCCCCCTTCCTCACCTTGGCTATGTCCATGGTGCCTCCCACCTGCAGTTCAAAATAAAAGCAATACTAAATCCGTAAAATAAAATTTCACAACAAAATAAAACGTGGATTTATTGTAACACTTGACAGGATCTGATTTCCTTGCATTGTTTCCATCTACCTTAATAGGGTGCCCCTTGGTTTAGTTGGGGGTAAGTCAGAAAAAAGAGAACTGAAAACTGGGAGAAGAGTGCGGAGTGTACGGAAGTCAAATAAAGCTCTGATTCTTCCCATGATGACTACTTCGAAGACTTTTCTTTTTTAAAAATCAAATGTCAAATTCTAAACAAATAAAATAATTCTAATAAAATAAAATAAATGTGCCCCTGCTTTGTTGCTGCCCCACAGTGTGTACCGGTACTTAGTCTGCCTATTGGAGAATCCAGCACCGTTGATGAGCCTCAGACCTGCCAGTTCTTTTAATCAATCCCTGTCCAACCCTCAGGGTTAAGTCAAAACTGAAAGCAGTTTAGATTCCTGCCAACTGTAGGGACGCCAATGATTCTGAAAGTTGCCTCTCCGATAAATCTGTCTTTCTGTAAGAAAGGCCTGATTCCCTGCCTCTTCTCTTTTGTCTCTCTCTTTCTATTTCTCTCTCACACGCACGAAAAAAAACACAGCAGGAGTAAGAGAGGAAAAATAAAACAGAGACATAAAATAATACAGTGCAAAGTCATAGCTGTGAAACCGTCACATTTATCACTTCGGGGTTTCTGTGCAGCTTTGCTAGGGAGCTGCAATTCCCTGAGATCTGAGGTTGATCTACGAAGAGAGAGCCATTTACTAAATTTTTGATTCCTGCAAGCTGACTGTTTTCTAAGCGCAGAAGTGCATCTCCCCAGTTTAAGCAGACAAATCTGTCATTCCAAGTACAAATGTTGCCCTGTGACTCACACACCCCTCTTCCTGCATAAGGAGGGAAGCCTCTCCAGCACAACATCCCATTATACTGAGTCAAGGAGCAAACAAGTGTAATGGGGATGAAAGCGGCCCTTTGTCATCCGTGAAACATTTAATACTTTCAAAGTCCTACTGTTCGCCTTGCATATCATACAGCAGGCTCATGAGACCAAATCCAGCACAGGAGGATGGAGAACGAAAAAAAATCTCTCCGGAGTCAATGGAACAGTTGTCAAAGAACAAACGACTGGTTTATTTAGACAAATGAATCTGTTTGTGATAGTGGATATAAATGTTAAAACGAAACAAAACAGCTCTTTTTTCTTTTTAGGAATTATGCTGTGGATAATATTGCTTACCTTCCCCAATTGTGTTTTTTATGTTTTGTTTTCTGGACTCAGGTTTGCCGTGACATGAACAGTAAGATCAGGCAATCGACGGAAAGCAGTTCAATTTACACACATTTGTTTAATTTGCATTGCCTGCTTATTTATTTGCTGTGTAGATTTTTCCTCCTTCATTGAGGAAAGGCGCACCCTTGAGATACCTTATAAATGTGCAATCTACGTATTTGAAGGTGAAGTAGATCATGCCAGCCACATGACCCGGAAAGCTGTCTGTGTGGACAAACGCTGGCTCCTTCGCCCTGAAACCGAGATGAGCACCGCACCCCATAGTCGCCTTTGACTGGACTTAACCGTCCAGGGCTCCTTTACCTTTTCCTTTCCAAATTCACATTCAGGGATCACAACAATGGCCCGGTCTATATATTTGCAGCAGAAAGGCCAAGTTCTGCGGTGGCACAATGGATTGCACCACTTTAGGTCGGGTGGAGGGGGCGGGACAGACCACATTTTTAAAAGAGTTGTAAAAATAACTCTGTATCAGAAGGAAGCTAGCACGGCAAAGGGAAAGATTATAGTCCAGCCCCTTGTCTGCTGTTCTGCTTTTCTATTTGTAAAACGTTTTGGTTTGGAATGCATGTGTGAGCACTCACAAACGTTATTCCACCCCACACAATGTGAAGTGGTGCAAGCCGTTATCATCTTATTTTCCTGGACAAAAAGGACCCGTTGAAAGTCCGGTAAAGATTACCAGACCGATTTTCCATGGAGGACAAGAGATAAGGAGTTGTATGAACAATATGAAGGCAACTTCCCATTAGATATAATTTTGGACTCCGTGTTGCCTAATAATTGTTTTTTCATCCGCTTCCGTAACTTGTGTATCTCACGTTTGGCAATATTAGTGGCATAAGGCTATATTGTTTGCATACACAGGTCTTGCCAATTGTTTGACATGCTTAATTCATAAATAAATATCTGACTTGGGTCAATAAGAATCAGCGGTGGCTGCAGGAAAAAAAATGGGAAGGGGAAATGCATATGATAATGACAGGAGTACAGCAATGGCAGCGCAAGTTGGTGGGGTAAGCTTCTTGCTTGGGGCACTTGTGATAAGAATTATACATAGCCAGCTCCTGCATTTATTTTATTTATTTATTTATTTACAGATTTATTAACTTTTAAAATATGAAAGTCTTATTCTTTTTTGGATTTACAGAATCTGTTTACAAAGTTGCATCTATATCCCACTTTTTGGTCTGACGAGCCTCCAAACAGGTCATATAACAGAACAACACAAAACACTTAAAATACAATTTTGGTGTTGGGAGCTGTACAGTTATGGTGCTGGGAATGAGAGTCACTGAAAGGAGGAGGAGATTTGTAGAGCACAGCAAGAACTCATTCCTAATCTCCAAGGGTGGGTAACTTGTTACTTTCCTGCTATTGTTGGACTCCAGTTCCTATCAACCTTGGACAGCATGGCCAATGGTCAAGGATGATGGGAGCTGTAGTTCTGCAACATCTGGAAGTTTCCAGATTTCTCACCTTGCCATAGACAATATCAGGCTCTGCTTAAAATAAAGCATTAATAATATTAATTGACCCTGCTGGATTAGGCCAACGGCCTGTCTAGTCGAGGTTCCTGTTGTCATTGTGTCCAACCAGAGGATTATGGGAAGCCTAAAAGCCTTGGCTCAATATGAGCCAACTATCAATGACTGTTATTTTAAGAACATTGAGATCACCTCTCAATTATAAAAATAAGTTTCCGGCCTTTATGATGGCTGAAATAATATTGGAACCACATAAACTGCATCTATTGAAGCTTCTGAGACACTGAGCAGCAAGCCTTTCCATGTAAAAATAAATAAATATCTCATCCCCTCCTCCACTGGGAAAATGGAGGTTATTGTATTTGCTTTCTAAAACAACTTAATTTATGTTTGTACACTTTGATATTCAGTATTTCTACAACCACGTTTGGCATTTCCTCAGCTCAGGAGTAAAATTATGGTTACATTTGGGTGGGGAGGAACCATCCATAACCTCAGTATTTGACCAATCGGAGACCACTGTTTCCTTGTTAATCATCGGCTTGTCTCAATAAAATAAGAGTGAATTATTTCATGATATGCTTTTACGGCGAGAAAATTTATACTAGAGATGACATTGCTCATCCAAATGTATGAAGGATTTTCATTTCTACTATTTAGTTGTGGGCCTTTGTAATCAGTATTTGACAACTTAAGGTACTTTGTGATGGAGCAATCAATTGGTCCTCTTTGTTAACAACATTTATGGCATTGTCATCATCGTAAGTAGTTCCAGTAATGAATTTGCTGTATATTACTTGTAATTCATATCTGACCTTGGATGGCAATTATCAGCTTCTCTGTCTGGTATTCCACCCCCCACCCCCCTTTACCCCCGTTCATAGCTATGCTATTGATGTTCCATTGTCAGAGTAACCATCAACTTATCTTGCTGGGTAACAATTGTATAAGTTCTTATCTGTGAATTTATCTGCACTGTCAAAGCCAGCTTTCAATAATGTTTTAGGGCACTTACTATAGTTGAGGGGAGATGAATGAACTATCAATTAAAGCACTGAATGCTCTCCTTCTTCAAGGAAAATAGTATTTTTTTTTGCCGAACAGACGCAATCAGATACATATGAGTAAAGAAAATGGGAGGGGTGGGGGACTGAGGTAAACATAGGATTCTGTTTTTTAAAAAATCTCCATAGCAATCAACTGCAAGAGTTCTTGCTTGACTAAATAGAAACTAACATTTTTGACAGTAAGAGCTGTTTGACAATGGAATGGTCTCCCTCAGGAGGTGTTGGACTCTCCTTCCTTGGAGATTTTAAAGCAGAGGTTGGATGGTCATCCGTCATGGATGCTTTAGCTGAGATTCCTGCATTGCATGAGGTTGGGCTAGAGGACCCTCAGGTCCCTTCCAACTCTAAGATTCTATTATTCTATTACTGTATTCATCTATTGCACTAGCTCAGCTCTTGAAGTGTTACAGGATGTTCATCAGCATTCCAATTGCTCAGATGTTAAAAAACAAACACAAAACTGGTTGTGTGTAAGGCTTAGGCGCAGTGGTGTCCAAGCTATTTTCAAAGAGGGCCAGATTTGATGAAGTGCAGGGCAGTGGGGGCCAATCAAAGGGCCAACCCAAGTTGTTGACCTATTATTATTATTATTATTATTATTATTATTATTATTATTATTAAAAGATTTCTTGGTTTACAAAAGTATGAGCATTGTCTCTCTTTTTTTCCCAAGTTACATTTTTACAGATCAGTTTCATTTGTTGAGACATTAGTGTTACATTAGGAAGAAAAGGGGGAAAGAAGTGGAGGGGGGAAAGGTGAGTGGGGCGGGGGCGGGGGCAATGTTTCTATTTTACTTAATATATATGTTGACCTTTTTTAGGATTGAAGTTGTTGAGCTTTTCTTAGAGTTGGAATTGTTGAGAGCTTTTTTTTAGGATTAGAGTTGTTGAGGGTTTTTTAGGATTTTACCCCAGGAAATAAACTGCCGCAGGGGCCAGATTTAAATGACGGTGGGCTGGATTAGGCCCCTGAAGCGGACTTTGGACATGCCTGGCTTAGGGACAGTTAAGAAATGTACACCTGTTTCCTGTGATGAGTATGGATCAGAGCAGCAAAAGGAGTCCTGCAATGTAAGCCTATATATACATGTATACTCTGGAGTAAGTCCCAGTAAATACAGTGGCATTTACTCCTAGGGAAGTGTGTGGATTGCAGCCTTAGGCTGGATATGCATGATTCATTTGTGAAACATTCATGAAACGAGAAGCTTGGTGACAGAAAGACATTAACAAGTGCCTTAAACTGCAGCAAGGAGGGTGGTGAGGTGGTGACAGAATACTGTAAACAGACGATGCCATAAGCAAATCAGAATTAAATGAAGAGATCATAGCACAGATGGAGAGGCTGATGCCTATATAACAGTATATTCAGTGGTGTTTTTCAATGCCAAATTTGAGCAACTGTGTATTAAAATGCACGGTATATATTATAAATAAGCCTCTCTTTTATGCAATTATGATGGTCTGATTCATTTCCCGTCTCTTTGTGTTTTCAACCTAAGGTCAGGTTAGTCAGTGCTTCCTCCATATTCCTCCTGCATTTCTTGATGCATGAGTTTTCATTTCCCCAGGCAATATATTCTGTCTGTGACGGACAATAG
This sequence comes from Lacerta viridis, assembly GCA_900245905.1. NCBI lineage: Eukaryota > Metazoa > Chordata > Lepidosauria > Squamata > Lacertidae > Lacerta > Lacerta viridis. The sequence goes on from OFHU01003457.1 coordinate 38,867, forward strand.
GCTACATTTTGAGCAGAATTAATTCATTGCATCTGCCCATATCTCACTTCCAGTGTGCTATCTCCTCCTTCTCCAGTTGCTGCATCTTTCCTTCATCTCCTGCCTGACCAACAGCTTTTAGATTACCACATTTTACTTCCCTCTTTCTCATTAAACTATCTGCTTCTCCCAACATGTGCACCCATTATGCTATTCCTATTTGTTCTCTCTGCCAGTTCAATTGGGCAAGCAACTCATGAGGTTGCTTGGGGCAGGAAAATGTATGTGTTGCAGTGAAGCTGCATGGAATCTAAGGGGTGGACCCTGGGATCCCTTATAACGACACAGAAGACTTTGGGGATAGAATTTTTACAGTAACAACTGCACTCAATTTTAAGTGCTGCACAGTTCACACATGAGCCAGCAGTTGTTTCCATGTCTGGCAAAGAATGTGGTACAACAGCCCTTGGGTCAATAAAATGCCTTGAAGTGGGGTGATCTATTTAGAAGTACATCCTACTGAGTTCAATGTGGCTTACTACCATTCACTACAAATAGATTCAAGTTACAAGAAAGGAGATTCCAACTAAACAACAGGAAGAACTTTCTGACGGTAAGAGATGTTCGACAGGCCCAGGCGTGTCCAAAGTCCATTTCAGGGGCCTAATCCAGCCCACTGGTTGGTTTAATCTGGCCCCTGTGGCAGTTTATTTTCTGGGGTAAAATCCCAAAAAACCTCAACTACTTCAATCCTAAAAGAAGCTCAACAACTTCAATCCTAAAAAAAAGGTCCACAACTTTGGTTGGCCCCCACAGCCCTTCACTTCATCAAATCTAGCCCTCATTGAAAAAAGTTTGGACACCACTGCCTTAGAAGGTGGCGGACTCTCCTTCATTGGAGGCTTTTAAGCAGATGTTGGATGGCCATCTGTCATGGATGCTTTCAGTGGCAGATCTTGGGCCGCCAAATTTCATTGGCGCCCTGTGTGACACTAAAATTTGGCTCTCTTACACCTCTCATGCTCCATTGTAAATCATAGTTGTGGCGTCCCCAGCAGCACCCCCAAGGCTCTATGCCCAGTGTGACCAAACTGGTTGCACCCCCCTAAAATCACCTCTGATGCTCTAGTCAGGATTCCTGCATTGCAGGGCATAGGACTAGATGAGCCTCAGGGTCCCTTCCAAATCTACACTTCTATGATATAAATATGCATAGGGCTGCAACCTTGTATTCTTTGTGTCTTTGCAAGGGAGGTGGGTGGGAAGAAGATCACAATTAATTGACTCCACCTACTGTGATCCCTGACTCTGCCTACCAGTAGCTGCCAGTGGGTACCAGCCTTCAGGTTTAGAGGCAACAAGCCTCTAGATACGAGTTGCTGGATAAGGGTGAGAAATAGTCATTGCCCTTGTGTCCTGCTTGTGGGGCTTCCAAGTGTCTTTTGGCTCGCTTGGCCACTGTGATTTGTTTTCCCACACTGAACCTCAATTCACCAAAGCTGTCATCTGTGCATGTGTTGTCATCAGCACATACGTGGCAGCTGTCTGAAATTGTTTGGGGTTATGCTGCATCAATTCTCCAGTAGATGGAGCATCTTCATTGCTTTTCTTCAAGAGTATTTGGGGAAAGAGAAAGGGAGAGAAAGTGAGTCAATTCATTAAAAAAACAAAGAGATCTGTTCCCACTGATTTCAGTCAGGTATTCAACACTTTGGGGCTATTCTCACGACCACCTTTAATTTCCCAATTTTGGTGCAGTATGCCAAGGTGATCATATCAGTCCCAATGCCAGGATCATACATTTTAATGGATTGGTTATGACACTGCCATGGAAGGTGAGTGGTACAAACTGTAACACCAATCAGTTCAGGAATCAGTTTACGGAACAACAGATCTGTATTTCTTTCTCTCTTTTTTTGCACACAGTGCTCATGTTGAAATCATATTGCATTTTCCCAGTAGTCAACCCACAGTATTATGTACTTTTTTCAGTGGGAACCATTTCAGCCAAGAACCACACACTTAAGTGGCCGGTAGTAGTACTCACAATTTATTTTTTCCTTTAATACTTCAATGTTTTTTTTAAAAAAAATATGTGTGCATTTATTTAATCTGGAGCAAATATGGTTTAGGATTGCACTCTTCTTGTGGGGTTGTGCAGGGAATCAAGCAGAACTGCAATCTGAGATATGACAGGGGAACTTCCCAAAGGTGCTTGGAGAAGATTACGGTTGTTTCTATTTATTTTATAGATAATAATAATGATTTTTAAATTAAATTTGTATACCGCCCTCCATCCAAATGTGCTTGGAGAAGAATACTCTTGTCGCTATTTTTTTTAGCAGATTATAATTCTAATAATTTATTAAATTTATAATAATTCTAATAATTTATTAAATTTGTATACCGCCCTTCACCTGAAGGTGCTTGGTCATGAGGTTGCTATATGTCCAGAATTTCCTGGAACTTGTGGCTGGATTTTGAAATATGTCAACCCTATTAAGCTTGGAGAAGAATACTGTCATCGTTATTTTTTATATATTTATCGTCACCATCAATTAAATTTGTATACCACCCTTCATCCAAAGAGCCCAGGGCGCTTCACAACAGAATAATGCAAAATGAGGACGCAAAAAATATATATAGTAAAACAAAAAGCAAACCAATTACACCCCCCCACCCCCCCAAAAACACACACATTTTAACTGCCGTAGAATGTTATAAATCTCCGCAGGAAGGGCGCGCAACCCTAAACCTTGTCTACTCGTAAGTAAAGCCCCACTGCGCCCAGAAGGACTGACTAGGGAGCAAAGCCTTCTTGAACGCAGCGGGCTCAGCCAACCCCCTCAGGGCTTTCCCGCCAAGCGAATCTCCTCAGGCGGCGCAGCTCCCCTCCCCCGCCCCGCCCCCCGCTGCCGTTAGGACTTAAAATAAAGGCGGGAAACAGGTTGCCGAGCGCCTGAGGCGGATCACTGCAGCCAAACGGCGGTTAAAGCACCGCGAGAAGCGCCTCAGAAACGCGCTCCTTTCCTCCGCCTCCTCAGCTTTTCCCGCGCTTTCCCCCCCCCCCGGGCGGCGCCATTTTGCTTTCTGCTGAACAGTGTTTTAAGAGGTTGACTCTCAGATTTCCTGTGAGCCTTACTGCCCCCATTGAATAAACAGGACCCCCCCAACGAAGTGGGGTTTTTTGTTTTGTTTTTTTGACGAAGGACAGCAGGTCTGGTGCCATACACGCTGCAGATTATTTTTATCTGTTCTTCTGAAACCTTGTTTGTGGTGGGTTTTTTTGTCATCAGTAGGGTGTTTTTTATTAGTTTTTTTTAAAAAAATAAGTTTTTATTAGTTTTTCCAAATATAACAAATTACAGCCAATTCAACATCAAATATACATTACATTAACCATTGCTCTGCCGAGCTACGACTCCCCTCCCCCACGTCAGCCGGTTTTCTAGTCCAATCTTGTCGCGCAGTTTATAATACATCCATATTAAACTATGTCAAAGGTTTATTCCAACCCTACTAGTGTTTTTAAACTTCCTCTGTTCAATCTTAAGTACTCCACAAATTTACTCCAATCTCTTTGAAACCTCGAGTCCTCCTGGTTTCTGACCCTACCAGTCAGTTTTGCAAGTTCAGCATATTCCACCATTTTCGTCTGCCACTCATCAATCGTTGGTAATTCCTGTGATTTCCACTTTGGGGCAAGCAATATTCTCGCTGCTGTTGTCGCATACATGAACAATCTTTTGTCCTTATCTATTTCTTCTCCCATCAACCCCAACAGAAAGGCTTCAGGTTTTTTTGGGAAAGTATATTTAAACATCTTCTTGAGTTCATTGTAAATAGATTCCCAAAACACCTTAACCTTATTGCAAGTCCACCACATGTGATAAAAGTTCCCTTCTTCTTGTCTGCATTTCCAACACAACTTATCATGCATTCTATACATTTTTGACAATTTTACTGGAGTCAAATACCATCTATACATCATCTTATAAACATTTTCTTTCAATGTTACACACGCGGTAAATTTCAAAGTCTCATTCCATAGTTTAGTCCATGCATCATAGTCAATATTGTGCCCAAAGTCTATTGCCCATTTTATCATCACTTCTTTCGTCAACTCATCTTTAGTATACCATTCTAACAACAAATCATACATTTTTGTCAAAAATTTGCCTCTACCTTCTAGCAGCTCAGTTTGTAATCTAGATTTTTTATCTTCAAAACCAATTTTTCTGTCCTCCAAAAACAAAATGTTTTTTTATTACTGTTATTGTCAGCCTGCCCAGTGGTCTTCTGCTGAGGAGGCGGTATATAAATTTAATAAACAAACAGACACAAACAAGGTTTTGTAGAAATGTAGATTTCACCCAGAATCGTCATGTTATGTGGTCTGGAAACTTTACACCTGGCTTAATTTTGAATTGAATGTAGAAAAAAATGTCACTGTCATGCTAAGCACTCCTTCTGACTGATCGTTTAAAGATTGTGTTTATCGCTACCTGTGAAAATGTTAATGAGGGGCAAAAGATTGGTGAATATGCAGTGTAACTTTGAACACTGGAAAGGATACATTAAAATTTGTTAATGGTAAAAAGCTGGTTAAAGACTCCACCTATCATTTTGAATAGGTCAGTGGAAACAACTGCCTCAGACAAAGTGGGATAATTTCACAAGAGGGTTAATGTTAGCTTCAGATCCCCTCCTTTTTCATGAAAATTTCATCCCTGCCTTACAAAGCATCTCCTGTGCTAGCATAGCCTGTAATAATAATAATAATAATAATAATAATAATAATAATAATAATAATAATAATAGAATTTATATACTACCCTATACCTGGGCCTTTACAGCAAGGGGTGGGTTTCCTTTTCATTTGTCTCCAATTTTCATTTTGTATCGCTGGAGCTATTAAGTATGTCATTGTGAGTTTATGCTTTTATTATGTTCTTCCTTTTCTTTTTCCTCTTAATGTAGGTTTACAAAATGGCTGACGTCATGTTAAACAACCTGAACAAACTACTGCTACAGCTTGGTATGTTGCCATGTGGTTCAGCTTTGGAAACAAGCAACGGAGAGTCCTCACATCCCCAGCCTTCAGTTATCTATAGTTTTTTATTATCTGCATATATTGTTAGCCTCACAGTGTTATAACGCACTTAACGCTTTTTCTTTACTTTTTTTTTGCAAATATGTTTTTATTTTCAAAAATAAACAAAACTTAACACACATCTGTCAAATACAATTTTTACAGTAGTACAAGAACTCCGCCGAGTTTTGACTTCCTTCCTTCTCTACTTTAGTTTTCTTAATTTACATCATTCGTCCGCTTTTCCCTTAAATCTCAGGTTTTATTTTCCCTATTACAATGCCTCCATCTTTGGTCATACTTTCTACTAGGTCCGCTTTTTCTTTACTAATGTAATTGAGTCCCATATGGATCTGTGTTACTGGATTCAGATAGAATTACACTCAATGCCAAACTACATGTTATAAGGTCCTAACAGTCACTTCTAAGCAAATTTGAGAGAGGAGAATTAATAGCAAAGAATGGCAGGAATGGTTTAATTCTTCTCTCTCCTTGCAACTCCCTTTCCCCTTGGTATTGGTTTGGGTGGATGTTTATAAGGCAAATGCATCTGAAATGCAGGAAAAGCAGCTTTGGGATGGGGAAGGAGGGGAAGCAGCAGATGGGGTATAGTTTAATATAGGAAAGCCATAGGCAAACAGCTTGAATACACCTAGCACTGGAAAAAAAATCTAGTATTCAAGTGACTAAGTTACTGTTTTAAAATGCAAATTAGTTTTCACACTTAATATCTGAAGGCAGTTATCATTCATCAGTATGTTTCTGCTACAGTGTTTCAGCTGCAGCAAGCATCTTACTCCAAGGAACATTTGAGGCAACAGATACAGAGTGAGTAGACTTTAATACATCAATTTTGGCAGAATCTTGCATTTGTTGCAGTTTAACCTCTCGTATATACTTCTGCATGCCCTTTGTCTTTTCTTGATGGAAACATTCCTCTTATCCTTGGTGGATTGTAATGGAAACTGGTCCTCATCGTTGAGAAGTTGTACTCTTGGTCTGAGAATTGCTTATGATTCACAACTTGTGGTGTCTATCCAAAGGCATGTCTAACAAAACACACACACACACACACACACACCCCACCATGCACAAGGACCTGCTGCCTTATTGAAACGAATGTAGCAATCCTAGAAAGCAGGGGAGCTCCAGGTGCATAGTAGACCTCCAGTATACATACAAACAGGCATAGGCAACCTCGGCCCTCCAGATGTTTTGGGACTACAGTTCCCATCATCCCTGACCACTGGTCCTGTTAGCTAGGGATCATGGGAGTTGTAGTCCCAAAACAGCTGGAAGGCCGAAGTTGCCTATGCCTGCATAAGAAGGTGCTGGATCAACATTCTGGGTGGAATTTAGCATTGTGTCTTTCAAACATTCTATCTGTGCAAACATTTCAGCTTGCTGGTTGGAATTATACCCTCTCCCCCAACCCCAAACTAATTTTGTGAGAGTGTGTGGGGAGCAGAGGAGGGCAGGTCTTGTTGTGTAAGCAAGTCTTTGTGCACAGCTTCTGCTGATGAGACTGTTAGGTATATTCTGCCCCATAGCTCTAACCTTGGAACACATTGGATGGTTCCAGTTGTATAGTTTGTATCCCAGTGACCTATTCCAATCTTAAATTCCATCATACATGAAATAAATATTTTCTTTCAGTATATGCTGCAAATACTGCAGGGAAAAAGATTGAGATCTGTCAGCTACGAGAAGAAATTAACAAGAACGAGGAGGCAATTGCTTGCCTACGCAAACGAAACAATAGCTGTAGAGAGAATTGTAATGCGTAAGTATATGGTAAAAACTTTATTTCTGAAACCGCTATTGGCTATAATATACCTCTTTATAATCAAGCAATTATGGATTTAGCTAGTAAGAAGAGGTGTGAAGTTATTTTGTTATAGACAGAAGATACTGTACATAGCACTTTCTGAGGCTTTAAAGTGCTTTCAGTTCATTACCTCTATAATCTTACAGCAACTCTGTCAGTCAGGACAGTCAGTATTATTTACATACTGCGTATGGGTGGTAGAGTAAATGGGTGGAGACACCTGGATTTTTTTTTTTACCATAATTTTCATTCCACAAATTTTCCACAATTATAACTTATACAGAAATATACAAAAATATAGCTTATACATAGCATTTGAATCTCCTGGAAAATTTGTGATATATGTTCACGTTGAAGCTTTAAAGCACAGTTAAATAACATTCTTTCTCTCAAAGAATTCTGGACATTATAGTTTACCTCTCACAGTTACAATTCCTAGCAACCCTTAACAAAGACAATCCTCAGAATTCTTTGAGAGGAAAAATCTGCTTTGATTGTGATTTAAAGGTATAGTGTGTATGCAGCCTTAGATTTGAATTGGGAACTTCATGGTTCCAGTGCTGGATTAAACCCTGTGGAGGCCCTTAGGCAGTCGAAATCTTGGGGGCCCCTTTGTGTGTGTGCTTTAGTGGGATAACATTGAACTAAGAAAGCTTGGTTGTAATTTTCTTTCAAGATCAAATCAATATTATTTTCTTCTGTTGTCGTGGGGCCCCTAAAAGGTGTGGGGCCCATAGGCAGTGCCTACTCTGTTTTTTGGTAATCCAGCACTGCATGGTTCACACCAGTTTCTTAACTACTGCTGTGTCTTTCTTTCTTTGTTACACTTATATCCTGTGTTTCTGCCAAATTTTGACATTATTTTTTTAGGGAAAAAACCTAGTCTTGTACATGGAAAAATACAGTACATGCAATTGAAATCAGTGAGAAAAGCACAGAAGTTTTAGCTTAGGCTCACAAAGGTGTCTATGAGCCAAAAGCCAGGTTCCTGTTTCTCAGAGTACATCATCACATTATCTTCTGGTAGCAAGAAGGGACAGTGTAAATAGAAAAGTGCTGGTGGGAATTACCCATTTTGGTTTTGTTACTTATGAATATAATTAAACTATGCTTTTCATTATAGTTTAATTACTGCTTACTGTAGTTTTAAATTTGTTGCCTTAGCTGGAAACCAACATACATGATTCTTAGTCAGCATGAAGAATATTTGCAGAAGGAACTTCAGAATCACCAGGAATCAACAGAAAAAGACAAGTATGTAGAAATGTTTTACAGCTGTATATTAAGACTTCCATAAAATATTGTTGATTATAAGCAATGAATTTGTTACCTATAAAAATGTGAACACTCAGGAAATAAGGATCTACTCTTTAATGGAGAATTATATTTTGGGGTACACCACCACTTCAATGGCAATTGCTGACTGCATCCTATCACTGAAAAGTAATAGAAAAATACAGGTGGTTTCTCATATTCCCAACTATGTTGTAGTTCAGTTAAGGAAACACTTATTTTTTTCAAATTTTCCCCAAGCAATTGTCTCAAGTATTGGCCATGCTTTGAAAAGAAAGTTAAGTGGGGTCTAAGGCGGGTGATTGTATTTCCTTGTTTTAAAAGGAAAATGTACCAGGATTACACAACTCAGTATCAAGAGACTTTTAAACAACACCAAGAAAAATATTTAGCAACTGCCATTGCTCAGGAATATCACCAGGAAAAAAATGAATTTGAAGAAATCCAAAACCGAGTTCTGAAGCAGTCTGAGCTACTTAAACAGAAAGAAGCTGAAGTGATAGAGCTTCGAGGTAAAAACATAGTTTCTATAATGCCAGTTATCCCAACTGAAATAAAATACACATGGTGGAATTCACCTATGAGTTCCATCAGTGGAAGTCCGGTGCAAGGCCTTCTGCTTGTGCAATGAGGTTCTTACCCTCCCTCCCTCCCTCCCTCCCTCCCTTCCTTCCTTCCTTCCTTCTGCACCCCCACAAAATGGGATCTGGGGTTTTTTTGGGGGAAGAACTATTAGAATGGCACATGACAGGAGGAGAGGGGGAAACATTCCATAAGGCAAGCCAAAATGCTTTGAATTCATCCACAGAAATAAAACAGAGTTTGGAAGGAATCTAATAGTTAATTCAACAGATTGCAGTGAGTTGGGATTATTTTTCTTTAATGGTATGCCCAGATCAACAGTTTGCCCTTCAATCCACCTGATATTATTGTTATTGTTTATTATTTAATTTCTATACTGCCCTTCATCTGAAGATCACAGGGCAGTTCACAATATAACCACAAATACATACCATAATAAACAAAAACAGTAACCCCAGTTTATCTGAAGAAGTGTGCATGCACACGAAAGCTCATACCAAGAACAAACTTAGTTGGTCTCTAAGGTGCTGCTGAAAGGATTTTTTTATTTTTTATTTTGTTTTGCCCAGTTTAAAAGGCGTATATAGTTTAATTAGCCCAAGACCTAGGAGAACAGGAATGTTTTAGCCTGGCACCTAAAGATATGTAACAAAGATGTCAGATGAGCCTCCCTGAGGAGCAGGGGCGTCTCAAAGGGATCGTGCGCCCTGGCGCGACGATCCCTCGGCGCCCCCGGTGGGCTGCCTCTCCGCCCACCTCCCTCCCGCGCTGGCCGCCCCTCGGGAGGGGGGGTGGGCGAGCGGGGGATGGGGGCGTGGCGCCGCAAGCCGGCCACCCTCCGGCGCCCCAGCTGGAGCGCTGGGAAGGGTGCGCAAAGCCCCGCGCTGCTCCAGCGCCACGTCCATCATCCCCCGAGGGGCGGCCAGCGCGGGAGGGAGGTGGGCGAGCGGGGGATGGGGGCGTGGCGCTGGAGCAGCGCGGAGCTTTGCGTGCCCTTCCCAGCACTCCAGCTGGGGCTCAGGAGGGCAGCCGGCGCGCGAGCGCCCGCCTGCCCGCCCGTGGGGGTGGGGGCAGGTTGGGGAGGGGGCGCCCGGTATGCCGGCGGGCTCGCGGGGGCGCCCCTGGGGGGCCTGGCGCCCTGGTGCACCGCGCCACCTGCCCCTATGCATGAGACGGCTCTGCTGAGGAGAGTGTTCCACAAATGGGGAGCCACCACAGGAGATGCCTGTTCTTGTGTTGCCACCCTCTGGACCTCTCACAGAGGAGGCATACAAAGAAGGGCCTCTGATGATGATCACAGGATCTGGGTCAGTTCATATGGGGAGAGGCAGTCCTGCAGTTCTGAGCCATAAAGCTTTATTGTTAAAACTATCACTTTGAATTGAACCGGAAAACTAAATTGGCAGCCAGTGCACTCGGTCAAGGATTGGAATGATATACTCAAACCATCTTGCCCCAGTGAACAATCTGGACACTGAATTCTGCACCAGCCAGTTTCTGAACCATTCAGAGGCAGCCCCATGTATAACACGTTTCAGTAATCTAACCTAGAAGTTACAAGAGCATAGACGACAGACATTATTTAGGCTATCCTTGACCAGATTCGTGCAATCAAGGCCACCTGAGCCTCAAGCAACAGCAATGGATCCAAAACAGGATATAGCGCAATCTGGAATGAAAAGCTGTTTTTAAAAAGCTTTGTGACCAGTTTTTACCCAAAATGCATAAAAATGAGATTAATTCATGAACAACTTTCCTTCCTGCAGAACCTGGTCCATTCCAGTCACTTTCGCAGTGGGCATTACAGATGTATCCATATACTCAGCTTAAAAATTGTCTGTTTAAAAGTTGCGCTGTGGTTTTTCTTGTCTTTGTTACTGACTTTATGATTGCTGAAAGATGTTGAAATACACAGGTTGTCTTCCAACTCTTAAAGAAGTCTATTAAACTGTAATTGATGTAGAGGGGTAAGAACAAATCCTGTAGTTCAGGCCATGTAGCTACTGTAATCAACAAGTCATGAGCAAGGAAGAAATATTAGTTTAACTTTGGTTTAGAACTGCCCTATTTACTGCTCTATTTGCTATTCACAAGTAAAGATTTGTTCTAAATTATTTACAATAAATGCTAAAAGTTCTGTGCATTTATTACTGGTACATTTTTGTCATATATAATTCACCATGAATCTTCAGGATAGGGTGGGATAAAAATGGGATAAGTATGATGCGGGTGGCGCTGTGGTCTAAACCACTGAGCCTAGGGCTTGCTGATCAGAAGGTCGGCAGTTCGAATCCCCACGACGGGGTGAGCTCCCGTTGTTCTAGTCCCAGCTCCTGCCCACCTAGCAGTTCAAAAGCACGTCAAAGTGCAAGTAGATAAATAGGTACCGCTCCGGTGGGAAGGTAAACAGCGTTTCTGTGTGCTGCTCTGGTTTGCCAGAAGTGGCTTAGTCATGCTGGCCACATGACCCGGAAGCTGTCTGTGGACAAACGCCGGCTCCCTCAGCCTATAGAGCGAGATGAGCACCACAACCCCAGAGTCGTTCGCGACTGGACCTAACGGTCAGGTGTACCTTTACCTTTACCTTTTATGATGTCTATAGATTGAATACACAAAGGCCTTTTGTGCTAGTTGTTATTCAGAATGGTCTTAATTCTTGCAATAGTGTGGTTAACATTGTTTCAGATTTTTGGAAGCAGAGCCTCCTTTCCAAGCCCTTCTTCCCTGCACTGCTTGCCCAAAGCAATGTAATAAATTTAAGGATTTACACGTTCATATCCAGTGCTTTAGCCGCAGGAGCACACTGAAAGCTCAATCCTTGATTTCAGTTCAGTTGAAATACTAGAACTCATTTCACACAACCAGCACAGTCGTGATATGACAATTGTCCCCTCCATCAGGCACTAACAAAGGCTGTGATGAGTGGTTTATCTGAACATTAAGCCCTAAATATTGCATGGCATGCCACTGTTTATCATCCAAATGTGGATTCCAGCACATTTCTGTCTGGGTTAATAGCAAAGGATTCAGACAACATGTTCAGCACAAATATGGCTGAATCTGGGTTGAGATTAAAAGTTACCCAAGTTAAACAGTGTAAATGTGAATAAGTCCATTTATTTCAAAGGCTTAAATTCAAGTGAGCACACTAAAATGTGTTTCCATTTAGCATTTTACTTTGACTGTTTGTTGTGTATGTTTTATTGATTCCTTAACATAAGAAAGTGCTTCTTTGAGGCACAACACAAAAGAAATTCTTACGCATGCAGTGGTTCTCAGGCAGCAATCACTTGAACTAGAAAAAACAGCAGAAGAGCTACAAAAGAAAATTAATTATTTCAAACAGGTAAAATGCCTTTTAAATTCCATGTTATGTTACCATCTGCTAAAATACTACTATATCACTCACAGTTGATAAAGATATATTACATTATTTCAAGCTGTATTCTGAAGTGGGTAATTATCGTGTCCAAACTATTTTAAGATGACAAAATGGGATTTCCTCATTTCCTTTGAAGCATTGTGGATGACACCCAACCCACACATCAGATAACATAATCACTCAAGGTCTCTCATTTCACTCAGATCTAGCAAATCCTGACCCCCACCCTGATGCTGTTCCTTGTTCCTGATGCTCTCCACCAGTCCACCTCTCAACAGAGCCCCACTGCCTCCCAACTCCCACAAATTTAAAAGAAATATCTTCATTCTTTTTTGGGCTGAAAAAGCCGCCCTGTTAAGCGGGCGGCTGCACCGGCAAGAAAGGGATGCTGCTTGTCTCCCCTGCCCTGCCGACAGGATTTTAGAATCTGACAGGTAACCGCTGCGCTGAGCAGTGCCTGCCCTGCGCATTGGGGAGGGAAAAACAGGGAGAAAGTATTTTTTCCTTTCCGGGGTGGGGGGAGAGACTGAAGACCCAGCAGGCGCGCGAGCCGGCTACATGTTGCTTTTGCCCCCATCCCATCCCAGTGGTTGACTGATTAGAAACCTTCCCAGTTAATTACCGGTAGAAGTTGTTGCCAGGAAAACTTTACATTTTCTTGAAGACACTAATAGCTCCAGCTACAATTCTTTTTCCTTTATCTTTTGAGTATGTAGGTCACCATTATTGTCCCCTATTGCAGATTTGGGGCAGTAGCTCAGAAATAGTGGCTTGCCTAAGGCTACCCACAGAGTTCATGCCCCCTTCCCCCTTAATCCATTCCAGCTGAGCCCCCTCCCCGAGCCCTCCCTGTAGATTTGCCTTCCCTCTTAACCCCTGCCCCCATTTCACTGCTCAGTGTTCTGGTTGTGCTCTCTCTCTCTCTCTCTCTCCAATCAGCCCTCCCTGTATTTCTTTCCAAGTAAAAGAAAGGTCATATTGCCATGTCATATGCCCCACGCACCCCTCACACTGCCCCCTCCCCCCGAAACCTTCCCAAAATATTCCCCTTGTCACAAGCAGCATAAATTGGTATTTATTTTTATTTTTGAAATTTACACCCTCCCTCGGCTTATTTCAGTCAGTTTTTTGTGGTCACACATACCTATAACAATTCAAAATTACTACACCAATTTATTGGGGTGGGGGGAGAGACCACATAGCATAGAAGTTAATTACCTAGAAGTTGTTGCCCCTTCAAACACCTAAAATCCTTTATCTTTTGAGTATGTAGGTCGTCCTATTCACAATGTGGCCTGACCCACAGAGTCCATGCACTTAGTGTTGGTTGTGCTCTCTCTCTCTCTCTCTCTCCAATCAATGTAAAAGAAAGGTCATATTGCCATGTCATATTCACACAGTCACAAGCAGCATAAACACCCTCCCTCATTTCAGTCACACACATACCTATAACAATTCAAAATTACTACACCAACCACATAGTCAAACACCTAAAATCCTGCTTTTTAAAATCTGTATATCAATTCCCACTAAAAAGTCTGAAAGGTTCTGCATAGTCTAGTGTCATGCCACACAGTAACACCTGTAAAAAGATTGTATTTGCCAGGCAAATTATGTTGTACAAAGCATTATTAATAAATGTATGACTTGGGCCTCAGGCCCATATAGCTTTTGAATAACTGGATTCAGAGCCTTTCAATCCCTTTCAATAGGGTTCTTTATAGCACTTGCTTTTCTGAACATACCCCAGAGAGATCTAAGATTGGTTTTATAGGTTCCTCAAGCCTCCACAAGGGTGGAGGACCACTTAAGACTTCCAGAGACTAATGTATCAGGTTAGTTGCCAGATTGGGGGAGTATTCATACTACTGTCCATTGCAGGAGTATTCTGCTGATTCTTCTATCCATAAGCTGTAGTGGTGGACTTTGGAGCTCACTTAGGCTACATATGCAACGTATACCGGTATTTAATGCATCCACCCACAGAATCCTGACAACGTTAGTTTGTTAAGGTGCTGGGAATTATAGCTCTGTGAGGGGTAGACTACAGTTCCCAGGATTCCTTTTGTGGGGTGGGAGCAAGAAATGTGCTTTAAATGTATGGTGTGTACACATACTCAAATAGTGGACACAATAGCCCCTAGAACCCTTTCCCTCTTGCCAGAATTGAAACATCTTTGTGGATTACTAGGCAGCTACAGGCAATGAGACAGCAGAAACAAAGCTAAGAGTGCAAATGAAGAAAAACATCTGAAAATTTCAGCCAAAACAGCATAGAGCCCATTTGAAGGCTTCCATGGTGGTGATAGAGAGATTACCTTTTCCAATAGGTTTTCTATGGTCTTAAAACTTAATAATTTTTTGTAGTTTAATAAGTTTAAAGAAATGTAATAGATTGGATCCTGTCATGCCCTCCCATGAACAAAAGGGCTTATTTCATTTATAGAAGATGAAGGTGATTTTTGCTAGTTCCCTGTAGCCTCCCCATCTTCTATACTGCTTCAGTGGTTCCCACAACTCTCAATAATAGATTCATAGGGGGCTATGTGCAGTGGAAAGTGGGAATCAGTGAAAATTGCTTCCCTTTCTTTCATCAGGGCAAGTGTCTTCCCGTGAGTAGATCAAGTTCTGAATCTAAGCTACTGTAATTGATTCCTTTTTTATTTTACTATTGGACTAAGTCATTCTGAGGGCTTTTTAAGGTGGAAAGGTGCCATGAATTAAACAAGGGCAGACAGAGATAGACCCTTGGGTTTCTTTGGTTAGTGTAGACAAGTCATGGAAAAATAAGACTGCCTTTCCATGCTGGAAGCAACTTTTAAGGAACCCCCAGATTTTTCAATGAAGCCTATGGGGTACCCTGTAGTGCATAATAAAAGGGGGGCATTGTATTAAACATAGTGGTACAGTGAATATTCTGTTAGTGCAAGGATTTTCCCCTTTGTGGTAGAAGATTCTGTCCCCCTCTCCTCATCCCTGTACTCCCTAAATCTATTCTGGGGGTTCCTCCAACCCATAAGAGCAGGTGGGATATATGCAGAAGGAGGGGGGGAGGAAATCCACTTAAACTAGTGCTAATCCTTTAGCTAGTACAAGAAGTTAGTTGAATACTGTCCATGGATACAATTACCAGGACTCTCCTGCCGTGAGTGCCTACTGGGCCTGATGGGCCTCATAAGGACTGCTGCTGGTGCTGCCCAGGACTCTCCTGCCATGAGTGCCTACAGGTCCTGTCCCTGCCTCTCACCATCTGGCCCAGGGCAGGCCTGGTGGGCCTCATAAGGCTGCTGCCGCCACTGCTGGTGGTGCTGCTGCCCAGGACTCTCCACAGCACAGAGTTCTTTTTAAAATGTTTTTTTTAAATGTCTTTTTTCCTTTTTAAATTATTTCTGGTGTGGTGGGTGGGATGGATTTTTTGTTGGGTTTGGGAATTTGTTTAATTTTGGTATATTTGTAATTTTTACTGTTTTTGGTTTGTATTGTTTTATTGTGTCTTGTTTTTTGTTTTTGCTGTTGTTTTTATATAGGTTTTATTTTGCTCTTAAGGGGAGGGGTTAGGGCTGCCTGGGAGTGGGTCCCAGCCAACAAAATGGCTGGGGCAGGTTCCACGGGGGGGTGGGGATGCACTGGGACAACTGATCTCAGTGATCACGGGTAGGAGGAGGAGACCAGATCATGTCATTGCTAAGGAGGCAGGTTTAGTCATTGTTTGAAGACTATCCCTGCCTCCAGGTCTGGTCCTGACTGGACGGATACAGGAATCAGCAAGGGATACCCACATGATCTGAAGGTGCTGCTGTGCAATGCCAGGTCAATGATGAATAAGAACCACTGCCATCCACGACTTGATTGTGGATGGAGGACTTGACCTGGCATGTGTAACAGAGACTTGGTTGGATGAAGCAGATGGGCCTGTCCTTGCCGCTGCTTGTCCACCAGGTTTCTCTTACGCACAGCAACCCAGGCCTTGTGGGCAGGGGGGGGTTGCAGTGATTTTTAGGAAGTCATTAGTTTGCACCAGGCGTCCTATTGGGAAGACCCAGTTCTCTGAGTGCATGTTCTGGAAGTTGGGCAATAGAGGCAGTACAGGATTCCTTTTGCTGTACTGACCTCCTCGCTGCACCAAGGATTCACTCCCCGAGCTGCTTCAGGTCTTGGCGGATGTCCTCCTGGAGACAGGTGGTTTGGCTGTCCTAGGGGATTTTAACATCCATGCTGACACAACCTTACAATTGGCCGCTCAGGACTTCGTGGAAAGCATGGCCTCCATGGGGCTGTCCCTGAATAAGTCTGGCCCAACTCATAGTCGTGGACATGCCTTGGACCTGGTGTTCACCTCTATGGATGTTGGTGATCTGACACTAAGTAAAAGTGAAACTAAAGAAGTGCCATGGTCAGATCACTTCCTGGTGCAACTGGACTTCTCCACGACCCTTCCCCTCTGCAGGGAGGTGGGACCGATTCGGATGGTCCGCCCCCACCACTTAATGGATCCAAATGGTTTCCAGAGAGTGGTAGGGGATGCTTTATCTGCTGAAATGTGGAGTTAACCAGGGCTATTGACTGTTTGGCTCCAAAGCGCCCTCTCCGATTGCTTGGAGCCAGGACAGCCCCATGGTTTTTTTTTTTTTTTTTTTTTTTTTAAGAGATTTTCTTGGTTTACAAGTGTACAATGTCTCTTGCATTTTCCCATGTAACATTTTTACAGATCAATTTTGGTTGTTGAGACATTAGGCAGAAAGGGGGGGAGGAGGTGGGTGGGGTGGGGGGGGGCGATGTTTCTTTTTTCCTTAGTATATGTAGGATTTGGTGTCAGCATTGTTTGTGTTGGTTCTCTGTTGTTCGCTTGTATTTCCTTGGCGGTGAGAGGTCGTGGTTGGCGTAGGGTGTGCTTGTTCCTTTGTGGTTGGCTGTGGTGATCTTTGGTTTTCTTTGTGAGTGGGGTGGGTGGGTGCTCTGGATCAGGTCAGCCATATTGATTTGTATGCTGCCGGTAGATTTTTGTCATTATCTTGTTGGGCTGTGTGTGTGATGAAGGGGGACCATATGGGGGTGAAGGTATCTTCTCCTGTTTGTCCCCGTGCTAGTTTTAGGTTGCTGGTTAACTTTTCTAGTAGGGCTGTTTCCCATACTACTTGGTACCATTGGTCCATGCTTGCTCCTGACAGGTCTTTCCAGTGTCTGGTTATGATGTTTCTGGCTGCTGAGAGTAGATGGATTATGAGTTCCTTGTGTTGTAAGTGGGCATTATTGTCTTGGAAGATGTTTAGTAAAGCCAGTTCTGGGGTGGTTTCTAGCACTTGTTTGGTTATTTTGCTTATTTCTCGTATGGTTGTTGTCCAGAATGTTTGGATTTTGGGGCACTCCCACCACATATGGAAGTATGTGCCCGTGGAGGTGCATCCTCTCCAGCATTTTGGTGAGGTTCCTGGGCGTATTTGCGCTAATTTTCTTGGCGTTAGATACCACCTGTAGGTTAGTTTTAGGGTGAGTTCCCTTCTTTTTGTTGATATGGATTTAAAGGGGGGTTTAGACCACATTCTGGTCCATTGGGTGGGGTTGATTTCGTATCTTATGTCATCCTCCCATTGTCTTTTGATTGTGTCTAGGGGGTTTGTGGGATTCTTTAGTAGTATTTTGTATATTGCGGATACTATTCCTTTGCCGTGTCCCTTTGTCATTAGGATGAGGTTTTCGAAGGTTGTCAGGGGTCTAGTTGCTGTTGATTTTACTGTTGGGTTGTTTAAGAGGGCATGTAATTGGTGTTGTGCTAGCCACGGCATTTGGGTGTCTTCTAGTTTGTCCTGTATTTCTTGTGTTGATAAGGGTTTGTTATTTATGTAAAAGTCTATTAGCCGATGCAGGCCTTTGGATTGCCAGGTTTTTGTTTGGAGGTTTTGCGCTGCTTGGTGGAATAGTGGGTGGTATGCCAGGGGAATTAGTGGGGATGGGGTTGGGGATAATTTGCCTATTTCTGTTTTCCATGCTTTGAACATGGTTTGTGTGTACCTGTTAAGTGTTGTGGGGATTTTTCTTAGTTTGTTTGGGAGGAGTGGGTATGCTGTGGTGCAGATATTTTCAATTGTGTCCTTTTCTAGATGTATCCATTGTTTTGTCTCGTCTTCTAGTATATATGGGATTATGTGACGTAGTTGGTTGGCATTGTAATATGCTTCTATGTTGGGGATTCCCCATCCTCCTTCTGAGGTGGGGAGGTGCAGGTATTTGGTGCTTATTCTTGGTTTTTTGTGTGAGAAGATAAAAGAGTGTAGTTTTCTCTGCCATTTGCGGAGTTGGGTTGGGGGAATCCAGATTGGGAGGGTTTGGAACAGGTAGGTTAGTTTTGGAAGGGTGATCATTTTGATCATGGCTATTTTGTCTGAGAGAGTGGAGTTCATGTTGTTCCATCTCTTTAAGTCTTTGTTTATTTGTTGCCATAGGGGTTTGTAGTTGTGAAGGTATAGTTTGTTGAGGTTTTTGGTTATTTGCACCCCAAGATATCTGAACTTGGTGTGGCAAAGTTTTATCTTGGTGGTTTTGGTGAGTTCTCTTTGGATGTGAGGGGGGGTGTTGAAGCACATGGCTTCTGATTTTGCAAAATTTACTTGTAGGCCAGAGACCGTTGCAAATGTGTTGAGTTCTCCGATTAGGGAGGGTGCTGTATTTAAGGGGTCTGGTGTCGTGACCATTAGGTCGTCTGCAAAAAGTCCCAGTTTATACGCTTTGCCTTTTATTTCCACCCCTTTGATGTTTGTGGCTGCTCGGATTCGAATTGCTAGGGGTTCCAGCGCCAGGATAAATAGGAAGGGGGACAGTGGGCATCCTTGTTTTGTGCCTCTTTGGATTGTTATGGTCTTTGAGTCCATGTTGTTAATTCTGCATTTTGCTGAGGCTTGGGAGTATATTTGTTTGATGACTTGTAGGAAGTTGGGGCCAAATTTCATGCTGGTTAGTACTGCTGATAGGTATTTCCATTCTAAGCAATCAAATGCTTTGAGAATATCTAGGGACATGATTGTCAGTGGGCGTTTAGTTGCCTTGCTGTATTCAATTAGGTTTAGTAGTTTCCTGATGGGGTCTGTAATGTTGCGACCAGGGACAAAGCCAGTTTGGTCTGGGGCTATTAGTTTGGATAGGAATTTTTTGAGGCGGTTGGCCAAGATTGATGTGAATATTTTGTAGTCTTGGTTTATTAAGGAGATTGGGCGGTAAGATTCTACTTTGAGGCTGTCCTTTAGTGGTTTTGGGATGGAGACTATTTTGGAGAGGGTCCAGGTTTTAGGGATGGGTCCTCCTTTTATGATGTCATTAAACAGGCGTGTCATGTAGGGAATCAGGGGTTCTCTGAATTTCTTATAGAATTCTGCTGTGAAGCCATCTGGGCCTGGGGCTTTGTGTGATTTTAGGTTTTTGAGGATTGTGTCTATTTCCTCTGGGGTGATGGGACTGTCCATATATTCTTGTTCCTCATTAGTTAGGGTAGGTATGTTCGTTTCTGTTAGGAATTCTCTGATTTTCTTCTCGGATGGGTTGCGGGAGGTGTATAGGTTGGAGTAGAATTCTGCAAATTCTGATGTTATTTCTTTGGGGGAGAATGTAGTGCTGCCATCTTTTTTAGTGATGCAGTGTATTCTTGCTTTGAGTGCTTTTTTCCTACATCTATTTGCCAATAGTCTGGAGTTTTTCCCTCCATATTCATAGAAGCGCTGCTTAGAATATAAATGTTTATCATTGTTTTGTTGATTTCTAGGGAGTCTATTTCTTTTCTTTTTTGTTCTATAAGTTGAAGGAGTTTTTTAGATCCTGTTTGTTTGTAGCGTGATGAGAGTACTGTGATGTCCTGTTCTAAATTGTTAATTTTTGAGGAGGTTTGTTTTTTAAGGAGTGCTTTCTCTTTTATGCATACTCCTCTGGTAACCGCTTTCATTGCGTCCCATAGGAGGGGGGTTTCTATGTTGTCTACATCGTTTTCCTTGAAGTAGTTTTGGAGAGTTTTTGTGAGGTTCTCTCTAATTTGTTGGTTTGTAGTTAGGGTGGGACTGAAGGACCATGATGGGGTGGTGTGTGTTTCTTCTCCTATTTTTACCGTGACTTCTACTGGGGCGTGGTCTGTGATTTTGATGTTGCCTATGTTTGTTGATTGCACTAGGGGGATTAGGCCTTGTGTAAGTAGGATGCTGTCTAGTCTGGATACTGTGCCATGCCGTCCAGATTGAAATGTGTGACTGGTGTCTCCTGGGTTTAGCTCACCCCATATGTCATAGAGACCCTTGTTTTTTAGCAT